>OZ034979.1:25452983-25860483 GCA_964030785.1 Siderastrea siderea
CTTTATTATAACATAATACATTTCTGTCTGAAAGTGGTTAGGTTCTCGACATCTGGTGCGTAACCCCTAACCAGAATTTTCGAGAAACACGATGTTCGAGTAACGGGCCGTAGGATACAATTCAGCAAGACCAGTTTTTTTGTTACTTTCTACAGATGGTTTTTGAATTGAGCAGTAAATATTTCTCGAAATAAGTACTCTCCTTTTTTAACTTTTCCCAGGGGTTCGCATTTTTACATAAATATTAATGTCCTCTCGAACAAGGTTTTTATAACGGGTCACCGGGTTGACAATTCAGCTAAATCTGTTTTTATTACCCACAGCTGCTTTAATTTCCAATATGCGGTACGTATTTCTTACAAAATATCTGCAAGTGTGTTTTAAAAATAGACCTTTCTGGTTTGTTTTACATCACATTAAAATTTTTCCCTTGAACTTGGCTTTTTTATCTTTCCTTCCATCAGAAGTTACATTGATATGGAAATACTCAGAACAAAAGACACAATATAAAGTGATGAAAACAGTGAAGCAAAAGTAGAAAGTTCAAAGGCGAGGTTGTTTTGTTATTTTTTTACTGAAAGTCGGTGTCAAAGGAACCTTTTAAAGTGTTTTTATTCGAATGGTTTCGTTCTGTGACATTATGAATATAAATTAATTTTATTGTGTTCAATCCGATCCGTGAGGATAATACATTATCCTTCAACCCTCCCTCCAGGCTATCCGCAACATTTTATCAATCATTCTTACTAACAAAAGTTGCGCAATTAGCCGGCTTTTAGGTGGACCCAGACAAACAAATATTTAAGACAACACAACAACTCTGAGCTCTTATTCATTGAGAGAACAACCGAAAATCCAGGCAGAGGTCATTTCTTTCCTTTATAAAAGGTAAATGTCTTGGTTATGGTAATGCTCCTTAAAGCCAAGTGATCTTTCTTTTTTTACAGTTATTAGATGACTTGAAAGGAAATTGAATTTAAATGAATTTTAATCGTAGACCCAAGCAAGGCGAACTAAAAGAGACAGGGGCGTCTGTTTTCTTCTTCAATCTCTCCCAAGAACCCCCACCTCAAAACACAGCAAAAATTCCGAACCTTATCTCATTCCGCTTAATATCCTGTCTAAAACACAAAGTGCCACGGCAAAGTAAGTACTGCTCGATAGCTTTCATTTGCATGGTCACACTCTAGGATTTCAACCACGGACGCAAAATTCAGAACCACCTTGTACAGAAAAATAGAGAGCACCACTGGAAAGTACTGCTCAGTGGCGGTCATTTGAATAGTTACACTTAAGGATTTCTTTCACAGAGCCAAGAGTTAGAAGCCCATTTTATATCCCAAAATTCTAGCGTTCAGTTTGAGAGTGGACTAGTGAAAAAAGCGAAGGGAAAAAAAAGGAGTTGAATATCCTGTTGAATATCCTGTTCAGTTGAGCAGTTGTTCAGTGGGTTGAATATCCTGTTCAGTTTTAATACAAAGCAATCGGCTGAAATAGAGTGATTATTCAATATGGCGTCTAAAATTAAACGTCAAAATCAAAGGACCGAAGTAATTTTACACATGGAAACTCTGTTTCCAAATTTCGGTTCATTCCATTTCTTGCCGACTGCATTAAAAAACAACTGATGTTTGCAAGAAAAATGCAACCATAGAACGATAAAGAAATTAGCTTTAAGTTTGGATGCTAGTATTTTCAGTTGTACATAGTCAAAAAACGCTTTTAACCCCTTAAGCCCTAACAGTGACAAAAACAAATTTTCTCTTTACATTATCACTACTTGTTCAGACATTCAAGTGATGAGAATAAAGAGAGTGATCACCAAGGATAAGATATCTTGATATTAAGAAAAATTCTCCTTACTAGATCCATAAGAAATATACGGAGAACAGTAAGGACAATATGAATTTTCATCTCAGGGCTTCAAGGGTTAAATACACGGGTGACTTCACCGACACACTTAAATCCTCTCACCAGCTGGCCAAACAAGGGAAAAGAATTGAAATATCTTAAGAGGGAAACGTTTTTTATCATGTTTATTGTTAGCCCGCTTTTTAAGGGCTCTATTAAACGGCTATTATCAACTGCCAAACAAGGGGGTAAGTCTCCAAAGAAGCCGTGGTGCTGCGTCGGTGAGGAAGGGAACCATCTCCAGAAATCGCGGACATTAGAGCCCGCGCCTTTTCGGGCGTCCTACATAGACAGCTCTTTTAAATGATGCATACCGCTGATCGAAGCGGTATAGTTTGGGCTCATATTTCATGATGGTGCACGATGCAATAAGTCCCATATAAAAACCATATAAAAACCACTGACCAAACTAAGTCGCTTAATATTCGAATGTACTGAAATTTAGCTTTCGAAGGATGGCTTTTGTAGGGTATTTGAAGCCGGTTCGGCCGAAATATCGCAGTTCCAAGAAAGTGGATTTTTGGACTTTAGCGAGGACTTTCAAATGTATGGCCGAATGCAATTTTTTCGTGGTTTTCAAGTGCAAAAAGTAAACATCAAAATCAATCTGTTGGAGCTGAAAATCGTAAGGTTAGTTTGTTCCATGTATAGTTTTAGTGAATCCACTTGCACATTTTTTCGATCCCATTATGTTTACCCGTAATCGCTGTTTATAAACTATGAGTTTTCGGTTTTTCGATGAAATCCTCCTCCACGCCTTATATTTTTTGGCCGCTAAACTGCTCACAGAAAACCGTAAAAAGTAAACATAAAATTCGAAGTATCCACCTTATTTTTTGTACTATATCTTTCTTGATAGACCAGTTTACCATGAACCGGTTGCACATTTATACTTAAACAAATTGATCGAGAGATATTTCTCGAAATTTTTTAATCTCCATACATTTCTTTGTTGTTGTTGCGTTCCCTTCGATGGTCAATTTACCGCAGGATTTGTTGACCGTGGGCTCAAATGTCTGCGATTTCTGGATATGACAAAATTTTGGATTTATCAACTAAGTTGATGAGGTAGATTGGCCACCGCAAAGAGATTGAAAGCTGATGTTTTGAGCGTTAGCCCTTCGTCAGAGCGAATCTAATTACCATGTACCTTATCCACTCAGTTGATAAATCCAAAATTTTGTATTATCAACTACGACAGCTTTCAGTGTTCACTTTTGAAGCTTGTTGCAAGACTAGTACTTGATGAGTTCCTCGTAAAACCACTCTTGACTGAATCCAGCCGAAAGCAAGCCGAAAGCAAGAGGAGAGCGTTTCTTATCGTTAGCTCACATTTTAATGGCTCAATTAAACGGCTATGGTCAATTTGCAAACAGGAACAGATGGAAAGTGTTTGTTTCGGACTTACGCTCCGATGTTTGCTTGTGATGCGTGCTGTAAGACCTGATGAGCTCGTTACAAAGCGGCTCGTGAATCAAGCCGACAGCTGGCCTGCGAATATCAAAAGCTTACTCGGGAAATTTTACGAGTGAGAAAGATGTGATAAAAGTTGCGACCAGACATAAGAAAATCATCATGAAACCAAAATACTGATGATCTCATTTTAAACACAGATATTCAAAGTCCCTAGGGCTGCAATGGATAACGGGTTCGCCGCCTAAATGAATTCAGAATTACAAAATACTCAAGAATTTGAAGTTGTTATTGAAATGCGAGATGGCTGAATTTCTTTGCATTAGCATAGAAAGTTCAGCTGATTTTGTGACCATCTATAGACTCGAAGGTGGAGATACACAGTTTGAATTTGATAATTTGACGTTGTGATGTTACGATTTGCCACATAAAACCATCATCGTATCGTTCACTGATAAGCTGAACAGGTCAAGTCGTGCTCTTCTGCATGAAAGTATAAAACGGACCGACTCAAAAGAAAGAAACGTTATTCGAACAAAATTCTGGAAAGTAAGGCACACTTTATTGTTTTTCCAGTTAATGTTGAAGAAGACACATTTTTAGACCAAGAGATTTACTTTCACACTCTATCATCAGACCTAAGCGTAACTAATAAGTTTCCCTTCTGAGGCTAAAACGGTAAAACTATATTCCCTAGTTCGACTAGGAGGTAAACCATTCCGTTCTTTAGCCCAAAACGTGTAAGAAAGTACACCCAAAGATTTGTCGCAAAATTCCAAATCAGACCATGAACTTGACTGCGTTAATGGAGTCGCAACATAACAATACGAATTGAATTTCACAGGAATCATTCTGACAAAATAGGATGACTAAATTATTCGTGGTCGCTATTTAACAGTTGACTGCACGTTTCACTTCAAGCAAAAAGTGAAGAAAAATCATTAAGTCAATTGCAATAACATTTCTTAACGGGTGCGGGCAACGTTTCATTCCTCAATCGAACGCGTCGTCAATATACAGGGTGTCTTGAAAATTCGTGTTCCTCCCTTAGAGGTATATTATTATCTTCTAAAATGTCAGCTATGTTTGGTTCATTACGCATGATATTTTGTTTTAAAAATCGCTTCTTGCAGCCGATTTCACTGTTGTGTGCAGATTTCGGGGTTTTGAAACACGGATTCGCCATTTATGATTCGCCCATAACCAGAAAACAGTGAAGAAAAGAAGCTAGCTTCCCTTTTTGACAGTTTATATTTCGGAAACTAAGTATTTAAATTCTTCTGTAAACTCATTGCCTGCACAAATTTCACTGGTTTTTTCCGCTACTGGACGAATCGTGGCGGATCGTAGCCGGCGAATCACGATTCGCCACCGTAATTCGCGCATGACATGAGGTTACGGAGGAAAAAGTAACTTCCTGAAAAATGCCAAAAATCATAAAGAACCGGAAGGTCAGCAAATTTTCTTCACTGCTGTCTGACTATGAGTGAATCATGAAGAACGAATCATAGCCGGCGAGTCATATCTGAAAAACCACGGTCTGTACACAAAGCCGGTGAAATTGGCTGTAAATTCATGTATTTTTTCAAGACTTCAAAGGACAAGAAACGTTTCCCGCTAAGTTACTTTTGTCACTGTAGCAAGGCCTCCTTTTTTTCCCGCCATTTTGCTCTTTCTGTTTTTTAAGTCACTGCCAATGAATTTTCTGGTTTTGACTTACAGCTATTCTGAGTAATTTTTTTCCTAAAGATGCTTTTAGTCTCGCGATGTTGCGTAAATCAAATGTTTAAAGTAATAAATTGCTTGGGGTGGTCATGTTTGGTTTTGAATTACTAAACCAAAAATTTGATTGACTTTAAATTCTCCTCATTGACTACCGCGCATTTCCTTAATTGTCACATCTTGCAATGTCAATTCAATACTGTAAGGAGAATTCAAGGGAAGCTTAAGCAAAGCAAGACAAATATAGCTTGTTATCAGTTCCGTCCATTTTCCACATCACTTGGAACTATCAATTTTTTTCTGCCATTAATTCACAAATGCATTGTTGTCGTTTGTGAATTACCCATTAATTAAAACAGCAACAATTGTATGTCCTACGTCAAGTACGCTTTGTCAAAGAGAAGAATTAAACAAATTTCATTATTGGACTTCCTGTTTACCGATGAATCAGCCACCTGTCATAAAAGTTAGATTTTGTTTTACATGGAATTAGTTGAGTCAAGAAAGCTCAAGAGAACGATTTATGGAGGAAATAAGAGCGAGTATACACGGGGCAATGTACTGTCACAGAATTAGAAAGAAAATCTGGGGTAATTTTTTATGCTTTTATTAAGTTTCTTTTTCTTTTGTAGGGTACATCTAATACAATTGGTTAGTTGTGCCGAATGAATTACAAAACAACAAATTTAGCTGCGGCAGCTGAAGGCAACAAAGGAATTCACAAAGCCCAAGGTACAAGCAGTGCAAATAATTATCGACGCAAGTCGCTGGGATTTGCAAGCTTCTTCCGACTGAAGACTGAACTAAACTAAAGAAGTAGTTACGTGAGGTTCCAAACTTGGAGATTCACTCGACATTGAGGCGGTGATAACTGGATTAAGTGAAGATTGAAGGAACGGAATAGAAGCGTACTGCAAAGAAATAACGACGTTTCTGTCTAAGATTTAATCGGAGATTCACTGAAGTCGAGTTCAACGAAACAAAGATTCTTGGCGTGCGCCGGTATCGAAAGGGAAAACAGTCTGAGACAATCTGTGGCTTATAACGGCCAATGCTTCGTATAGTATGACAAAACATTAACTCATAGTCGTAGGAAGGCACCGAGATTTATTAAATGCTTCTTCAGACAACGACAGTGAGAGAAGTCTTCATAAGAGTTTTTGGTTTATAAAAACTAAAAGTGCGGATAGTAAACCAAATTTCAACACCGATATCTTGTACAGCATCAGAGTCTTGGTCACTGTTCTTCGATAACACAGTGAAAGACGACCACAAAACAAAAAGCAAACACTAACAGGGTAGATGGCTTTCAACAATTCATCTTCATCTGCCTGCAATGGAAGCGACTGTGTCGGCAGCAATCTCTTCAACTACACCACGTCTGAAAAAGTTGCCATCGTCCTCGCTAACGCACTGATATTTTGCCTTGCAGTCCCAGCCAATGGGATCGTGATAGCCGTTATATCACGTGTACAGAACGTGCGAACACCAACGAGTACATTTCTTCTGAACTTGTGTGTCGCCGATATTTTGATGGCTTCCCTGTATATCCCCTTCATAACCGTTGATTTTTATGTCACGGGACACTGGGTGTTTGGTGATTTCATGTGCAGGCTTGTGTCGTTCGTCTACTATCTGGCAACGTATTTCTCCATCTTAATCCTCACAACCATCTCGGTGGAACGTTATATTTCCGTTTGCCTTTCAAGACGCATGCGCTTGACCGATAAAAAAGCGTTCGTTACAACAGTTGTTCTTTGGCTTGTCGCAGCCTGCTTGGCGCTGCCTTTGTTCATCGTCAGAAGATCAATTTCCCACCCTTCGCTAAATGGCATTGAGTACTGCGTGGTAACATGGCCCTTCAGTTACATCAAAGTCTATACGCTAGTCACACTTACATTGTTTTATATCATGCCCATTGCGTTCATGGCAATGGTCTACTATAAAATTGGAAGGAAAGTGTGGGCGAGCGCCGATAAGACCAGATCGATGAAGCTGTCCAAGAAACACGCCTCGAACTCCAAGTTGCGACTCACCAAGATTGCATTAGCAATTATCTTGAGTTTTGTTATCTCATGGACTCCGCTGAACACAGTAAATGTGCTGTTTTTCTTTGGCAAGAGGAGTTCTTCATTTTCCGCTAGTGCTGCGCACATCGTGTACCCTATAATGTACTGGGTGGCTTTCTCCAACTGCGCGCTTAATCCGCTTCTCTACTGCTATATGAGCCAGAACTTTAGAAAGGCATTCACTATATTTCGTCACCGAAGATCAAGAAGTTACCTTGCGGATTCGATAAGTGCGGTATCGAGGTCGAGTTCGAGACGCTTCAGCAGGCGAGGGAAAAAGAAAACTGACGAACACCTTGCCGATGAACCGAATGGAGTGCCGGCGAACGAAGGAGATAATCTTCGGACAGTCTCGGATAAGAGCAATCACGATGGTTTCCTTGTGAGTCAACATGATTCTCAAAACACTAAGGAAACAATTCTTATTGTATCAGCGCTATAGACAACTAAAGAGCGACGATCAAGGAAAACTGAAGTTGAAAACCAATTTCCTTTGCGTTTTACTCATAAATACTAGGTATTGGTAAAATAGAAACCTGGTGTGGTTAGTTTCCTCCAGAAGCGAATTTAGAGAGAAACCAGGAAATCGATTCTTGCACTCGGAAGGACAAATTCGCAAGAATGAAATCTTGAAAATCAGTTCTATAGACTCGCATCGCGCTGATAAATTTAAGCCCACGGATGAAGACAGACACTTTATATCAACAGAACAACTCTTTCTCGTTAACTAGACATTTACTAAACAGCAGCAGCGAAAATCACCAAACACGAACTGTTCCAAAATCTGAAAAGCGGCAGGTTTTGAAGGAGATCGATTTTTCAACTTTTGCCGCCGAATGCTCGATTCTTACTGAAAGTCACTCAATTAAGATGAATTATATCAATATTGGCAGGGCATGTATGAGAATGGAGTCACCCTTGTGTATTTATCGGTATCAGCAAAATTGTTTCTCGGGGAAACCTAAAACTGAAAATTCTATTGGATAGCCTGTGATGTAACTACAAAAATTGTACATAACAGAATGAACCAAAACACAAAAGAAAACATATCTGCCTAGGTAACATAATTAACTCAATTTTGGTTTTTCATCCAATTTGACTTACCTAATCTTGCGTTGAACTAATAGCACTTTTTAACTCGAGAAACGCGAAATAGTACATTTACATTTTCAATCAAGGCTTCGATAACGATTGCATAGTTAGACTACGAAGCCGAGTTGTCTACGAGCGATTACAATCCACCACTAAATTTTCTCCGAGTCTGATTTCTTTATTTTAGATCACGTGATGTGATAGTGTTCATCAGTGAGGAGAAACTATGGGCACGTTTTCTTGGTCTCTTCTGGAATGAGAATAGGCAAAATGGTTCCAAAATGGACTGAAAACTGACTGCAGGGTTTTGCCTCAGGCTCGGCGGAAGCGCTGCTGTCAAGCTGGTCAACTATTTTGTTCTTGCCAACTTTCTCATCTGCTCTTTCTGTTCATTATGCCCCAAATGGCGGCAGAATACATGGATTGACATACACTGCCATTCTAACGATTCCAGAATGAGAACAGCTAATAATTAAACGTGCCAAAAAGTCTTTCAAGTATTCTTATTCCAGAATGGTTCCCATAAAAGCGCGCCCTATCCACAGGCGTCCCAAACTCACGATTCGAGAAATCGATCGAATAAATGATTTATGTAAGCGTATGAATGATTTATGTAAGCGTATGAGTGATTTATGTAAGCGTATCGAGTGGGACGTGACTACTTAAAGTGCGCGGTGTTGTACTCCCGTCAATTTAGGATAGGTGTGTGCCGCCAAGGTTCTCAAACCCTGACCCTATTTAAGGGTAGAAAATCGAGAATTGATACCCTTTTAAAGGCCCAACACCAAGAAATGGCACCCTATTTAAGGGAAACAAGATAACTCATAATTCTGTAACTAAGTGGTGAGGAGCGCCAACACAAGCTATAAACGTCCTTTTAAAATCGCTTTGTTAAACTTTATAACATGTACTACAGTTTTAACAGATCATATCTTTTTCGTTTGCGTGTTGAGGTGGATACTGCAATTTAGTGACCCTATCTAAGGAACATCTAAGGATCACAATATCAAAAAGCACCGAAAAAGGACACCCTATTTAAGGACTGAGCCCCTCAAAACCCTACCCTATCGGGCGGCACATACCTATATAGCGTATATAAGGAAGTACCCCCCCCCCCCCCGCCGGGGTTACAATTTAGGCCGTTGGAAATTTGAGTGCTCTATAAGACTTTGTATGGAGTTTAAAATAACGTGGAATAAAAGCGCTCGACGAAATAAAATTTTACCTTCTTTTCAATAAAATAAAGAAAATGTACTCACCTTTCTTGATTTCTGTTGTCCTTTTGGGCTATTTCATCGTTTTTGGGGGATTTTGAGGTTTTTGTCGTAGCCTTCATAAGACGAAGTCAAGGCTGCACAGAGCCATTTCGAACGAGCCGTGCCGCGAGGCCGTTTTCTCGCCAAAATTCGAATCCGCGGCTTGATTTTCCCTTCCGACGTAAAGAAGGAAAGTTCATTTTTCTCCTCGTCTGGTCAGCTTGGAAAAAACTTCATCCTTTCCGCTCCAATTCGAACGATTTATGCATCACTACTGGAGCTTTCAGCTTTCCTGAGCACCTTGTTCCCGTCTTTTCGACTACGGCACAGTTGGAAATCAAACTTTGCGACCGCTCCAGCGTGACAACTGCTACTGACCGGACGGGTGCACAGTCAAAATTTCCCATTAAAAATCTCACTCTTTCCCCACGGCCCCACGGGAGCATTTTGACGCCCCTTTGTGATGTAAGACCAATCGCTTGACAGATAAAGCGAAAACAGGAAAATCGAATTCAAAAACCGTTTCTTTGCGCTCGGCATGTAATTCCTTTATGCGTGATGCTTTCGAAGATGAAGAGATTAGCTGATATGGATTGCACCATAGCTTCGCTTGGTCCCAAGAAGCCAAAAACAAGCAAAAATGTTGGATATTCACAACAGTGGAAATTTTGGTAAGTAAATAAAAACATTGGTATGCGATATACATGAGCGACAGTACTGTTGCACTGTTCAAAGTACACAACGGGCCGTTAAAATCATTGCGTTCAAATGGAACTCGGCAAAACTCTAAAAGAACCGAGCTGAAGGGTCTGGTTTATGAAATGGAATTCTATCAAACTTAAAAATGTTGTATACGCGATCGAAACCGTTTGAATTCTCCGTTTGATCCACACGTATTATTCGTCGCTATTTTGAGAAAAATGGATACGAGACTGATAAGACGGTACTCAGTAGATGCACATATATTTTCCATCTCCATAGGGTCCTCGCGCACTACGAGTTTTCTGAAGATTCCATAACTTCCACCAGCGACATTATCAATTGTAGTAATTCGTACAAGGAAAACATACCCAGTCCCAGTTGAGTTTTAGTTTGCACCTAAATTTTTCTCACCTCTAATTGATGTAACCCGTTCTGATAACAATAGAGCTTTGTGATTACCATCGTAAAACGGCAAGTCGAAATACCAAAACAATTAACCATTTCCGGGAAGTTCCTGTGAAAAACTTCATTAAAAAGTAGCAATTTCTATTTTGGATGCTTAAAATGATAACAAACTAAGGATTACCAATCGCACTTGCGGCAAAAAAGGCAATATACCGACGCATTTTCCAAATAGAAAAAGACAAATGATGACAATTAATGTCGATATAAAGTGAGATACTGTATATCCATCGCAGAGTAATTACAAACACGGCGCAAAGAAACGGATATGAGTTCGCGAGACGATTTTTCTCACCTTTAATTGGTGTAAACCGTTCAGAAAAAAATAAATCGCAAACAACGAGGCTTTAGAATCATCAGCTTACCATCAACCCGGGCATTTACCGGGACTTCCTGTGAAAACTGCATAAAAAAGTAATTTCTAACGTTAATGCACAAAATGACAACGAGCCAGGGATTTCCATTGCGGCGTGCTAGCAGCAATAATAACAACAGGCCGACGCATTTAGCAAATAAAACATGACAAAGCATGACAATGACAACTAATATCCATTTAAACAGAAAATAATGTATATCCATTGCATGAAGAGTAGATTACAAACAATTTCCGAGCGCAAAGAAACGGTTTTTGAATTCGATTTTCCTGTTTTCGCTTTATCTGTCACGCGATTGGTCTTACATTACAAAGGGACGTCAAAATGCTCCCGTGGGGCCGTGGGGAAATAGTAAGATTTTTAATGGGAAATTTTGACTGTGCACCCGTCCGGTCAGTAGCAGTTGTCACGCTGGAACGGTCGCAAAGTTTGATTTCCAACTGTGCCGTAGTTGAAAAGACGGGAACAAGGTGCTCAGGAAAGCTGAAAGCTCCAGTAGTGATGCATAAATCGTTCGAATTGGAGCGGAAAGGATGAAGTTTTTTCCAAGCTGACCAGACGAGGAGAAAAATGAACTTTCCTTCTTTACGTCGGAAGGGAAAATCAAGCCGCGGATTCGAATTTTGGCGAGAAAACGGCCTCGCGGCACGGCTCGTTCGAAATGGCTCTGTCCAACCTTGACTTTGTCTTATGAATGCTACGACAAAAACCTCAAACCCCCCAAAACGATGAAATAGCCCAAGAGGACAACAGAAATCAAGAAAGGTGAGTACATTTTCTTTATTTTATTGAAAAGAAGGTAAAATTTTATTTCGTCGAGCGCTTTTATTCCACGTTATTTTAAACTCCGTACAAAGTCTTATAGAGCGCTCAAATTTCCAACGGCCTAAATTGTAACACAACACCGCGCACTTCAAGTAGTCACGTCCCACTCGATACGCTTACATAAATCACTTATACGCTTACATACATCATTCATACGCTTACATAAATCATTTATTCGATCGATTTCTCGAATCGTGAGTTTGGGACGCCTCATCCTCGGAGACCCAGGGGCAGCTAGTTGGGACGACGGGATTTTCATGGGCGAAAGTTTACAACAAGAGCGGGAGAGCCCCTGGGCACTTACTCTTACCGAACGAGTTCCAGAAGCGTTTGAAATCCCGCCTTCTGATTGGCCAGAAAAATATTTTTCTGGCCAATCAGCGAAGAGGAACAGCCGGGCGACTCTCATGTCTTCTTACACGAGGTTGTTTTCCTCATCGAACGCCGTAGTAGCGTGGCCCGTTCAACGGGAACATTTTTGAGGAGAGCTTCAGAAAAAATAAATAAATAATAAATAAACGAAGTCGAGGAAATCGCAAACTATAACGTGGCCGCAAGAAAACAAACGCTCACCGGGATTTTTCACGGCGGACTTATCGAAGGTATCGTAAATTTTTAGAGCTAGCGACTTCCCCTTTCTCAAGTGTTACGTGAGGCTAATAGCTACTCGAGTAAACGATGTTACTAATTATTTCTCCTTGTTCGTTGAACTACGTCTGAAACTTTCCACGGGAATCTCCGATGCACGGGCCACGCAACTATGTCGCTCGAGCGTGGGAACCACAGTTAACCAAAGCGTAATATGAGTGTTTGTATGGAACTGAAATTCGATCGAAAATAATCGGCGGTTTTCCGCTGAAAATGCATTAAAATGGAAATACAGTTTGAAAAACATTACCTGCTATGTGTTTGCTGCGTTTTTAGTGCTTTTCCGAGCTTCTGGAGGCCGAACTGGGCGATTTTCTGCTTAACGGTCGAAGCGACGTCATGTCACGTACTAGAGAGAACTAGTTCTCTCTAGTACCTGACATGACACGCTCGATCAACATAGTTGCGTGGCCCGTGCATCAGAGATGCAAAGAGATGGAAAGTTTCAGACGAAGATCAACGAAGAAGGAGAAATAATGAGTTACATTGGAGAAAGGGGAAGTCGCTAGCTCTAAAAATTTGCGATACCCTCGATAAGTCCGCCGTGAAAAATTCCCTGTGAGTGTTTGTTTTCTTGCAGCCACGTTATAGTTTGCGATTTCCTCGACTTCGTTTATTTATGAAATTTTTTTTTTCTGAAGCTCTCCTAAAAAATGTTCCCGTTGAACGGGCCACGCTACTACGGCGTACGATGAGGAAAACAACCTCGTGTAAGAAGACATGAGAGTCGCCCGGCTGTTCCTCTTCGCTGATTGGCCAGAAAAATATTTTTCTGGCCAATCAGAAGGCGGGATTTCAAACGCTTCTGGAACTCGTTCGGTAAGAGTAAGTGCCCAGGGGCTCTCCCGCTCTTGTTGTAAACTCTCGCCCATGAAAATCCCGTCGTCCCGACTAGCTGCCCCTGGGTCTCCGAGGATGGGGACGCCTGTGCCCTATCATACTATCAAGCAATAAGGGTCACCTGACGAAAATACTCGGATGATTACAGCTCGTCCTTAATAAAAATTTAAAAATAACAAACGGGTTGTTTTCATTGTATTTGTAACTGGTATGTTTATTTGTCTTCTTTATTTCAACCTTCGCTTTAATGGTCAAAATTGGTGAGCTTTAAATTCAAATCCGAAATGCCAGTTTCAGTGATTTTCTGCAAAAGTAGATTTAGTGATGGACAATAAAAACAATATTGGTCTTATGGTTTTCCTTAAAAGTTTGTTGTTCTTAAAACTAGCGTATGAGCCCTCGAACTTCCAGCTTGAAGCTTCGCTTCTCGGGCTAATATTTCAGTTTTGAGGACGGTGCCTCCCTTTGTTGCTGCGCGTACGTTCGGCGCATCTCGGGATGGTCCGAGAAACTCGGGTTTCTTAAGGACGATACCAACTAATGCACACAGAGGGATGTATGGGCGGCTATCTACTATCTGAGAAAATTAGATCTTAGCAACGGCTTTTGGAATCCAAAAAGAAAATTGGGGTAACCACACATTTTTCAGAGATAACTAAGCTAAGGACGGTGCCTCCTAATACAGATGTATTTTTGCAAAGGTTATGATTATGGGGAAAAAGTAAATATTAGGAAGGGTTATTGGAATCCAAGAAGAAAAATGTTGGTAACCACATTTTTCATGGATAAAAAAGTCAAAGATAAATAAGCAGCCGTAATTCTAAAAAAGCTTTAAAATACAAAGAATGTATGGCAATTTCTTTCCAAATTCTGCTCAATTATCTCTGAAAAATGCGTGGTTACGTCCAATTTTCTTTTTGGATACTGATAGCCCCTGCTAAGACCTGCTTTTTCCACATTGTTATAAACCGCGCAAAAATGTTGTTGCATTAATGGGCCAATTCCTTAAGAAACCTGAATATCCCGAGATGCGCAGAACGTATGTGCAGTAACAAATTAGGAGGCACCGTCCTTAAAACTGGAAAGAAAATGTCACACATTTAGATGTATTTGAAAGCTTTCAGAACGTTGGTCGGTTCATCAGATATCTTTGAAACACACCTGGTTACCCACAACTTTCTAATTTAGATTCTAATGGCCCTTGCTAAGTTCTGCTTTTCCCCGATAGTTGTTAACCCTTTCACTCCTAGAGTGAAAATGCAAGAAAAATCACAATTTCAGTTTTCCAAATCCTGCAAAACAAAACAAAACAAATAGTACCATGCGATAGTAGCTGTGAAAGAGATTTCATTTGATTTTTCATTAGACTCAAAACTTAGAACTGTATTACATGTCTCCATAATTGACTCTGGGGGTGAAAGGGTTAGCTTAACAAAAATATCTGATAGCCAAGTTGGCTATCGCTCATACAACTCCTGGACGTGACTGTTCTAATAAACAACTTAATAAATACAAGCTGAAAGTAACAATGAACAGGCGAAATGTACAGCAAATCGCAGTACATCGTAAGTACGTCACATTCAAGGCTTGGGTTCAAACTGAATTGGGAAAACATGGATGGGGGAAATAAACAATCATATCTTCCACCAGATTAGCCTGTTCCAGGCTCCGAGATGGTGGGGAAAGCGTGAATTGAGAAAACGTGCCCTTTTGTCCAGATTCTGTACGTCTTATTTTCGCGTCCCCTTTCTAATTTTCGTGCCATCCCTACTATCTGAGAGCCTGGAACAGGCTACGACTAGATTGGATAAAACAGGATGAGCTCCCTAAACGTGAAATAGACCTTTTTACAGATACAGCAGCCATATTGATTTTGCCCCTTTGTGTTGCCCATAGTACTCATTGAAATTTATTTATTCTCTTGAAGTGATCATGCAGCATTATCATAATCAATCCAGTATTATGGGATGCCCAGGGAGCAAAATCAATATGGCTGCTGTATCGGTAAAAAGGTCTTTTTTGATCGCGTGAACTGATATCACGCGATTAGAATCTAAATTCCAAAGATTACAGGGTATGACATCAAATTTTAGTTGTATTGACAAGTAAATCAGTTCTTTCTGAGAAGAGTGAATAGATCCAACTTTCTACGCTTGGAACAGGTGTCTGACTTTTTTAAGATTATTCAAAAGAGTCGCAGGATATATTTTCGAAGCCAGGAAAGTCATAGCACAAATACAAATAAATATCTGACAGTACACAACTGTGTAGAAAAACGTCCCATGGAATGGCCGCGTAAGATCCTACTCACTTTGTAAGGTGGCCACGTTGCCAGCGTGGTTGCTTCGATGGTGTAGTGGTCATCACGCCCAGTAACCGGGGAGACACGGGCTCGATTCCGGCTCTGGGCAACATGTTCTTCTTTTCATATAAGGTGTGTGTCGAAAGTGAAAGTACACAGCTGTGTACTGTCAGATATTTATTTTTATTATTCAACAAATTGTGACTATGCCCATATATGGTTAGGAAGCCCTCAATATCTGTCATCGGTACATGACAGATATCCAGCGATATACGTAACTGACCATATTTGGAAGTGCACTGCAGCTCTTTCACGGCTTGCTCACGCGGCCATGGGAGTTTTCGCAGTGTTTTTCGGAAATTTAAGAACACCCTGAGTAAAATTTTCCAAGTTTTAATGCTCTTAAAAAGTCAACAAGTATTTGCTTCAGCTTACAAGGATATCCAGAGGTTGTTTTGGAATTTTCAAAGTGAGAGCTCAACCAAGAAAATGCTATTGCGAGCGAAGCAGAAATTTCAAACTTGCTTGCTAGAGCTTGGAAAGTTTTTAAGCAGATTTCAATCCACAGGAAGAGGACTTATTCTCGGTTAGGTAGCAATATTTTTTTTGTTTGACTTTTAACTTGTCACTGCCAAACATGAGTTTGTAAACGAGTTTACTTGAAGTGAACGATAGTAAACTTCGATTTCTTGAATTTTGCTTCGGTATTTGTTATTTGTTGCTAGCTTTAGGCGTTTTTATCATAAAACCATAGTTTTTCTTGTTCTGAAAATGGTAGTCAATGACAATTTGTTGAATAATAAAACAATTATCCTGCTCAATCTTGCGGAATATCCCCTGATTTAGCCATCTCGGCCTACGGCCTCGTCGGCTAAGTATCAGGTGATATTCCACGCGATTTCGTAGGATAATTATTAAGTATTTGTTCAAAAGTGGAAATTGCGGAAAAAATAACCTCTGTCCCGCTGAATTTACGTTAGAAAAGGACAGACGATCGTTTCAAACGTATCAGGGTGGAAATAATTTTTCCATATTCTCGTTAAAACCACTGACACAGGCTGTAAGCTACTTGACATGAAGTTTCTCGTCCTTTCGAACTTCTACGCGTGTCTTAGTAACTCAGTGAGAACGCAAGAAATTTTTTTTGTCTCGCTTGTTCAATAAATATCGAAACAAGTTACACAGAAATGGCAGAAATTCTGTATTCAAATTCTTCGACCTTTTTTCTGCGATAGGGTTAACAAAGTTCTTATGTAGGGCTTGTGTACGTTACATAACCCTATATGTAGCTTCCCTTAACGACCACTGGCTTAGAAGAATGCAGACAGTTATAACACGGCACTGACGAATGATTTTAAGTGCTACTGTTGTTTCTTACTGATCCGTCTAATTACTTTTTAACTGGCAAGCTGCCTTGAATGGTTAATGCGCCAAGATCCCAGAGATTAAACCCCATTGTCCACCACAGTTGTTTTCAAAGATAATAACATGAAGTTATGGACTTTAATCTAGTCACAGCTGCAATGTTCCGCCTAGTTAACTTTGTATTGTAGTTTCTTGTGTTGTGTAGTTACGTTGGGCATTTATTTCTTCTCTAGGAAATATTCTTCCGTGAAAGTTTCATTAAATTTGTCATGCTTCGTTCTTCAGTCAACTTCTACAAAATTTCACCCTTTTTGTCCCGCGAGTTTCTTGAGACCGAACTTGGAGCAAAAGTATTGCAAGTTGCGGTACCATTTGAGCTTACAATGTCTTTAAGTTATAGCATCTTATTTAAAGATCCTTGTTGATTTGCGTTTCGAAGCAACTGAAGCGAAATAAAAACAAGATATTAGTAAACGTAACAGGATTAATGACATTTTGGTAAATTAAATCAGGGTGGAACGGATGTTGTGAACTTAAAGCTGCAGTAAAACACCGCACGCTTTGCCACGCGATTAGCACTTACTCGACGTTTTGAGTTGAGTTTTTCAAAATGAACAATAGCTTGGTCTCATAATGAAGCAAATATTCTAGTGAGGATGGAAATAAGATGGTTTTAGGAAACATTTGAGCGACATTTGAGGTCAGTAATTGTCTTTTAATTTGTAGGGAGCTGGTCGACAAACAATAAGGAAATTGGACCATGCGCAGGGACAAATATGTCAAGTATGGTAACGTGTTTACATCAAGTGAAACGAAACTTCAACTTTTAAAGGAGTTGTACACTTTGTGAAAGACTTTATCTCGTAGGTACAGCATAGAACGTAAACAAGCCATTAAACAAGCGTTTTGTGGGCTGCATTTAGCATACAACTACTTGGTTTTTATGCCTTATTTTGGCCCGGATGATGCAAAGGCCTGACATCACATTGCTTTTCCTTCGGCATATTTACGAACTGTAACTAATCCTCAAGGATTTCAACTCTATAACCTGTCCAACGATATTTTCAGTTTTATTTTCCTTCAAATTGAACTTCTAGCGTTAAAATATCCATACGTTTTGGTTTTCAAAACTAGACAGTCAGCTTTCTTGTATGAAGTCGGCGAGAACCAACGCTTTCGTCTTGTAGTCGTTTCGGTTCGAGACGATGACAATATGAACTGTTTGGCCAGTCAATAACGAGTCAATTAAGCAATCATAAGTGGTCCTAAAGTTGGTAATTTGACTTGCTGTGGCCAGGTCTGTTTTGACTTCGTACACGTATTAAGTAAGCGTTCATCTCAGAGTTGAAGCAAATTTTTCCCTCACCATACGCATGATGTGACTCTAACTTTTGAGTATGTGGGTCTGTGGATAGAATCCTAAAGGGTGATCATTCAAATGAGAGCTATTGCTAGGTGCCGTCGGGTGACGTTGTTAGTTTGTTGTTGTTTCCTTACGTTTTAGACATTTTTCCCTGTTCCAATCTTGGGAATTCTTTGGTGTGAAAGGGATTATTCGCGGTAAAACGTGTCATATGCTCGCGCGGTTGGATTTCTTCGCCCGAAAACCACGTGGAATTCGATAGTAGCTACAGCTAGAAACAGTTTTGCTACATTGAATAAGGCAACAAAAAGATTCTATGTCTAGAGTGTACGTAGGGTTTCCTCTCCAGTATATGATCCACTCAGTTTTTCGTGAAGAGAGATCTAATAAGTTCATCTACAAACTAATCAATTTAATACTGTGAGATCAATTCTGAACACCTATGCGAGAGCTGCAATGAGTCTTGTTTCTTTTACTAGTTAAGAACAAAAAATTTAAATAACTAGCTCTCTTGGTTCTGAGATTTTTGTTATAGAAGAAATAAGAATCACTGATTTTCACTAAGAAGCAATGCGAGAAAATAATGAGTTTTAAGCACTTGCGACTATTTTTATTTGTTTTGTTAACCACCTACCTAAAGCACGATAACAAGCAATTCATGGTAAAACCGCAAAATTGATAGGAGGCCTCCGATTACAGTACTCTGTTCTTGCACCGAATTACGGGTTTTAAAAAGCTTTGCCTTGAGTTAAACGAAGAGAGCCACATTAAAGAAGTGAACTTAGGCTTTCATTTGAATGTTTCATTGGCTTAATTAAGATTTCATCCACATTAGCTAATATTTGAAGCACATAAAATAACTAAGGTTTAAACTTAGAGTGGATGGGATTATTTTGCAGTGAATGGAAGTTTTGTTGCTGAGCCAGTTCATCAAAAGTGCAATAGTGTAACCTTTTTCTTTTTCAGTTTGTTGCAGGGCATTTCTACTGATACAACGAGTCAAGAGTCATTATGATAAGTTTTTGAGCACTGTACAAAGGATCTCCCTTAAATACACGGTTTGTTAGCTTAAAACGACTTGGCAACTGTTTTACTCTGAGAATCATACCCTTAGAGATATAACGTAGCCCTAGCCAAACCTATAAATGAATCCAAACCTAGCCAAAAATGTGACCATTCAAATAAGTCATCGGTAAGCATATAATTTCCTGACGCATTTTTCGTTCTCGTTCTTTTCCAAGTGCATTTTATTAAGAATTGCTGGAGATCAAAATTATATTTTGCACTCGTACGATAAAACGTATTGATGAAGTCGACCTTTTTCTTAGTTTGGTCAAAGGCTTTTTTAAGGGATTTTCCGCGTCCTTAATCTTTCACTTGGACACCCAAACTTCGACTCGATTCGTGCAATGTGGCCCTAGCGCTTGAGTGTATGAATACAATCCTACCAAAAGACCATTCCAATAAAATTCTCAGTACTGAACACCACTTCCGCTACTTATGCTGTCTGCTTTGCAGTTAAAAAAATCAAATTTGTGATTATCTTTGGGTATAAAGCTGGCCTTTAAAACTGAGAATTGTACCCCTGTGAAGGTTAAGGGTGTAGCACGTGGAAGCCCTTGTGTACCCATTCTTCAGTGGGCATCTCTCCGATCACGATTTTGCTTCTTTGCAAACGCTATCTCGATTAGTTTTGTGCACCTTCTCCGAATGAGAAAGAAACTGAGAATTACCTTCATCGAAGGGACAAACATAGTTTACATGGATTCCTTTCTTCCTTGATGAGAGCACAAGTGTTGTTTAATTTGGCAACAGGGAACTGATAGCTTCAGTATTCAACTAGTTTTAGCCGTCTCTCACCTAGTTTGAACTATCTGTCGTGTATCATTCTAACTGTTGAGGAAGTTGAAATAATCCTTAACTGTCTGCATTAAAATGTTAGCTAAAGCAGCACTTGCTTGTGAGACGTAGTTGATTTTTTGATTTCTCTCACGTTAATATTTTATACAATGTAAAAAGCATGTTCTCTCGTACTCACTGGCAATAAATTGGCGGTGTAAGAAAAATTCTGGAAATACTAAGTAAATGATTTTTCCTATAAACCTGAAGGGTTCTAGTGGCCTGATCTGCGACGTCTGAGTCCCTGGACTAAATTTGTGCACAGTTTAGTCGTAAATTAGTATTAACAAGCGAAATCTTACAATTAAACAAATTAATTGCTTTCTTTTTGTGGTCATATTTAAGATATACAGATTCATAAGGGAAAACCACATTTTATGCAAACAATGTGGTCAGTCCCACACGATGTAAATGTTTCATGTAATTACTCCTCAGTAAACCCTCGATTGTTTGTTGAAACAGTTGAAAAGATCTTTCTTCTGAAACACATTGAAGGAAGTAAGGATTTTTTTTTCCGTAGTTCTAAGCCCACAGGACAACATCTTTATAGCTTGGTTTGTGATTCAACTGTGACTCACAGGTCGCGTCAATACATCTTACTCTTTTTGTCTTGGAAGAGAACAATCTTTTCTTCTTTGTGGATTTCTTAACGCATAATCTTTGGAATAAATTTAGCATGTTTAAACAAGCGTTTAGAATTAATGGTGGCTCTTTAAATTTGCGTAATTCATTTGCTTGCAAAAGGAGTTAAATTTTAGGCATCTCGGGTTAGAATTATTACGACGGGAGATACAAATACTGAAACGTTTCGGAACTTTGTTGTGACTGTGTTTCTGTCGCCAATGCGCCAGGGAAAAAAACCAGGGCAACGAGGAAAGATTGAAGATTAAAAAGTTCCAAAAGATACAAGTACCGTTGTTGTCAGGTCCTGGTGACGATTTCAACTCTGTTAAATCCCTTCAACAGTCAAGACTCAGGGGGCAACATTTTTTTAACAACAGACTTAAAGGACAATAAAGTTGTGAATAGACAGGATACATGGCTACGCAAGCTCACTCCTTTGATTTTTTTTAGTTCTCGTGACACTGCACCTATCAATGCTTGAGGCTTCAGCCTCGTTAAAAACCATGTGTGACGGGCGTGGTTTGGCAGATGGGCTCTCTTATAAGACACGGACTTTCGCACGGTGCAAGTACATATTTCGAGAGATTTCCCAGCAGGGGCTAAGCTCGACCTCGTCTTGTTCGTTCTAGAATCGAATAGTTAAACAAAAGATGTAATCTCGAACTTGACTTTTTTAAAGGGCGCACATGCCGGACAATGAAGAGTGCACCTTACATGCACCGTTGTTGTGCGATGCCAGTTGGAAACTAACGTGGAGTTTAATTTTAAATTTTAAAAAGAACAACGATGCATGCGCTCACTGCTCTCCGAGAACAACCTAAATGTAATTACGCGCTTTAGATTACATGATTTCGCACCGTGAAAATCAAAAGCTCAAATCAGCGGGATTGTCCTTGTTCTACTCGAAAGCAATACAAACGTCAATTTGAATTACGCAAGTATAGAAACAAATGTGAATTTTCTTTTGTGTTACACAGCAGGTTTTCAAAAATGCTTTCATCATTCTCTGGCGCCCCTTCCAGCAAAGTCCTAGTCGAAGGGGTGATGTAACATTCATTGACATGTAGTGTGGTGTATATGTTATGGTGTCTTGCACGAGGAAGATTAAAGGCGCGGTCGTCATGCCTCATTTAAGAAATAGAAAAGCGCGTGTGTTGGCTTGATAAAAACACGCGAGAGATTGGCAGAGCTCCATAGTTGGCGTGAAGAATAGCCATAGATGAGGGCAAACAAAGTACTTTGAAGGTTTTAGAATCTTAGTCCAGTTTCTGCACAAGGATTTGGAAACACCTAGCAAAATTACTGCAGTTTTTTTTAATTTAATTAGGAAAAACTGTCACGTGACGTCATAGCCACGTTTGTATTGCCTGATGTTAAACGGTAGGCAGCCAATCAGACGTCACGGTATGTGACCATCATTTTATTACAACCTTCCCACTTAAACAGTCAAAATATGAGACGAGCATGTGGTTGTAACTTAAATGTTTGTGGATGTTTGAAGATGTTTTTTTTAATGTTTTTGAAGGTGTAGTTTGTTTTGCAGTGTTTTACATTTTTGGACAACAATATTGACCTTGGAAATGAAAGGTTGAGTAGTTCACCAGCTTTGTTACTTTACACAACCCAGCATGGCAACTGGCCAAACATCAACACACACCTTGGTTTTAAAGGTCCAAGCATGTGACTCCTACATGTTGAGGATTATCCAGAGTTTAGAGCAAGCGCTAGATCTGCATGACACACACACACCTGCTCTGACACGCCAGAGCTTCGAAGGGGGAAGCTCACGCCTTTACAAAAATTCCCCTTTAGAAGAGCATATGTCCATCATGTGTCTCGCACATGCTTCTCACATGGTTCATAGTAAGACTCATTTTGCAAATTTTCCAAAGAACTAAGTTATGCTTCATTTATTCCTCTTTTACTGTAAATCTGTTTGTGATATGAGATGAAAGACAACGTCGCTAAGTTGAAGATTTTCACAACATCGTTCCGTGTTTGCTAGATTACCAATGCAGTGATATTGTGAATATCACCGCATATAATATGAATCACTGATAACCAAAAACTACTATTTGTAGTGTAGTTGTTTGTTCTAATGTGGATTTATGCTTCATTTTGGTGTCGGCAAGGTGTTGCTTTGGGTGAGCTCAGTTTGATGGGACACAAACAATAAAACATCTGTATGGGATAAATTTTGGCCACGGGCGTGGCCGTTTATTTAAATCAAGCACAGAAAGCTGGTAAAACCCATTTTATAGGATATTAACCCAGCAAAGGTGAGGGCACATCCTCCATCCAAAAACAGAAGACTATCTAGAGGGAGGTAGGAAGAGAGGGAGGGAAAATTTTTCCTGACTTGCATGGAACGGGTAGCGAAACGGACTCCTTCCTCGCTTGCACGGTCTTACGGACCCAGGAAATGAAGTCCCGAGTGGCAGCAACGCTCCTAACCGGAAACTGGGACAATATTAACTAACTACGTCACCTTCAGCATAAAGATATTTATTTTATTTTCGGAAGCAAATTTCATCTAAATCTACTCCATTTAGCATTGTAATTGAAAATGACTATGTTAAAAATTTGCACTTAGAAAGAATGTCCCCTTTGGTGCGTCTTGAAAGACGCAGATAATCTTTTCACAAACGTACACCCTCAGCTATTCTTACATTTGTATCCATGGGTGAAATACGTAAAAGTAATGAAATTTAGCGGCTTGTACAATATTAAATTACCACTACTTGCTGTAGTCCGAACTAGCCCCTCGGTTATAATTCTGATGCCATCGAAGTATTGCAATTCAAAGCGCATTTCAACATATATACATAAAAATGGACTATACGAATTGACAATACAGCTGCGTTTCCATAGTCCAAAACCACTCTTGTGTGTGACCTCTAAAATAAAATATCTTTAGAAGTACTTTCTTAAATGGTGCGGTTTGTTTGTGCGGGACAGCACTCGCCTTTCACTAAAGTGGTTTCCAGATTCGCCATATGTGTGTTGTCTTAGTTGCTGGTTCTCGTAGTCAGTTGCTCCAAGAGTCTTTCAGCAGGACAAACACCAACATTTCTAAATCCTAATCCCATCTGGAAACTCTCTAGTTGTAGAGACACTCTGTGGACATGCCACTGCAAATTCAAATTCTAATTTTATGTAGTCTAACTAACGTTTGGAAACTTTGGCCACTGACAGTTAACTTATGCCATCTTTTGCTCGAGAGATGGAGAGAGTCAATTATTTTTTGTTCTGCTCTTTAAGAAGGCAAACTACAACGGCCACGAGACACAAAGCCAGAATTGTTATGATCGCCCAAATTCAACACTTTTCTGCTGAATAAAAACGGCCTTTGCAGTTACTGTCTTCGGAAGATTTCACCAGTATGGAGACAACTCCTCTAGTTCATCGTAGTTAAATTAAGCGAAGAAGTCATGAAAAGCAATTTTCTTAGCACTCGAGTACCATCTTCATGAGCTTCTAAAATAAATTGGGGCAGGTTGTGTAGATGAGACAGGTGTTTTAATATTGACCTTTTTTCATTCTGCACAACAGCATTTTTTTTTTCAAAAAGCTCTGAGTGGTGGGGAAGAAAAGAAAAGAAAAAGCGTGCTTCTGTCATTTTAACTACAGATACCATTTCAAGTACACACAGACAATATAATGAGTAATATTGATTGCGGTTGGATAATTTTAATTACATTTTGCCTTAAGGCTCGGAAGACTGAATTTAGACTATTTTTCCCTGAGGGCTCGGAATTTGAAGGTTTTGGAATGAGAAGATAAAGGTCAAAAATAGAAATTGACTGAAAAAAATAACCCGCTTAATTCTAAAACATAACAAGTACATTTACTTGATTTAACATACCCTGAAACATTCCACTTAACCAATCGCTTTTTTAATCGCAAAGAGAGATTTATTATATATGAGTCTTGTTAATTGCTTTTCTCAAAAAAGAGCTACCACGTGTTGCTGGCATTGTTGAGGTCTAAAATGCCAATGTTTATAAACGTCGCTAGGTCTAGACATTTTCATACTTTTATGGAAGCAAAGGTTGGAAAAGAATTTCTCTCTTACCTTGAGCTAAATGTCTTACCTATACGCATTGGTTAAAAATTGCAAGGAATAATTGTATGTGCTGCCCAAGATACTTGACTGAGGTCCATTGGCGAGACGAATTACCACCGCATTGAAAGAACTCTATAGAGAAAAGCAATTTTAAAAAAAAAGACTCTGCACTCCAAAACGACAGAAGAAAAAACTTACGAAAAAAAATTAGCTAACATTTCTCGTGGAAATAATTGTCCGTATTACACGAGATATCATAACTCGGTCTTTCATTTAGCAGAAAAACTCCTTTATCATCTTTAAAAAACCACAAAAGAGTACACAAAAAGAAATATAATAAAACAAAAAGTCTGGCATTCAAAACAAAAAAATTTTATTAGAAAAGAATGAGTGAAATTTTGTGGGGAAATAATTGTCCGTATTGCACCAGATGTCGTGGAGTCTTCAAACAACCGATATTTCCTTTTTGAGAGGGAATACTAAGTACAGAAAGAAAAGTAAGAGAATAAAGAAAAAAGCGTAATGCCCTATGCTTTGAAAAAAGGTACAAATCTCTCAACATATTACTGCATGACTTATTACTGACGGTATTTTTAGATTTCTGTTTTCCCTCTTGCCTCCAGAGCAAACACCACGTATTAATTGTTGACATTGTATAACGGAGTCAAAAGGATGTAAACCATGATGCCATGATATTTGAACTACGGGTTACGTAGTTCATACTCTCTTATTTCCTTTGGTTTCCTTTGATTTGTCACGTAAGAGAGCGTTCGCGAGTTCGAAAGTGAAATTACCTGCCTGTTCCAATAAGAAAATGCATTTAGTGTTAATAAAATCAACGAAGGGAGTGTTGTTTATCTTTTCTTTATTTCAGAACAAAACTCTTTTCTGTTGTGTGAAAGCCCCTTGACAATTCTTCTTCAAAAAGAACGCCCTTACTTTACAATTTACAGCAATTATTTTACAGTTACTATCATCAAGATCCAATAGACAACTTTAAACAACTCTGACAGCTTTTAGGTCGAAAAACTGCACTGCAGTTCATCTCGAAATATATACATGGAATTTGTTTATAAATTTACACGTGACTATGAATCTACGAAGAAATCATCAAATAAAAAATGTTGTGATTTCGACATGATAACGTCTTTTTCAAATGTCTTAGGCAATGGTTTTATCCTGAAATCACTTAACTAATTTGTATGAAAGGACTCTGTAAAGAAGCTATTGTAGGCCTGATAATCGCAATTGACATTTACTATTTGTTCTTCATATTCCGGCCTGTTAGAACACAATATTTCTGACAGATCTCGTATGTAATCCTGTGCGAGCCTTAACAGTTCTAGTTTGGTTAATTTTCGCTTGCCGTTTGTGTTTGGGATCACTTTTCTTAGAGCCTCCATTGCATCGTTAATAGCTTGAATCCGCCGGCGTTCTCGATTATTGGCTCTGATTCGTCGCAATCGTGAGTCCAGGGGATAGCTTTTTGTTGACTTCCTCGGGGAGCGCTCAGAAATTCCGGTTTGGTAAAAATCCTCTTTATCACAGCTTGTCAAGGGAGATGTGCTAGCAATCTCATGATTTCCCATTTGTAGTGACGTTTGGTTTTCATCATGGAAATGCCATTGCGCTGGGGCTGTGATTTCTGCCTCCATGGAAAATTCAGATTTGTTTATTCTGCGAAATAAATGTACAATTTTCTACCTGTCGCCTGTAAAAGAAAACGGAACGTAATCAGATCTAAACATAGCCAAGAAGGGGTAAAGCGATTCACCTTTTCATCGGACTGCTTAATTTGGGGAAAAAAGGACCATGCTTCAATAATACGTTTAAGCGTTTCGACTTTTTCTGTGAAACTAATAAAACTTTAGGTTCGCAAAATACGTCTTAAAATATGTCGGGGTTAACCATCTTTTGATAAAAATATTGTAAAAGCAAAGAAAATTCCACTTACCCAAGCTTTGGGGATATTAGTAAAAAGTGGTTAATTGACACTTCTCATAAAATGACAGAAAATATGTGACGAGCGTGCTATACGTTTTGAAGTTTAGACACCATAGACCAGTTTTTATTTCTTGCCTTCTTTTTAAGGCCACGGCACAAAAACGGGTTTGTTATGACCAATCACAGTTCTTCCTTTATTTAAAGCCCGGTTCCAAGACACGGCCGTAAGGAGACTAAAGAATGAATATCAAGCCAAAACATTTCGCGGCAAGTGGCAAACAATTGTTTTCTAAGCATTTTTATTCCCCTTTAATAACTTTCTATTCGCATTATCGGAACCTTGACTGTCTCGCCTATTGTTAGCGCTCGCCACATGTAAATCTCAATCAATTTCAAGCATATTCCATAGCTCTCATCTTGGCAACCGCCATAAAATCATTTCTTAAAGAAATCATTCGTCTCTTTCAGTTCGTTCTTTTTGAACAAGAATTAAGTGAGATTAGCTGCTGTTTTAGCATTCCTAAAGCTGAATTGTTATTCGAAAGTCCGATGGAAGACCGCAGGCTATAAGAAGAAAAAACGTCAAGCTCTATTCATAACTAAGAGTGTTTCTTTGATGGCGTTGTGTGTTTCGATATGCGTAAAGGTTACAGCTTGCTTTGTTGTGTCTTTACGACATAGCAAGACAGTTTGCTCGAACAAAGGCGAGTTTCGATCCCTGCAGCTATGCGACGGGCAGGTGGCGTCATGGCTTCTGATTGGACATTGTTGAACAGTAAAAGGCCGTGGAAAAGTTCCCACGGTTAATGTAGACGATCACTTTAAGACACATGGTTGAAACAAAAGATTCTCAATCCGCACATGCTTAACTTTAGTTGACATGGAGGAGAAACAATGCTCTCAATTTGACGAGAAAGGATGGAGGCACTTTTTACAAAGACGCCTTTCTAATTCACGCTGGCAAGGTTTGGGTGAATTTAACAAACTTTCGTTACTATTTGCAGGGTCATCGTCGTGCACTTTTGAGCCTACGCCAGAATTTGTGGAAAACGAGTAAAACTTCAAGGAGACAATGGATAATGTCAAGGAAAGGACAATGAACCATAAGATTGAGACAGATTACAAGCGGCCAAGTTCTTAGGACTTTGCTTACGTTTGGACCTGTGACACTTTTGGGTAAAAATTTAACCAGGGCAGGGCCGGCGTTATCGAGTCTGATAAGACAACGAACAGAAAATCAGTATTCAAATGTTTCTCAACTGGGCCACAAAATTTAGGAAACAAAATTCAAAAGTAAAGGGCTTCAACAGCACTGGCAAAACAGTTAAGGAAGTAGAAAACTATGCGACACAGAAGCCTTATGTAATATATCATGTCTACCAAAGTAAAGAAAGCATGGGATATTTTTTTCGCTCTGTTTGCCAAAAAAGATGAAACCAAAACACCACTGCTTCACTTCAAACTAGTGACTTAGTTCTCGTGACCAGTCCTTCTCGATTTCCTTGATTTCTTCGATTTCGCTTGTTCTAAGAACCAAATTTTACATCACGAGAGTGTCACCCACCTCCAATGACTGATTTCATAATTCCCTTCTGCTGGTCAATTTACCGAAGTTGTGTGGGGAGAAATGAGATATTGAACCCACTAAAATTAGAGGGTCAAAGAGTCAACATAGTGTTTACAAGTAAGACTTGAGTCGTGTCATGTTGTTATAACTTTTAGGTCTGTGGTTTAAACCCCACAGAGTATCTCGGTCAGCTCAAGTGAAAGCTATTTAGTGCGTAATCTGTTTGTTTTGTAACTTCAACTTCATTAATATCTTGAAATTTGATATTCCTTTGGCGAAAAAAAAGTTAAAGTATCGAGGTATTTGAATGCGCATAGGTGGAAAGACTTAAATAATGGAGTAGAGTTAAAGGGAATGTGACATTAAAAAAAGCATGTGTATCTTTCTTGTCCTTGTTCCTTTCCACTTGCAATGGTGATTGTACTTTGTTTGCAAAGGAATTGGAATATCAGGGCTTTTTAATGTCGTTTTAACGTTTTATGCCTAGTTTGTATTTAGCAGAAAGCGACCGTAAATGCTTAAGCTTCCCTTGACTCTCCCCCATACATAAACCTAAAACTAAAACTTGACTAATGTAAACATATAAACCCGCGAAATTTCTGTGGGCCATCAGTCGATAGCCTCTCGGCAGAAACACTCTATTGTTTATATACAGTCGAAGAAAAACTAGTGTAATGAATGGAAAGAATTCAAAGTCACTGTGAAAACAAGTGGTTATCACCTTTAACGCCGTATTTCCTTTACTGTTAGGTGTCGTCCCTTCCACGAACAACTGGTCGGTCTGTGAACATTCTTGATTAAGCTCCCTGTGATCATTTTAAAGGCATTTTTGTTTCCTAGATATAGTGTTGCATTTTGGATATACAGAATCTCGCATAAATGCAAGAAGGAAGCGAAATTAAACTAAAAACATATTTCATTCGCAGAATATCAAGCAGTAAATTGGAAGTTCGGTTCACTTACTTTCACCTGAATGAGTTTCATCCACAAACGCAAAAGTGAGAACCACTTTTTAAAGCATAATATACAGAACCACAGGAAAGTACTGGTCGATAGTTTTCATTTAATCAACGATCACACCAATGGGTTTAATCCACAGACTATTTCACAAACTTGAAGATTTTCATTCAGGGAGTGTGTTGGTTAATTAGCTGCGGGTTAAGCCATATTACCAAAAAATTGTTTAGAATTTTCAATCAGACAAAGTCCCTTATAACAACTCTAACGTTCCAATTCATAGTGGCCTTTTGCCAGTGTATTGACGCAAAATAAATCTCTTTTCTCTTCTCCATGGTATCTTACACTTTTACATGATTAGTTTTTAATTTACGGTCTGTTGTTCAAAGGCTTTGTTCACCTACGGCCTTGACATTCATTTACAATAGTTTCAAGCTTTTTCAAGTTCGAGATGATGTCAAAACCTATCATTTTCCGGAATGAAGTCAATTTTTCGCTGACAAGATCCAAATGTAATGTATACCTAAATACTTACCACTAAAAATGGCATTTTCTTTTTAAAAATATATATATTTTTCCTGTTTTCGTTCAACAAGCTTTGTGAGTCTCCTTCCATACCTGTTTTGAACGCTGCGAACACCAGCATAGCAAAACAATTCGTATCTTGGCAACGGCGTAAAATATTTTTGCCTACTTTGCATAATCGCCAAAGTCAAGTGTCGAGACATCTGTGGAAAACACTAAACATCGAGGTTGGTCCTCGAGGTCATTCATTTACATAGCCATTCTTTTAGAATTTCATCCACAGGCGTAAAAGTTAGAACTCCCAGACAGAGCAAATTGAACAGAGAAGAACTGCTGAGTAGTTTGCAGTTGAAGGGTAAAGCGGCATACTGGCAGACTAGAGCTTGACCATGGGTGTAAAGGCTATAAGTTCAAAAAGTAAAATTGATATTTTTAGGCTTTTGTTGTTTATCGTAGTGTTGTTCATATGGCTTTTCCTTATAAGGTCCCTCTATTTGGTCAGCATAAGCCCCTCGCGGAGATTAAACGACGGAATTGGCTCCAAAGGCGTACTAAAACTCGCGGTGACAAATCCCTTACGCGAACACAGGTGTTATATTGCAGAGGCAGTTCGACTTGGTCTATGATTGTAAATTTCATTCATTCATTCATTCATTCATTCATTCATTCATTCATTCATTCATTCATTCATTCAATCATTCATTCATTCATTTAAAAAAAATAAGACACAAACAGCGGTAATAAACATTATAAACTTACGCTGTTTATTATTACGCTGTTTTTATTACCGCTGTTTGTGTTTTATTTTTGATCAAGCTACGATGGCCCAGGAACAAAAGTCTTTATTCATTCATTTATTTATTTATTTATTTATTTATTTATTTATTTATTTATTTATTTATTTTGTTGAGGGAACTTCTCACACGAACAGTACACGCGAATGCTGGGATAAGCACAATTTGAGCGGACATGTACCCAAACCTATCTCAAACCAGGTTGGATTCCTGGTAAAAATAGAGACAATGCTTTTTACCCGCGCCTCGGCTCTTTGACGGAAATTAGTAGTTCAAACAATATGACTTGTCCCCTCACGTAGGTGCGGACCTAGGAAATTGCAAAAACTGCGGACACTGCGATATTCTTTTTTGGAACCAAACCCTTCAACATTTACAAAAACTTAGTTTTCATTTCACATTCAAAAAGAATTATAGCCTTTCTGCTTACCTAGATCTAACAAGAAAGTTCCCTTCCAGAAAAGCATTAGTAAAACTGAGAATTAGCAGTCACAAACTGCAGGTAGATACGACAAATTAAAATATCTCGTGATGAAAGGTTGTGTAGTCTCTGCATTTGTAACAAAACTGAAGATGAAATTCATTTCTTGGTAGATTGCCCAAGCTATTCTTCGATGAGAGACATATTCGCTTCTAAAAAAGAACCTAAAACCCATTTCTACGACTTATCACGAGACCTTATTGACACATCTTATGAATTGTACTGACTAGTTTTCGAATATTCAATTAATTTCATTCATCTCGTCATGCTTTGAACTGAGAGACCAAGAACTAGTTACAATGACTACCTCTTTGAATGGTTAAAATGGTTAAAAATAAGCAATGATTGTAATTTCCTTAGTTATTTTAATTAATTAATTAAAGAATTAGTAATAATTTAATTTAAGTGGCTTTTGCAATAGTGTAATACTTTGTTACGGTCATGCAAATGAAGGTTGTTGTTGTTGTTGTTGTTGTTGTTGTTGTTGTTATTGTTGTTGTTGTTGTTGCTGAATAACGGATAGAAGACTCTTGCAGCACCAACACCTGCAGAAGCAACACTGCGAAGACTTTGACACTGGCTTTCATCCAGGGCGTTTAAATAATCATAAGTCTTTATTTAACCTTGGACTTAATAAAGCAACCTATGCCAAAGCTGAGTACTAGTAAACATGTGTCGTCATGAATGGACGTCGCACTTGGGTTATTTGTTTAGGCCTAAACCGCCTAAATGATAGAGCCACCTTGTATAAGCACGACGGCAAACAGCACAACAAGAACGACTCATCACGATAAAGGATGATCAAGTTTCAATATTTTTAAACATCTAGGCAATAAAACAATTTTAAATTGCACTGGCTAACGTCCAGGCCAAACGAAGTTATAAATCATCGTAGTTTTAAAATGTCAAGTTGAGTACAGAGGCGGTACTTTGGTATCCAAGAGGACTCGCATATAGACGCAGGTTAGAAATAGATGCAATTTGCATGAAATGGTCACATCAATGCAGCCTTGACGCACGGGTGAACTAGCGAAAACCGAATACTGAGAACAACCATCCTGCCCAGATTTCTAGCTTTGTGGTTCTACAAATAACCAAATCTTTGATAAAGAGGAGAAATAATAAATTTTAAGCTCAGCAAAGAAATAAAAAATGTCAAGAAAGGATGAACGAGCGTGAGACAAAAAAATCCGAGTCTCCGACGGTAGTCGAACCTATAACCTGTATTCAGGTCGGAATTTCCAACCCAGCGTTTCCTTTAGGGATATTTCCTACTAAACTTGCGGAAGACTTGATACGTACCAGCCATTGCGCCATCGTGAATTTGAAAACCGGAAGTAGTGTTAGGGCGTCATATGATAGGGTTCAACGCGGACAGAGTTGTAAAGATGAACTAGCCGCCCTTGCCCAAGTTTCGTCGTCCAAGGTGTCGGCTTAGACATAGGAACTGAACATTCAGCTCTTGCTAACAGGTATCAGCAGGACTCGCTGCAATACCTAGGAGAAGAGTTGGGAGGTCAGGAGCCCTTACTTCAAATCCTGAGCTTGTCCTATGTTTGACGTTTTTATAAGTGATATTTTTTCTTTGGCCTCTGAAAGCTCAGGTCGGATGACCGTTCGGCATTTGAAAACACTAACCTTTACATTGACAAACAATCTTTCAGCTTTAATCAGAAAATGCAAAACAGGAATGCTAAGATATGTGCCCGTCAATGTAAAATTCGATCTTACATGTCAAATAAATTGGTAAGCGCGAGCTGAGTGTGGACTGTAAGGCGCTCCCTCCCGAAGCATCGTCAATTTTCGTGCACTCTTTTCACAGTAAGGAGTAATATTTGGACAGTTTGGAAACACCCACTTGAAATATTTCCAACTTGTCCAAACATAACTTGCTCTTCCGTGGGTCGTCTTGGTTATTTGTAATAATTTAGATAGTTTTGAAACAACGCTCACATCATCATGGTATTATATATATGTTATTTACCGGCCGGGAGGTCCGTATAGGGAAAAACTGTGCCCGTGGTCTTAAGTACTGCCCGAGGCCGCAGGCCGCAGGCCGAGGGCTGGACTCAAGACCGAGGGCACAGTTTTTCCCTATACGGACCGATCTAGGCCGGTAAATTACATTATTTATTTTTTCCAACATTTGCGAGTTTGCAAGGCAATCTTAGAAAGTTGCAGGTACGAGAGTAAGTTTCATTGAGTCACGTGCCAGGAAACTGTAGCCTCCCACGTAGTCGTTTTTAGGGGAGTTCTGCGTGGGAGGCTAAGGAAACTGGGGAGCGAATGTAATCATAAACTCTTCAAACTTAATTTTCTCGACGAAAAACTACCCTGCCAACTCGAAAAGTTTGTTTTTCAAGAAAAGACATTCACATGGAGAATCGTAGCTGGCATGAAGAAAAACTACCGCAATTAATAGCTAATAATTTAGCTAACTAAACGCAAAACCTTATTTAAAACGGAACTCAAATCGGCATTTCCCGGGGCATTTCCTTCTCCCTCAGCTCATGTAAACAAGTATACTCCAAATAAATTTCTGTTTAGTCTAATTCCTTTCTTTTTACGTTTTGAATTGTACTTGTAGACGTATGTGCTGGCTCTTTGGAAATAAACAATTTTATTATTTAACGAAACTGTTCAGGGTAGTTTCAGTTTTAATTAAAGAGAAATGTGCGCCAGCTTACACGTAATTTGTCATCATTCATGGCAGATGAAAAAGCAAAATTCCAGTTAAACACACATTCTTGAATGAAAATATGCGAAATCTCGATAAACGAAGAGAAAAAACTGGAAAATGAAGTCATTTAAACTAAGTATCGGAGTCAAAAGGCATTACTGTTGTGTAAAGCGACACCAACAACACTCCCGAACCGCCATGCTAAGCTACAACCTAACACAAAATCAAAACAAGGACTCACCTTTTTAGGGAATTATAAGGCCTTTAATGCCCCTCCTTACTGGACTTGCCACTTTCAACACGTGAGAATTGTGAGTTGACGAAAAATTCGCATCTTTTACCCATAAATCTACAAATATTTTCCGAGTTCAACTGAGGTTTGATGTTTTTCATTTTCATTCAATGGTATTTGCGCGGTTACCACGACCGTGGTCAGAGATAGGAAAATTCTGCCCGCTCCCGGAACCAATCAGATTGCAGTATTCGCGGGATACCGCCCGCTCACACTGAGGAAAAAATAAAATTAGATATCAGTAATTCGTACCGTCAGGAGCCCATGGTACCGTAAAGGCCAAGTACTAATACGGGCAACATTTTCCCGCAACAAATACTGATTTGCAAGTTGATATTGTTTTTTATTTCTGTGTGTGCGTATTACCACCTCTTCGCACAAGAAATTTCGTGTTGCAAAAAAGGTTGCACCAGAATGTCCCCTTACCTGGCCTTAATTAGCTATAATAATAGGATCATTTATACGGGAGAAAAATAAGACACTTCTTATCTAAGAGGCGAATTAACTAAGACACCAAGTGTTTTTCGCGTCTTATTTAGGACGTTAAAGCATTTATACGAGGAAGTTCACGTCTTATTTAAGACGCAGACAAAATAAGAACAGCTGAAAACCCTGTTCTAAGATAAGACGCGTCTTATTTAAGTCGCGTCTAAAATAAGAGACGGACGCTTATTTTGTACGATTTATACGATCAGTTCGTCGAAGTTAGCGTCTTATTTAAGTCTCGTCTTAGATAAGATGCGTCTTATTTTCTCCCGTATAAATGGCCCTAATGTTCACCAACCATAAACTGACACCAGGTGGACCGAGCGTGGTGGTGCAGTTGCTAGCCAGGGATAGGTAGTGAATATCATGTCGTGTTCCCTTAGATAAGAAACATTTTTCCAAATTGTATTTCTTTGTGCGGGTATATAAATGAATAAGGAACAGCTGCGGGCAACCCTGCGATGGACTAGCATCCCATTCGGAGCGGGGAGAAGTAACATTCCTCCTGGTGGGGGGGGGGGGGGGGTAAACTTCCTTCTATGACCTATGCAAACACATGCCGCTGAACAGGGTATGCATGGTTGATGTCGTCAAAAATGGCTTATACAGTATTCAGCAATCCCAAATCAGAGACGTTTGCCGGTCTCCTTAAAACACTTCAAAATTGCGTAAAACTAAATGAGTGGGAAACAGGCCCTAAAATGGAGGGTGTTGTCCTAAAGAGGGATCGGGGTTTCAGACCCTCAGGTGGCACACCTACACTAAACATGGTCAAGTGTCCTCGGGCATTCCTTCAAGTCACCATGGTTACTTCATGTTTCTGAAACTAGTACTGGTTCAGGTCACCGATATGAGTCATCTAAGGGACGGACCATTAGAAAAGTGATGGGGGGGGGGGTGGGGGATTTTTAGCCTGCCAGAATTTTTTTTTTGGCCCATTTCCTGTGCAAGAATTTTTTTTGGCTACAGCCCTATGCATGAATTTTTTTTTTTTTGAGAAAATATTTTCCTTATGCACAATTTGCTATTGAATTAATTAAAGACCATGCAACTTTGTTTTACTAAATACATAGCTTGTACTGTTACGTTGCTTTACATTTTTAAGTTTATTTCATTACAAAACACTTTTTAAATTTAATTTACTGAAGGAGGTTTCAAAAGTAAATAGCATAGCGATTTATAGTGAAAAATTGTGTAATATTATTGATATACATGTATGGATTTTTTATAAAAGACGTATTCATATGAAATGATTTGATACAAACAGTGGTGTCCAGAAAGATTAATTTATAAAATATACAGTACATACACTGTTATTTCCTTAATTTAAAAACAATTCTTTTCAAAAACGTAGCTCATAAATTTGCCTTTAAAACTTTTGAAAATATATATAAAATACATACAGGTACCTTCTAACCCTTTGCTGGGAAGTTAAGGGTTATAATTTAATGTAACAGCTTTTTGAGGATGTAGACACAGCGGGAGAGTAGGAAGCCACTAGGAGTGGAAGTCTTTCCAGTGCACTTCCTTAGTCCTTGCCCTCTTCTGTTCCTCTCCCACAATCCATCGTAGTCATTCCAGACCCCACTTACTGATACAGCCCCCCGATAGTGCTCTCCTCTCCAAAATGTCAGTCCAAAAAGAAGATAAAGATGTGATTGTTTGTTGCTTTTTATTTTTACCTGACAAGTGATTAATGACCTTTTTGTTCCTCGAAAGCGTTGTAACAAGCTTCAGCTCCTGAGCTTGTCGTGTGTTAATAATCTACAGTTTAATAGACTACGCTTATGCGAACTCAATTATTTTGAATTTTCCGTTATTTCAAGCTTAAACCAATTTCCCTTCGGCTTGGATTTGCTCTTCACTCATTTACTATCGGTTATTTTGAACTCCCGCTATTTCAAACTTTTTTTGTTTCCCCTGACGGTTCAAAATAACGGGGTTCAACTGTATGACTAGGACTATAAAAACAACAAAAAATTTGTTCCAGGCGAAGGTATCCCCCTCCCGACAAAAGAAATACTAATTATGAAAACAATATTTTATAGCATCCTGGCAGAACCCAAGAAAATTTCCAATTTTTTAAACACTGGAGACACTACTTGAGCGCTTTGGCAGAACGAATTATGGTTTCATATCAAAATGAGGCCCATCTTGTGCATGAATTTTTTCTTTCGGACATTTTCCCTTGCATGAATTTTTTTTTTTTTGGTTTTTTCCCCACCCCCCCCCCCCCCATCACTTTTCTACTGGTCCGTCCCTAACTCCGAAGCGCAGCCCCCATAGGCTGCTGCCTCTACATAAAATTAAGCAAGAGAAAATAATCAAAGCAGCTTTCATTTACTGATTAAGTGTTTTATTGTCCTTATTGAGTTATTATTATACATATGTACAAAAATTGCTTTACAGCTATTTTTGAGCTACCAGAGCTCTCCATTTAAAACTTCCTCGTTAACTTTTTCAAGATGGCGAACAAATCTTACATTTCACTGAATTGTCTTTTTACCGTGCTTGAAAAAGTTGCGTGCTAAAACGCCAATGTTTCGTAATTTTTCAGGGGCATCCATTGAACGGTTCATTTCGTAGTACATCTGTTCGGAAGGCCTAAATCGCCTGAGATATTCAGATTTAATTGCAGTGAAAATAAGAGATTTCTTTGGTAGAGAGTTCTTTGCTTTCACGGATTAATTCCTATTGTTTCCAGAGGGACAAATATGTCGTTTAGAGCGAAAATAAGACCATTTAGCATTTTCGGAGGGCTATCAGCAGCTCACAAATTCGATAGGATTCTGTTTCCTACAGTTTTCGGCGGCCTAAATTTTTAGGTAAAAACTCCAAACAGATCAACCCGTATTAGCTTACACAAATTTGCCTTTAAAAAGCTCTGAAACAATCTAAGAAAGTAGGAAATGATATTCCAGGTTTATGTTTGCCAAAATTCCTTTGGTTGGGTGCCCCTGACTTGCACTTTTGTATTGAAGAGTGTATTCGTTGTACAACAAGATTACTGGGATATCTAGTTCAAAGGTATTCATTTGAATAGCCACTCTGACGTCTTTTTTTGTTTTTGTTTTTGTGTTTTGTTTTGTTTTGTTTTGTTTTTTTCCTTCACAAACTTGAAAGTCGATTATTCCCTAGTTCAAACGTCGGATTTTTTATGCGCCGAATCTAATGCAAATGAGCAAACACAATAGCTTTTGCTCACTTGCACGACGTTTAAACTGGGCCTAAAGTAAAGTTGAGTTTGTAAACAGCGTATTAAAGGCAGTATAAACATTTTTAACTGCCATACATCTTAACAAACTTATGATGTAATTATCTTTTTGTTCGCCATCTTGAACAGAGCGTTCTTTATCAAGTAATTTTATGATGTTTACATAATTGTTTTTTGTTGCTGTTGCTTTTCTTGAAAACCATGTTAAAAGTTTTACAAAATGTAAATAAAGAATGGCCGATTTTGAAAGCAAAACAATGAAAAACATACCATGAAATAATAAATATAACTAGACAAGACTGGAAAATACTTGGTTAGTTATAGAAACAAATGAAACTCCATCGATAAGAATTAATAATAGAAAAAAGACAAGCAAAATAAAAATTGACAACTTTGAAGGTAATCGTGATTCCAGACTCCACTCTCTTTTGGTGAGAGAAACCTCGACCCTTGGTCAAATTAATGATCAATAATTTGATTTCTGGCCTCGTTACAAAAGCTAGATTGTAGTTAATTTATTAAAGTATGACACACGATCAAAAAGAGAATTTATAAGCTACTTACCAGAATAAACAAACAAACAAACAAACAAGTTTTCTTAAGGCTTGGAAAGTCACTCATTTACACCTACCATCGCCACGCGTTTCTTAAAAAAATGATTCGCAGTTTGCTATATTTTGATCTGTAAAAGGCGATTTATAGTCTTTTGCTATATCTTGATTATTTTCCTTTCTTCTGTGGTGAAAACAAGAAGCCCTTCGTCAGTTTTAACAACGCTCAAAGGCTCAAACAATGCTTGTTAGTCACAAAGAATGGAAAACGTTTTTGGTTTTGTTGCTTGAACAAGGATTTGCCAAAATTGCTTCTTTTTACAATTAACGTTCTTTCTATACTATATCAATGACTCCTCTCTTTGAACTCAATTTATTAGGCGCTGTCGAGCTTCCAGCGCTTCGTTTTCTTGTCATTTTGTTTTCTGGCCATTGCGTTTTCCAGACCACCATTCCAGGCGGTGAGTGCAGTTCGCTCTCGTTCGCTCTCTCTCTAGATCGAGTCTATTCCATTCACAAGGAAGAAGCATTTCCGACAAAAGTGTTATTGCGAAACGAATCAAGCTGATTTGAACATGTCAGATAAAAGCCTTTCCATTGGAATATTATCGAGCGTGCCACGGAAGAACATCTGCTCGATGCATTTTGAGGACAGCGCTCGTAAGGAGGGCAGCATAAGGAGCAATCGTCCGAAGCGAACTTGCTGACTGGGGTAGGTCTGACGGTCATATTCTCCCAGCATACTTTGAGCTTGGTCCTGAAGTTGTTCCACGAGGTGCGGTGCGCGGAGCCCTTTCGTGTCTGAAAGAACAGTGGAAAAGGAAATTTTAAAACTTAAAGAGAATTCAAGGTAAATTAAGAGGATAATAAAAGTTTAAATTTAAAAAAAAAAGTTATGAAATCAACTCACCACCTTCAGGTGCCAACCTACTAGCCCAGTTAAAAAAATGCTAATTCTTTGTCCCCAGACTCATTACAGGATAGGAAAGTACTGGCCAATGGATTTTATTTGAACGTTCATACATATGGATTATATCCACAGACTTTAAAAGTAGAGCTTCCTTGTACATCATCAAAGCAATACCGGAGGGAAGTATTGCCCAGTCGCTTCTAATTAAACGGTCATCACTTTTGAGTTTCGAGTTAGAACCACATTTTACATCCTAATGATTTGCACTGTAGGAAGAAAGTTTTGCTTAATCAGGCTGTCATCTGAAAAAACCGGGTCACTTTTCAGCCTTTCATCCACAGACTCAAACGTTATATCCACTGTGTTCAGCACCGCACCGCAGGAAAGTACTGCTCAGTCACTTTCGGTCTGACCATTAGGATTCAAAAAAAAATTTCGTGCAGTTTTCATCAACTAATCATTCTTGTACAACCGCTGTAATGCTTTGTCATTAACGCTGCTAAGCTTTAGTAAATGGATCTTTTTATTATTTTACATGTAAGTGTGGAGTTTGTACATATTGTCATTATTATGTGCGTGAGTGGGAAATGAATATAATAAATAACGAAAAAAAATTTTAAAAGAAGAGTTACTTTACTTTTTTGTTTCAAAGCAAAATCATTCTGAACAATATTCACATACCTGGCTTGAAGAGTACAATGGCTTTTAAGCATGCGTACTCCGTATGGTCAATATTAGCCGCTCGGAACCGTTCCACGGTATTTTTCAATGCCTTAATGTCTCCCATTCCGCACATCACCTTCTCCGACCCGTCCCGCTCCGTGTTAAGTCCCGCTGCTGCGAGCAAAGTGCTCACCTCCACGGGCAGGTTCCACTGCGCAATGCTGAGAATAAACAGCTCGCTCCAGCCCTCCTCGAGCAGGATCGCCTGGTCGCGAAATGGCAGATCAAAGAAGGTAGGGATGTTTCGTACCCATTTCACTGTCATAAACAAGATACGCACAGCTGATTCATGCAGCATTTCCGGTGACCCAAGGTACATTATTGGGTAAGGCACTTGCTGTCCGTGCTGAGGAGTGTGGGGTGGTGTCATCGCTGTTGCTACGGAAACGGGCACCGGGGCATCTTTGGGGCTCTCTGGAGTTACATATCCCACGATGAACCTCGGAGATGCGTTTCCATAGTAAACAGGTTCCGGCGTTACTGGGGAGTCAAGAACCTTTTCCTTCTTTGGTGTAACATGGATCTCGCTTGGAGCCATGTCGAGGTTTTCCTCCTCATAGTTACTTTGTTTTCTCTTCAAAGGCTTGCAGCGGATCTCTTCGTTTGTTGATTGCTTGAACTGGTTTGTACGTGGGGCTCGCTCGTGTTGCACGGCTAAAAGAATAAATAAGGGTATTCAGTTGAAATTTGTTGTTATACAAAATAATCCAGGGGAGATTTTTGGGGTCATTACCAGCGACGTGCTCTCGTCTAATCCCGATCTTACGGTAGAGCATCGATTCTATTCAGTCTCGCTCGATTATCGCCGCAGAAAACTCGCAGAGTGCTGCAGTTATTTTATGTCTCCAACCGCTGACCAAAAGAAGCGAAGGCCATGTTCACTATTTTTTGACCGAATTCACGCTCTATATGTATGATACTTTATCGTAAAACAAAATAACATTCACCTTTGGTTTTAAGTTTGTTTTTAAGTGCTTTGCCTTTGTTGCTTGGTTAACTAGGTTAAATCCTTGAAGCTCAAGATACTTTAACCCCTCAGTTCTCTTGACAGCACAATACTGGCTGCTCTGAGGCCGACGCCATCAAAGCAATCTTATTGGTTGACCTAAGAAATGGCGCGAATATTCGCGCGTGTATGTACAACGTGTGAGTCGAAAGTAATTGAAGATACTGAACCACCTGCAAATACACGTTGCTTTAAACTTCTCGCACTTTATTGAGGGCTTTTTATTCCTAGAAACACCAAAGTTTTAAACACGGAAAAGCTACCAAATTTAATTTTGCAAAAGGTGAAAAAAAAAAAAACGCCGCCACGAGAAAATAAAGCGCCGCAGCTTTCATGTGAATTGTAGCACTTTAAAGATTCTTCTCACAATTAGAACCACCTTGTACGCACAGCACACTATACAACGCTAAAGGAAAGTACTGCTCAATAGCTTTCATTTGAATGTTCACACTTTAGGATTTATTCCGCAGACTAATAAACAGCATACTAAGCAACAGCACAGGAAAGTACTGCTCAGTTACTTTTATTTAAGTGATCACATGCTGTTTCATTCATTACCACCACACTTGCTTCCTATAACAGATTAAATCCGAGCGTTACTTGAAGATTAAGTAAAGGCCAGTAAAGCATGATTGTCTGATTGGCCGTTGTCTGTAGGACAACGGAACTTTATTTAGTTGAACTTAATTGCTATATCAGATTTTCAGACAGACATTTAAATTGACAGCTTATTGTTATATTACCTTTTTCACTCAATCATTCAAGTTGACATGAATTGTTATTTTAATTTGCCCTGATTTATCAAAAAGGTCAAAAAGACTGGCTTTAATTTGTCTCTATTTGAAGCAACAATTGAATAACTGATCAGTAAATAAAACTGTCAAGGGCTTTTTACTTTTATCATTGGTGAACTTTTCTCAGGAACATTATCAGTTCATGTTTTAGAATTTCTCAAAGATTTGCAACGTTGTAGGACTCTTTCAATGAATATTTATATAAGCTAGCTTTGTTCTTTTCACAGACTTATTTGCTTGGCAAATACTTTTATCGATTAAGTCCATATCGCAATTGTATTAATACAAAAACTTTCTGATAACATTTACTAATGCTCCGATCATACGTCCAATAAGGCAGTTCAGTCAGCAAAACAATTGGAAAAAAAAACGGCTAGTTATTTTTTCTCGCCAGGGTTTATGTCTTTCTCGCCCACATGAAGACTTGAAAAACACAAGCTTACCCGTAAAGACCCCCGAGGCATTATGCAATGTTTCCACTGAACAACATAGCCTCTTTAACCGCAGCAATATCGCCCTGGCGATAATAATCGAATGCGGGTAGCAAAAAGGATCCTAATTGGTCAATAGTAATTTCAATATCAGTGACATCACAATAGGGACCCTGCTTAATGTGCATAAGCCCAGGGGACTTTGGTAATCGTGGTTTGCAACCGAGTCAGCTGCCCTTCTTAGAGATTAAACCATAATTCGTGCTGATTGGCTGATTCGTCCTGAGGTTGATACGGTGTCTTGAAGACCTGATATATATTTCGCGAGACAAAAGGAGCAATGAAATGTTATTGTTCAGAAAGTAATCCCTTTTCAAATTCCACAAGACAGTTTTGATCTTATAATGGTAAAACTATTTTTTTCAAGATATGGAAAAAATCATGGTTTAGAGCGATGCAAATTCTCGTTCTTGCCGAAGTTACTTTCGATCACAACTGATGAACCTAAGAAAAAAAATTCGTTTAATTAACATACAAATGGTAAACAGATTTCCCGTGTCTTATGTTTAACGGGGAATAATGGCTCCATTTGAAAGAAACGGATGTTTTCACAAGCTGGAAATGGACATTGCAGTGCGCAGAGGTGCAAATTATTCCCGCTTTCTCACGCAAGGTAGACACTTGATTAGTTCCTAATCCTTGACCAGTACTCTTGGATAAGATTTCGCTGTATGTAAACTACTGTCCAATGGCTTTATTGGAAAGGTTACACTTATAAGGATTCATATACGTAGGCAAAAAGAATGTTTCTAGTCAAAAACTGTTTCTATCAAAAAAGCTCTCAAATTTTTTGTGTCAAATTAATTTAGTTTCCTCATTAAGAGTCGAGTTATTTAACAATTACCTGTCATTTGTTTTCTATTTTCAAAAATACGCTTTAACGAAAATGTTTATTTTATGGTTGGGCACAAATCCAATGTGGCAGACGTCCAGTAGGCACTTTGGTCACCCATTGCCGTAACTGAGTTTTGACATCAACAGTTTTCTCATCCCACAAATTTATTACAAAAAGAAAACTTTTTACATCAGTGCTTAAGCTTTCCAGTTAAAAAAAAATCGTGAATTCAGTGAAGCATATCATTATCATTCCTGTACAAAGCAATCTGTTTTTGAGTAAAAGTGTGTAGAGCAATTTTTGCGGTAAAGTGCAATGCGACAAAGTTCTTTAAGTCAATAGAATTCGGACAGGAAAATGGTTTTCTTGAGTAAAACAAAAGCGCGCGGCAAGGCATTCTTTCAGTTCCACACAAAACAAAACGCCTCGAAAGTAACTTCTTTATATTGTATAGGATTTGTTTTATGTTCGGTCTTTTAAACACTACAATGAATTATTAATCCCTGGGGTTCTATGCTACTCTTGCTTTGCATAAAATAGCTTCGCGCACGGTCTGAAAAGAAAGCCTTACTTCCTTCGTAACCAACTGACCATATCGTGTCTTTGTGCTAAGAATAACCTCAGAAACCGACTCGTCGTGCTGACACGGGCTGTTATTAACCTTCGCCGTGCTACTGTTTGGGTTTAGTGTACACGATTAATAATAAATTACTTTCTGGCGAAGGGCAAAATCTTTTAGTTTTGCTCAAAAGTAGGAAGATACACAGAGGAAAAAAATAAGGGTGAATGTTAATAGCGAAGCTAAAAAAAAGAGCAACATGTAATAAACAATTAACTGGCTTTTACGGTGCAAAAGAATGACACAAGCTGGCGGAAGGCAGGTCATATGTTTGAATGTTTAGCTTGGAGCATGTGAGATCAGATATTCTTCTTGGAAATCGACAAAATAAACAAAATTGCGTCTCAGCCGCTTTTAAATGAATGTTTTTTGTTGACGAATTCGACCCAGCCTTGGATATGATCCGTGCTAAAGTTACTTCAGTGATTGTATCTTTAATGGCAAACACAAAACAAGTCACTGCAACAAAGCACACCCCGCTGATCCGTAGGAATACATTAACGAATTTTTTTGATCTAGCAAACTCTATCCCTTCGGGACAAAATTTTGTTCCGAGATGAAACTGGCAGTATTTTTAAGCGTTTCGGTAACAGTCCCTCGGCGAAGTTTTTAAGCCATTGGATTGTGTTGAAGGAAAATGTCCTGTGCAAGTTGTGCGATTTCTTTAGGAATATCCGCTTTTAGGGTGAGCCCAAATCTTTTATGACAGGTGCCCGCCGCGGGTTAGCGCCCCCTAAACATAAAACGCTGGAAATAAAACGAGCTGGCGTTTGGAAATTTCAGCTGGAAACCATTAACAGCGTATAAACTAGAATTAATTCCACGTCGATGCAAATGATAAAAGCAAAGCGCGTTTTAATTTGGGCTTAATTACTGCAACTTTTGAATAGCTCAATTGTGGTGCAATTGTGTATTTTCTCGCTTCCATTTCATGCGCGCAACACGAATTAAAATGTTTGCTCGTTTTTAATTTTCCACTGGTTAAATGTTTGTTAAGAAAATATGATCATCAAATTATTTGCTTACCATCTCGGTTCATTCGCACTTCAAGGCATTTTTTCAGTCTGCAAGCCTGGCACTGGTTTCTTCTGGCCACATCTATTGGACAAGAATTACTTTCTTTGCACTGATACGCAAGGTTTCTTCGAATGCTACGCTTAAAGAATCCTCGACACCCATCGCATGTCAGGACTCCGTAATGCTTGCCTGAAGCTCTGTCGCCGCAAACTTTGCAAAGAACCGTTTGCTTGGCTTCTGTGGATGGAATTAAAAGGATGTGGTAGTTTTAAAATTAGCGCAACTTTGCAAGGATGACTTTTCGACTTCAGCGATTTGGCAGATTAGCTTTTGTTTGTGCCACGCGACTGCACGAGTGAGCTCAACTTAAGAGATCCTCATTTGATCGCAAAATTCTGCAAAACTTGCACCTTATCTTCCTTTTTTTTGCAGCGTTTTCTCCGCGAGACGAGGTAGTTTTGTAAGCGTCTGTTCTTGTATAAACAGTTTACCTTGATGCATTGTGATTAGGCGTAGCCTTGCACCTGGCATAAAAATCTGCAGAATATTATTTCAGCCAATAAATTTTAAGTTAGTAATTGAAATTAAGTGAATCGATTGCCATTGCAAACCTAACTGTGCATTGAATATTTGCTAAGCTGTTGACCCTTCATTTCACCTCCGGTTAAAATCTCCGTAACTCTTCCCCGAACTAAAAGCGATGAACGTACGCAAAACACTCTTGGCTCATTTTCCAGCATTTTAACTTAAATTACCTGTTTTACTGCGTCTCACTGCAATAACATCAGTGTCTGCCATACTGCTGCAAGTTAAATAGCTGTCCTTAGCGACCCACTTCTCACAGACGGATTGCAATCCTCGCTTTCTGTGCAGCGTCGAAAAGATTATGTTCAGGTAGATTTTAGCTCACAAAATCTTGTACGGCGAGTTGGTAGCCAATTTTGTACTTGCTGGTTTCCGAACAGGTGCATTAATCAAACACGCTCTGATTGGCTAACGGTCAAGGAACTCAAAGCTGATTGGTTCTGAACTGATCGCGGATTCGCATGAGTAAGCACCTAATTAAATTAGATTCTTTTAAATGGGTTCGCGCGGTCCTACATGTTCTGCTCAAGTGCGTTTTCTCTTAGCAACTGGTTAATGGGCGGGTGAAGCTTAAGGTGTGTGAGCCATGTGTGTATTTACACGATGTTTAAACAAGAACAATAGGTTTCACATTGCTTCACAATCCAACGGAATTAACGCTGATTAAAACTAACATACCACGACCCTGGATCAGAGGGAATCCAATTAAAGAGCCGTTGCTATGGCAGTTCTCGTGCAATCGCCAAAAATGAAATTTACCCCAACTGCTAAATGGTCAACAAAGGCGCACGCTCCGCTCACGTTTTCCTTACCTCTCCATGCCATTATGGGTCGTTACCTCCCAAATTATTCCCGCCCGTTTAATAACGCTCGCGTCGACGCACGTGGTTAAATTGACCTATTTTTATGCCTGAGAGAGCCGCTTAATTCAATCTTAAAATTTCCCTCCACTCAGATTTTAATCAAAAGTAAAGTACTTCGGTGTAGGTGTCGTTTCACGTACTTGCTGTGAAAAGTGACGAAAGATCGTTTACACGAATTAGAAGTACTTCGAAATTTTTTGATCCGGGCGCAATGACATACACAAGGGACTTTATTGAAATTACCGGTTTTGTAATGGAAATATCTTAGGAAAGCACTTAAAATCACAGGTTCGATGACCTTTAGAGCGTGCTTAATAACCGAAATCTGATCACGGGTCTGTAAAAGTCAGAAAGGCATAGAAGTTTAAAATAATTTAGTTTTGTGTCATCGATTATGGGGTAAAGAAAAACTGGTAAGCAACATATTAAGTTACACACACAAGCCTGGGTTGATAGGGAAAACTTAAGTTTGTTTTCTCTGTTTGACGGTTTCAAAAAGAACAATGAAATACCTGCAGTAACGAGGCTTTTACAAGCAAAGTAGCAATCTTAAAGACATCTGTGTCTCCTAGGTATCCGCCCACTTTAATGTTGTTTACCTCAAGAAATTAGAACATAAAAAGGAAAAAACTATGATCACAGAAACGCGGCACTTCACTTACAACAGATATCGCTTACAGCCTATTCTTAGCTTAAAGCTTTGGGGGGCGTTTTTGTGGTTCCTTTTTGCATGCTATAATGTTTGCAAAAGCGATGCCTTAGGGTGCGTGCTTAGAGTGTTTTAGATGTCTGCTTTACAATTGTCTCCTTAAAAGTGATGTTATTCATAAACCTGCTGATATCATATTTCGACCGATAGGTACTCATATGATTGCAGTTTTTCCTGCAATTATTTATCCCTCATACGACTCAAGGTCAAAACATTAATTCTCTTTTCTGCTTGCCATATTTTTCTTTAAAAGACCGTTTTAAAAATCTGCTGGTATATCAAGACGAATTCTCCCTCATTGTTGACGGCTTTGTTAACACTGGTCACCTGTTAGTTTGTTAATTTTAATTAAAATTGCCGGAAAATGTACGGAGAAATGAAATGCTGATCTCTTATACGAACTGCAACTTAACGAGATTAAATCAAGCTGAATACTGAGTGTTCAGTCTTCAGGTGAAAAATTTGCGTGCGTCACCTTAAAAAGTATTTCAATCGCAAATACTATAGTATTTTTTCGTTGCATGCGATAATGTTTACTTAGATCAGTTGTCACCATGAGGCGATCTATTTAAAAAGTCTGGAAATGTTTGCCCAACAATAGTTTTTTTTAGGACTGAACAATCAGACTGAACTTCAGCACCTCAGTAGAGGTACAAAATTACCGGTACGCCAAAAAAGCCAGTTCAAATCTACATAGAGATGGCTCTTTTTTTTAATCGGCAGCGTCCATTTGCTCATCTCTTGCGCCGGGTTGAAATTATAGATTCAACGCGTCTCTGGGTCCCGAAATATTCTATAACGCCTAGTAACTGTTGTTTTACAATGCCTATTAGCCACTCCTGTAATAAATCAACAAATTAACTTTCAATGGAAAACCTCCTTGATCTTGTGAAAAGAGATTAATACCCTTTGTTATTAAACAAGGCCATTTCCAGTCTTTGTTGACTGTCTTATTTGATTCACCGCACTTTATAAAACGTAGTGAATAAATAAAAGCTCACAAAAGGTAATGGCTAGTATCTTCTTTTATTTGAATGTCAAGTCAATCTAGCCTATGAAAAAAGAACCTGAACAAAAAAGAGGAGAGATTGTCAATCTTGCTTACCGCAAGGCGACATTTAGGTCAAGGTGGCTTTTCATATTGACAGTCTGGAAAACAAAAGTAGGCCAGATTTGACTGAACAGTGTTGTATATGCATTGATATAGGACGATATTTGTTCAGGGCGTCATTAATGGAAGTTCAAATTCACCCGAGACGACCAACAGACATCATAACTAGAAAGAAGATATAAAATTTCGGTAACACGCGAAGTTGAAACAAAAGGATGAATGAAAGTTACAACATTTGCAGACGTTTGTATAGCTGGGTCGAAACTCTTGGCCCACAACCATAACAAAATTTAGCGTTTTTCAAAAAAAACATCTCTTTCTTTGTTCATCATTTTCCTCTCACATTCGCTACATGTTTTGGTTGCTCGATGTTTTTTCGCTACATAAACAACACTACAAACAACCGCCGAATCAAAAACTCGCTTACTGAAGGCCCCAAATTGCTTAGTAAATTACACAGAAACGTAACGACCGCCACACATTGAGGTAACTGAAGTTTACTTCCCCATTTGTACTACTGAAGTAAATTTCCCATACGAAGTCTACAAGTCGAGAATGCCGCTTACGGGTAATAGTCGCGTTTGTGCTTTCAGATCGTAAGCTTGGGTCGCCTGTCAGGGTTCTATGCTATACAGACGAAAGGCGCTCCCACACTCCCGACTTAGGCAGAGATCGGTCTATCGCATAACGTGGCCGCGATCACCAGTCAGGTCACCTTGAAAAATCAAACTTCAGAACTGAAAACTAAAAACTCAAACTGCATGTATATCTTGTCCCATGTCACTTGCATTCCACCAAGTTTCGCTTTGTTACAATTTCATTTTCCAAGATTCACCAGAATTCACTTTTTGTCTTTTCAAAAAACTGTGTTGTTCATTCCTTTATACGACTACAGCATGGCACCGGTTTTTTTAGCTCTCAGCATTTGACTGATCACAAATTAGATTTCTCGTCCACGTTTTATGTCGAGTTTTATATAGAAAGCTTGTCTGCTTAGTCAGATTGGACAACAAAATGTTTTATTTATGGTTACGTGGAATCAGGAGACAATGATATTGAGGTCTAATTTAACGAAAATAAATTTCCCTTTCCAAAGACGTAGAAAGCTATAGTTTGCTGTGAGTCAATAGTAAAGTAAAGCACAGCCTGTTGCGAATACGAAAATCTGACTGTCTTCGCGTTGTTCGTCACCGACATTCACGGTGAATGTCAACCGGCTAAAGGCCGTTAGACCACGTTGTCTCAATATTATTATCAGAAACTAGAAGATTTACGAAACTGAAAAATTTCTCGAGGAGCCACCTCGTGATCGAGTACCATTTGATATGGCATTTTCTGACTGGATGACCAAATCATACTTTTTTGCTTTCCCATATCCTCGAAGTAGTCGTTGAAAACATCCCATTCAAGCCACGAAAACTAGATTACGTCTTGATCCGTTTGTTACATTGGAAATTTAAAACCAGCTCAAAAAATCTCGGACTTTGTGGCAAAAGAAAACATAATCAAAAGATAGAAAGGATTAAGCATGGTTTTTCTGTCGACGCAAGTTCAAGCACAAAACTGAGCATGTGGAGGCGTGGTTGTTATCACGTGTGCTGCACGTGAGCGAATTCATCTTTCTATCTGAACCTCGTTGGTTCGAGGCGTGGTCTCTGCATTGAATCTGTAGTGTCCAGCGGACACATGCATAACGCATCTGGGACACTTGAGGGGCGAGGCAGTGTAGAGCGGGTGTGAAGTTGACTTCGTTTGGGCGGATTGTCAATAAATTTTCTACGTTTTTTATGGCCTCGGTGGCGGTTACTTAACTATACAGAATCGTACCATGTTGCTTCCTTAGATGACAAACTTAACTTCACCCAGGTGTATAAATGAGTCCTCTGAACTGTTTCACTCAGGACAGAAAACTTTACTCCAAACTTTCTCTCCGATCACCCAGGTTTAAAATTGGGTTCATTCAATCAAACCATTAGCGGCTGTTCTCTATCCAGGCGAAAGGACATAAGCTGCTCAGACGATTGCGTTTCGTGTGAATTTGTGCTGTTTTCTTCTGCCTATGCTTTTCTTTATGCTGTCGTCCTTGAAAACCAGACCGAGTCTGTGAAGCAATCATTAAAGTATATAAATGTTAATGTTTGTAAGAAATCTGCTTTGCACTTAGCAGCTCAAACTGATATAGTTGAGTAATTTTGGACAGCTTTTCCACAGCTGCTCTGTTGGCTATTTCATTGGCTGTCTATTTGTTTCAGGAATAAAAACCTTTACACATATTTGTTTGAGACTTTGCGTATAAATTGTAAATGAAAAGCCTAAAAAATTTCAAAGGCGTTTTAAACAAAGGCCTGGATTGACTTCACATTCAAATAAAAGACGATGTTGGTAATTTTATTTTTGTTAGCTTTCATTTATTGACTAAGTTCGATCAGTAAACAAAGATTGAAAACTGTGACCTGGTTAACAAAAGCCATTACTCTCTTTTCTTCCTGATCAAGAAATTTCCATTTAAAGTCAATTTGTTGATTTAATTAGACAGTAATTAATTGAACTTGTCAAACAATAGTTACTGGGCGTCCTAGAATATTTTGGAAAGCTATGAATTCATTTTCAGCCCGCAACAAATTCAGTTACAAAGCGGATGATCGCTAGTCGTGGACAGAAAGAAAAGTAATCTCAGTGCAACTTTAAAGTCAAAAGGCGCTTTTTGGAAACAAAGAGCAGCATATCTTCTGGTAATTAGGTTTTCTCTCCTGGTGTGAAGTATTAATCAGTCTAGTCCTTCCCAAGAGACAATTAATTATAAAGCAAACATTTCCGGACCAGAATGGACCACCTCATGGAACCAACCTAAGAAAAAGTTATCTCATGCTGGGAATGAAACTGCAACAGAATAAGAAAGAATACTTAAGCATTACAATCGAAATACTTTTTAACCTGCAGTTCGGGTTAGACATCAACTTTCAGTTTCTCCGCACAATTTTTAAATCATTACCAAGCTGATGACAATTTTAGCGGTGACAAGAAGAAAGGGGAAACCGACTGCATGAGGAATGAGTCTTGATGCACTAAAAAATCTCGACTCATAACCATCTATCAAAGAAATGTGTGAAAATAGAAAAAAGAATTAACGGTTTGATCTTAAGAGATACATCAGCAGGTGTTTGAAACTGACATAATAACATCACTTCCTAGGAGACACCCTTAGTCATCGCCTGTGCAAACTTTGAACATGCAAAATGATAAACCACCAAAATGCCCCAGAAACTTAAGCGCCACTGGTTACACATTTCAATAATCATAAGATTCTTTTTTTTTTACCTTCTAATTACATGACTAATTGCTTGAGGTAAACAACATTAAAGGGGGCGGATTCCTAGGAAACACAGATGTCTTTAAGATTGCTCCTTTGCTAGTAAAAGCATAGTTAGTACTACAGGTATTTTATTGTTCCCTTAGAAATCGTTCAAAGACAAAACAAACTTTAGTTTTCTTATCATTCTAGTCTTGAATGTTTCTTAGCCTTTTGCATGCCAAGTTTCCTATGCTCCATGTTCTATGACGTAAACATTCTTTACACTGTACTTTTCTCTTCTTATAGCTTCTGCTTTAGCAAAGCTACGATAGATCATCATGCATGTGTTTTTTCACTGTTTTGGTTGAGGTATTTGATCACAGATACATCAAAGGATTTCCAATATAATAAGACTGAAAAGGTGTAAAAGACCTTTCATCACTTTTCATAGCAAGCACGCGACACGATAAACATACCGAAAATTTTTACTTTTGAACAAAATCAGATAAGATTTTTTGGAACAGTAATGGGTGAGAAGAGGATTTTAAGATCGAAAAAGGTACCACTTTTCGGGCATACAAATACGTCTATTAAACCACGTGCTTCAGCGTGAGTGTTATTTACTGGGCGGTGGATAATTTGGGAGATTACAATCGATATTAGCAGGAAGAAACAAGTGAAGCGGAGTGCCTCTGATGAGCGAAACGCACTTGACCTTTAAGCAGTTGCAAAGAAATATTTTGGGTGATTAAAAGAGAACTACCACAGCAACGGCTCTTTAATTGTATTTGTTCTGATCCAGAGCCGCGTTGTGTTAGTTTTAAACTGCGTTAATTCCAAAGGATTGTGCAATAATGTGAATTCAATTGTTCTTGTTTAAACACCGTGTAAATACACACGTGGTTCACAATTTTTTTAAAGATTCACCCACCCACTGAACAGTTGTTAAGAAAAAACGCACTTGAGCGGAACATGTAGGATCGCACGAACGGGTCATGCTGAAGAGGCTTTGCATCTACTTCAACTAGCCGTGGTAACCCATGCGATTCTGCGATTAGGTTTGAGCCAATCAGAGCGACACAATAGCCCCCGGTGCCCTGGGACCTGGCCGCTTGCTATAAACGGTGAGCGGTGACTTTATGCCAAGGGTAACTCTGCGACGGACTAGCATTCCATCCAAAGGGGGGTAGTAATACTCCTAGTCACTTTATGCTGAGCATCGTGTGATGGACTAGCATTCCATCCGGGTGGGTAGTAATACTCCTAATCTCTTTATACTAGGTTCCCTGGGGGGAGTAGTGAGGTAAAAGAAAACGGAAAAGCATTTTGCCTAGAACGGGATTCAAACCCATGGCCTGTGGGCTAACAGTGAAAACTATTTCACCATTAATTTGCACTGAGATATCAAGCCCTTTTTGTTAGCTGAGCCCCCTTTGGGTGCAGTTTGATTGGGATGGACGCTTTGGATGGACTGAGTCCGGCAAAACTAGCTTTGCAACTTCATTTAGCACAAAAAATAGCAAAAGCGATCTTGATTGCTTACCAGGAAAGGCTTCGTTTTTCGATGCTAAAGTGCATTTTTAATTACCCAAACGAACTTCAAGAGTCCTCGTCTGATGTAATTCCGATGGTGAACAGTTATAGTGATAGATGTTCAGTTTTTGCTGTTGTTGTAATTGTTATGTTTTGTTTTCTTGTGTTGTGTCTTTTTTTGTCTCTTGCAAACTCTTTTATAAAACCTCTGATCATGACTGCATGGCTAATTTTAATAGCTGAAATTAATTAATATGCAATCGATTCATTGTCCATCTATATTGTTTTAAGAGGTTACCATTAGCGCATAGGCTGTTGAATGCGGCTTATTAGGACGGTGCCTCCTAATACAGATGTATTTTTGGAAACGTTATGACTATGGGGAAAAAGTAGATCTTGGCAAGGGTTATTGAAATCCAAAAAGAAAAATGTCGGTAACCACGCATTTTTCAGAGATAATTAAGTAACCATAATTCTAAAAAAGCGTTAAAATACAAAGAATGTATGGTAATTTCTTTCCAAATTTAAGCTCAATTATCTCTGAAAAATGCGTGGTTACCCCCAATTTTCCTTTTGGATTCTGATAGCCCTTGCTAAGATCTACTTTTTACACATAGTCTTAAACTGGCGCGCAAAAATATTGCTGTATTAATGGAATGGGCGAATCCCTAAAGAAACCCGAATATCCCGGGATGCGCAGAACGTATGCGCAGTAACAAAAGGAGGCACCGCCCCCAAGGGCGGCGGCAACAAAGGTACGTCGTGTTCGTTCTTTGTTTCACATTCACACACTTTTGCTAAAGGGACGTTTCTACCGGTCAACTGCTTCATCACAATTCAGAAACTTATCGTGGTTTGTGCATGGTCCAGGTCAATGTCATAAACACATAAACAAATGTCCCGGCCTTCGTAACCTTTGCCTCTTGTGAGATATGATTAACGCCAAGGTAATGTCAACTGAACTGAAATGAATGCTGTGTCTTCCTGGATTTCTTCGAGTTTACCAGCTATCTCACGGTACTACACTGATACACTGAACTCCCAAATTGAAAATACTTAAAGTCGATTATTTAAACGAAGTCTAACTTAGACCGTGGTTTAAAGCAACAAATATACCTCTACATCTGTTTACTAGTGGGTTATTTGTAAGAAATAAATGTTGCAGTAGTCTGTGCTACATGCCTGCTTGACATTTATTATGGTAAAGAAGACTTAGATATTTGTATATGCCAGATTGAAATCGATTTGAACCGTGGTTTTGTTAAACCTCGTCTAATCTTTGTTTAAATAACTGGCCCTTAGTTATTGCGCCAGAGGCTTTTCTTACGCTCGCGATAACGCGCGAACTCCACGAAAGCATACGAAGACAACGATAAAACGCGCGTGCCTCACGAAAGCATACGAGAGAAATCTCTAGCACCCGGGGTTACTTTGTTGTCAAAAGAATAATAAAATGTTATATGAATGCAATTATTATTGTCCACTTAAGGACGGTACCTCCTAACACAGATGTATTTTTGCAAAGGTTATGACTATGGGGAAAAAGTAGACCTTAGCAAGAGTTATTGGAAGGAATCCAAAAAGAAAAATGGGTGTAACCACCCATTTTTCGGAGAAAATTAAGCTACCATAATTCCAAAAAAGCGCTAAAATGCAAAGAATGTATGGCAATTTCTATCCAAATTTAAGCTATATTAGCTCTTAAAAATACGTGGTTACCCCCAATTTTCTTTTTGGATTCTGATAGTCCTTGCTAAGATCTGCTTTTTCCACGTGGTCATAAACCGCGCAAAAATATTGTTGTATTAGTTGGCAAATTCATTAAGAAACGTAAAATATCCCGCAGAACGTATGCGCAGAAAATAAACGTACAGTCAATTTCATTGCGTTGATGTGTGAAAAGAGGTAAAAGAGAACTGAGAGTAAAGTTGTCAATTTTATTAAAAATAGGACAAATGTGAGTCCAACTCTTTGACCGCGGATGACAGCCGATGAACGCGCACAAGAGCGCGTGGATGATTCGGAGATTGAACCACAGACTTACCATAATCTTTACGTGTGGTGACCCGTGCTTTCCGACTGGCTGTATCGGTCCAGTTATCAAAGTTAGGCAAATTAGCCTCCTTAAAGGTGACATTTAGAGCTTGCAACTGTAATTAATCAGACGAGGATATTGTCCTTGGTTGTTCTTGTTCGCTGATTTGAGGCCTGCTAGAGTAGTTTTACAAAGATGAAATTAGACCGACCCACTCAGAAATGTGTAAAGGTAACGGCTTCTGAGGCTTCACAAAACCGCTCTCGCAAGCCTCTTAACGACCAATAAAGGCAGTACAATAAAGAATAACAATTACAGAATCATGTTGACATTTTTGCTTTTTATATTTCAATTGAATTATTTTTCAAAAGGCCTAAACATCGCCTCTACTCTGACAACCATTTGCAGGTTTTGAGTCTGGGTACGAGCTTTCCCAAGGCGTCGCACGGGGTCTGGGAACAGAAAAGACAGAGACGCTTACCGAAGCGAAATGTAAGAAGTGTCGATCTCGGCCAAAAAGGTGGCCAAAATACAGCTGAATCTTCAAATTTTCAACACAAGTCGATTCCCAAACGACGTACGACGTAAGTAGAAATGCGATTTTCTATTTTATTGCGGTTCAGAACGATAAATTACGAGAATTTTTGTCCAGTTACGTTATGTTGTATCTCGATCGATGCCGTAGTGCAGGTCAGATGAGGTTATTATTAAAACTTCCGTTTTAAAATCTTCTCTATTAAACTGGAAATTCAGTAGACCTTGGAGAACGTTTCTAAAGCTCACATTTTATATTTTTACTATGTCATTATTTTGCTATTCCAAGACGTCAATATAAAGTAATTACTCTAGGTCAACGCTTGATTGTACCGTTCTTTCAATGTGTTCACCTGACAGACATGTTTGGGATCACGCGACGTTGAGCTGAAAAATAAGAAGTGTAAATTCACTAACGCTGAGTCATCTACCTACAGTCTTTCGACATAAAACGTCACCAGCCGTTTTTAAACACAGTTTTACTGTTTAAGGAAACGCTCACTCATTCAGGAATATTTAACACGGAATGCCAAGTACAATAACAACAAATCCCTCAACTGGGAAATTTACAGCCAGAAAATTTAGCTTGAATTTGTGTGTCAGCACGATCTATCCTAAAGTTGGTAAGAGTACGAACTGTAGTTTCTACCATATAGGGATTTATTATTTATTGTCATATATCGACTGAAACGTCCTTGCAAATAAAGGAACTGGTTTGAATGTTTTGCCTTCAAAACAACTTTCAGCTTATAATTGTATTATTCGCGAAGTTGGACGGTAATTCAGTTTCTAGTATTTAACTCTGACCTCGAATACCTCAAAAAGTATCCAGCAACAGTGTTCTGATCACCCGTACAGTTTGTGAGTAGTTGTCTCTTGTCTAGTCTTTTGTGTTGTTTATAGTTAGAATAATCCTCATTAATTAAAAAGTTGCACACAAAGGCAGGTTTTACATGTACAAACAAGATGATCGAAAGCGATAAATTAACCAAGTCTAGGTTTAGTCGTTTCAGTATATGTTACCGACTTGGGTCTCTCCGCTTTCTTGGATGCGTGGAGAACGCAGGTAGTTATTAAGCTCCAGTCACTGGTCAGTAACAGATTTGCTTTGTTGCTTCTATGAGATTGGAATCCCGATAAGCGAACCGTCACTGGGAAAATATGTTCGAGTTAGCAAAAAGTTTGAGTTGTTGGGTGAATAGTAAAGATCACAGTGAATACATGAGAAACTGATTAGGTGACTTTTGTGTGTTATAAGAACGATAGGTTCATTTATGGAGATTCGACTGCATTTTCATTTGGCGTCGCCTTTTGATTTATGTGTAATACAAAAATCTGCTAATTCACTTCTTGTTTGTGTCACGCAACGTAGATAAATATTGATGTCAAAATTGTGTTAATCAAATGGAGGAAAAGAAAACACCACCCGATCAAGCTCGCAGAAACAATGAAAGAGAAGGAAGAATTCCGCCATATCAGCAATTAGCTGCGGACATGGCTCAACCTTTAGCTGAACTTCAAGTTCCGGGAACCAATGATGAAAGAAATGCACACCGCGAAGGTAGATCAGGTGTCGAAGGTAGAACTGAAAATGCGATGCCGGATACACGGCAAGAACCTCGAAAGCAAGCGCAAGAAAGGAATCAAAGACAGAGAAGTGTTCCGGTGTATCAACAGGTAGCTGCGGAAATGGCTCAGCCCTTAGCTGAACTACAAGTTCCGGGAGACAGCAATGAAAGCACTGTACAACAGGACGCTATAGGTAGAACAAGCGTCGATGGTAGAACCGAAAATGCGATGGGTACTCGACAAGAGCCTCGCGAGCAAGCAGAAACAAGGAATCGAAGACAAAAACGCGTTCCGCCATATCGACAGCTGGCTGCAGACATGGCTGAGCCTTTAGCTGAACTACAAGTTTCTGGAGCAAATAATGATAACCACGAAGCTGTAACAAGCGTAGATGGAAGAACTGAAAATGAAATCGAAAGTCGCCAAGGTGCAAGTTTGGGCAGTAAACCGGAAGTCCCGACTGCGAAGAAACAAGGAAGGAAACATTATTTACAACTTGCAGGAGACATATCTGGTCAGTTAGCAGAACTTCGTGTGCCAGTCACAAGCGAAGATAGGGTTTTGCAGCGAGAAGCTGGAATGCAAACCCAACGCCAAGCAACCGAGTCTGTTCCTTACCAGGAATCACTCTCGGAGTACAATCCCGACGCAACGTGTGGCTCGTGCGTATATAGTTCAGAAGAGATGCGAACTGAAAGTTCTAGTGAACAGCAGTGGTCTTCATGCAGTCAAAACGAACCGACAAAGTCTGTTCCTTGTCAAGAATCTCTGTCAGAATACAACCCAGACGCTACTTGTGGTTCGAGGTATGAATATGAGAGCTGTAGTTATTCAGCTGAATACAGTGGGGAAGAATTTGGAACTGGGATTGGTAACAGGGAGCAGTGGTCTTTGCTCAGCCAAACCGAGCCTACAAAGTCTTTTCCTCATCAGGAGTCACTTTCAGAATACAACCCTGATGCAGCTTGTGGCTCAATGGCTGAGTATGAGAGCTGTGGTAGTTTTGAAGGTGGTAACTTGGAAAGTTCTGGGACTGATGGTTTTCCTTCTAGGCTTCTAGTTGAAACGGAAATAAATTACGATGCCTGTATGAAAGAAGCGCACTTGGACAGCTGCTATTCTCAACCAGATGGAGAGCCTTCTTCGAAAAGAACCAAACCAAACCCGGAAGTGACTGAGACGAGGTCTGTCGGTGATGTTGAGTTCACACCGAGACCGGGATCGGGTCCCCAGATGTCTTCAGTAGAATCCGCACATTTTGAGTCCTTCGGAAAAGCAGAGGATCAAGAATCTGTGTCTCAAATAAGCGGAGTCCATTCAACAGCAAGAAATACTGAGTGTTTGAGTTCCGAATTTGAGCACATGAATCTTCAAGACAACAACAGCGTTGAAACGAGTGTAGTTTCTAACCCTTCTATTACCTTCCAATCAAATCAAGGGGCAGATTTCCGCGAAAGTACTCAAGAGACGTCCAAAGATTTCCAGGATGGCTCTGAACGATTTGATGAGGTTTCATATTCGACTTATGTTGACTCTTCGACGCATTCTCAGTCGTCAACGCAGGTGTATGGCAACGAGGATATTTCTAGTAGAGCATCTGGCGAAAATGTGTCAATGGCTAGTGCCTGTTCCCAAGAAGCTAGACCGAAGACAAGCGAAAAGGTGCCAAAAAGGAAGAAACACAAAATACCGAAGCCGAATACCAAAAACGCTTATGGTGAGCTTGCGAAGGAAGTCGCTGTCGACTTTTCTGCCATGAACCGACAGCTGGGGAGTGCTAACACGAGAAATCACAGAGCAGCTAACGAGGGACGTGTTGCAAGAGATCAAGTGTTGTTCGATGGTAGCACTGTACAAGCTGAAAAAGAAAAGACCTCTTCGCTTCATTCGTCTCCTCCTAAGCGTGAGCAGAGAGACACTCGCCAACAACCAAGCTTAACAAATAATGACCGAGTTAGAAGAAGGAATGTCCGCGATCGGACTGAAAATACCTCGATGTCAAAAGACGCTAAACAGACTGATGACTCAAACACGCACGCATCCACGCGAGAAACACGCATTACCTCGCGACGCACGCGAGAAACACCTGCTGCCGCGGAGTGTCGAAGAGCAGAGCTCGAAGAGCAGCAGAAGTTGATAGACAACATGGGACCCGAATTGCAAGCATTGGTGATTGAGATGATACAACGCGATGAGGAAGAACTTGGAGGAGGCCACGTGCTCCACACCGTGCACTTTAATCCCCCTGTTCCCCCCAGGGAACAAAACTGGGGGCGCGGGGAAAGCAGCAACCAAGGGGCTAACGCCCAAGGAGCTTTGCAGCAATCTGTTGGCAAGAAAGCTGGAAAGGGGAAAAAGAAAAAGGGGCATTATGTAGAGCTTGCGAGTATAATTGCTCCAGAGCTTGCGGAAGTTAATACAGCTTTAATGAATGGGCACAGAGAAGAACCTGGACGATCAGATGAGCGTGGAAGAACTGAGGAAAATGGAGGCAACGGAACAAGCCAAGGCGCTGTTGGTCATGATGGAACCACTGCAATGATCACGAATGGTGCCTGTGGCACTGATGTACACTCACCTGGTGAACAGTTGGTCAGTGGAGTGTCGACACGTGATCAGTCACGTGCTCATACATCCTTGCCGCAGCCAGCAGCCGGTCGGAGGCAAAGACGAGGAAACGGAAACCGAAATCATGGTAAGTGATCGTGAAAATAAGAAAACCTTTATGTTGCGTGTTCTCACTGCCATAGTCAACTGTTGAGTCACACATATGTGGTCTGTTTGTAACTTTGCTTTTAGCTGTTTATTGTGATGTAAAGGCAGTTCCAGCTGGTGAAATCCCAAATTGTGACCACTCAAATGAAAGTTCTTCAGCAATCCTTATGACCCTCGCAGTTGCTGTACGAGGTAGTTCGGACTTTGAGACCGTGGATGAAATTAAGTGTGAACATTCAAGTAAACCTATTGAGCACTACTTCCGTGTGGTACTTCCCTGTTGTTTACCTGTATACAAGGTTGCTATACCTTTTGATTCTGTGGATGAAATCCTAAAGTTTGACCATTCAAGTGAAAGCTATAGAGCAGTACTTTCCTAGGGTGTTGTTAATATTGCTTTACAAGGTGGCTCTAACTCTTGAGTTTATCAATAAAATCTTAAATTAATGTTATGACCATTCAAGTAAACGTTGTTGTGGAACTGTTTATTATGGTGTACGAGGTGGCTTAAACCTTTCAGACTGCAGATGAAATCCTAAAGTGTGACGATTCAAATAAAAGCTACTGAGCAGTACTTTCCTGTGGTGCTGTTTATTATGCTGTACAAGGTGGTTCTAACTTTTGAGTCTGTGGGTGAAATCCTTAAGTGTGACCATACTAATGAAAGCTACTGAGCAGTACTTTCCTGTGGTGCTGTTTGTTATGCTGTACAAGGTGGTTCTAACTTTTGAGTCTGTGGATGAAATCCTAAAGTGTGACTATTCAAATGAAAGCTACTGAGCAGTACTTTCCTGTGGTGCTGTTTATTATGCTGTACAAGGTGGTTCTAACTTTTGAGTCTGTGGGTGAAATCCTAAAGTGTGACGATTCAAATAAAAGCTACTGAGCAGTACTTTCCTGTGGTGCTCTTTATTGTGCTGTACAAGATGGTTCAAATTTTATTATGTTCTCTCCTGAAGTGAGAACATATAAATGAAAGCTACTATTTTAAACAGTACTTTCCTGTGGTACTGTTTGTTTTCCTAAATTTTCGAAAAGGAAATAATGGAAGTTTTTTTTATTTTTGAGCTTGGTTCTAAAGGATGAAAAAGCTCATCACTGTAGAACGCGACTAACTTCCCTGCTGCTGTCTTGTTTCAGGTGGCAGCGCGGATTCCACGGGTAGGGGGCCTGGAAAGGAGAATCGAGGACAATCGCGAAAGCAAAAGAAATCCAAAGAAGACGAAAACAAAAGTAGCTTGTCACAAATGGCGGAAAGCATGGCCGCATCATTGCAGGATCTCAACGCTCGCTTGGAAGAACAGCAACGTCAACAACGAGTTTCTATGAACGGAGCTGCGGGCAATTCCCTGGAGGAAAGAACCAACGGATCCCGGACGCGTGACACTAGTGTCGTGACGGATGAAAGTATGCCGTCACGCTCTCCAGCGGAGCATGGTCATAAGTAGGTCACATACAAATTTCCAGGGCCTTTTTAAATAGTGTGTCATGCTTCACATCAAGAGTGAAAAGTTACGCGTGCTATTTTATAACTACTGTTAGCTCAACAGGCCATTTCTGAGTTGTCTTTTGCCTCGTTTTCAAGGCGAGGCCTGGTGCACAACCTTTCATTTGAAAAATTAATGAGTTTTATCTCCATGTGAATGAAAACTCGTTTTCGTATGATAGGCTGTGCACCAAGACTCGCTTTACCGGAAAACGAGGTACAAGACGACTCGGAAATGGGCTACTGTTTCCATACTCTTGTTATTACTCTCGTGAGCCGCTCGAAAGCCGTTTGGTTTCGTTATTTTTCTTGCACATAGACGCAGAATTGGCTGCCTTTACGCCCACAAATACCACGAACGTGTGGAAGGTGCCAAAAGGGGAGGAGAACGGGGAATCGCTATGGCACTACCTAATTCCCCCCCCCCCCCCCCCACTTCTCCTTCCCCTTTAGCGCTTGTCACGCAAGCTATTGTTTTGCACATTCCAGTCCCTTAACACGTTGTGTTCTATGAATCAAGTTTGCTCTGGCTTCAGAAGTGTCATTTAACGTACGGTTAAGTGTCTTCATTTCAGTCAACACGCCTAGGAATGATCAACATTTTCTTCCGCAGTAGAATAGGAGACCACGCCTGCGTTGATTACATTCATTTAGCAATATTTTCCTTCTCTCTCACGTTATTTCCTTTATCCTGTACTAAATTATTTTCACGTTCAATTCGCGATAACTTGAGTCAAATCCCTGAATAAAGACAGGTGGTAAATTTCTGTGGTAAAGTATTTCATTTTGAATCAAGGTGAGGCCTGGTTGTTGTTGGAAAAGAGTGTGTTCGAGCAGAAGACAATTCGCAATTCTTTGGCTTCTCGAGGCTAGAAACCAGCGTACAGAGGTCTGCTACTTCTTCACAACTTCTTTTTAAATAGTCAACCGTTCCTTTTTCCTTCCCACATAGAGGTGTTATTCTTTACGCAATGGTGTGTGGACGGTTACCTTTTAACAACAGTAGTCTTCATTCGCTCATTTATACAGACAAAGGGAAAGCTAACGTTTCCCATCTATAGGCGGTGAGCAAGTGCAAGGTCTGAAACAGTCAAGTCTGGGATGACTGATGAAATCGGAAAGTTTGTCTAAGATCCGACGGTTGGCGATGGCTGTTTCTCAAGTCTAGACCTTCCCATTCAGATTGGCAGGAACGTTTCAAAACTTCGCTGCAGGCTGATTCAAAATGCGAAACTTAACGCCGTTACTGAAAACTCGAACTTTTTACGTCGAGTGTGTGTTCAAAATAAAGTAACTGACATCCACAAGTTTTGTTGACGAGAAATTCGGTTTGTCAGGACATTCCCTGCATCGTTTTTCATACGAACTTTGCGCTTGTAACCGTTTGGTTTGAACTGATTGAAACTACAAGGCTCTGAAAGACGGGAAGTGGCGTAACTTTTTGCATTTGACCGCTGTGAAGCTTAGACGACGGTGAACGAAATATTTTGGGAAGGAGGGCGTACGGTGGTGTAAAGGCTACTTACTAGCACAAAGTGGTTATAAACGAATAAGATGCCTTCAATTAGTGGACTTCTATGGCAGTGAAGTTTGTAGACCATGTGCATTTTTAAATCCGAAGGTAAAATTCATCAGGACGCTGAAATAAAGCTCTGTAAGTTATTCCACAGATCCGTGCTTTACGCAAAAGGATTGTCGCAATGTTTGCCACTTATTTTCATTATTACAACTGTGCGTTTCCGGGGGGGGGCACTCAACAATGTTTTATACGGGGAGGCTCCGCCCCGAGGTCCAACCCCTTACCCTTTTATATACCATTTTTGACAGAAAAGGTACCCCTTTTGTATACCTTCCACTGAAAAATGGTACTCCTTTCACATACCTACTTAAAAACGCTGCAACCCTTTTCTAAACCCTTGGAAGGAAGTCTTCTTGTCGTTTTCATGTAGCGTTTAATAAATTTAAATGATACAGTCATAAGGTGCGTCTACTCGAAATATTTTAATTAAAGGCCCTTTTAAATACCTATATGACAGATTTCCCTACCCTCTTATATACTTCAGCTCGTGAAACCCCTACCCTTTCATATACCTGAGGCCTGAAAAAGGTACCCCTTTCGGGTGGAGCCTCTGTGTATAGGCCATTATAGCGAGTAACCCCCCCCCCCGCTTGTGCGTTATGTAATGTTTGTTTTTTATGTCGGTTTGAATCGCAGTGGCACTTGGGCAGGGTTATTGTTCAACTTTCAGAAAATTCGTTGGTTACTGTTCTAGAAGGTTCGTTGCTGTCATCGCAGTTTGCAAGACACAAACTAGACTTTTCAAGTTTTCTTTTTGCAGTGCTCCCCAAAGGCTGGGTATGGTGAAGGGGACTTGCTTCGGATCACTTTTCACAGAACTTAAAGTTAAGTCCAGCTCATCACGTAATCACGACTGGCAACTGCAAAATCAAAGCTGAGTGTGAATTAGAAAATCGAGTTTCGTCTTGCGTATCCGCGTTATCATGGAAAATCGCGGCTAACGGAATAGGGTGCTTAGCGGATATCATGTTTTCGGAGGGAAAACCATAAACAGTGAGTGTTAAAATCTGGAAATTTAAATGGTGAGTCTATTTTGCTTTGCCTGACCCGCAAATTTTCAAAGTAAACTGAACTTGTTTAGAGTCCCAAAATTCCCAACCGGAGAATCTCGAGGGAAAACTTTTGTGTCCAATTTGCCTTATTCTACAAGTCCAAGGCTCTGCGCCAATGATCGAACTAGTTCCAGACTCTGCTTCGTGAATTTAGAGTGAGTAGCACACGCCAATCTGGGGCCCGTTTCTCGAAAGTCCCGATAACTTATCGGGCCCGGAAAGCTATTTTGTGTGCGCGATTTTTACAGTAAAGACTCAAGTTTTGTTGGTTTTAAAAGCTGAGCAATATAATTCTAAGTTGATAAAACAAGTTGGGCTGTTATGCGGGCTAAAACCTCCGCCAAACAACCGTAGATTTTGATTATAAAATATAGCTCCGGGCCCGTAAAGTTACCGGGACTTTCGAGAAATGGGCCCCAGGAACGGAATTTCCTTTCGGGTGCTTTACTCACCATTTACACAGACTGAGAACGAACCGGTTTCTCCTTGTAAATTGTAAAAAATTTATACTAACTTTATTGTCGGTGACATAGCGTGAGTGTTCCTTTTTTTATATCCTATGAAACTTTCTGTATTATAAAGTGTTAAAACACGAATTGATATGTACTGGACGAATTAGATCTAAAAAGGTATTATTATTATTATGATTTTTTGTTTTTGTAAATAATGCCTCCTGATAATGCATGTTTATTTCCCAATCAGTACCCTTCACTATTTAACAAAAATAAAAAAGTAAATTTTTACTCTCCAATTTGGGTTTTTTGTTGAGTGGTCCACTAAACCTACGCAGTCAAACTGAAATTTAGTTGGGAAACAATTTCAGACACCTATCTGGCGTAATGTACATATTTTCCGACCAATAACCACCATTTGCCCGATGTCCCACATTTTGATTGGTAGAAGCGATATTTGTAGTACTGAGGACGCACGCAGACTTGAGCATAGGAGCATAGGGCCTGCACAGTCTTTCTCCAGCTGACTCGATTCCGTGCGTCCGTTTCACTTGCCCCCAGGACATTCCAATATCCTCGTATTCTTGTCTTCTAACCTTCATTAGTAGGAGAGGAAAATAAAGCAGCATCTTGGAGTAAGCCTAACGTACACTGAACATACCAGGGGCATGAACTAATGCAGAGTCAGATTACGGGGACAGGAGAAGGAGAGGAGCTAACTCCGTTTCTTCTAGCGTGTCCTCCTCTGGTTTCCACGAAAAAAACCCACTTTGAAGGGCGCAAATTCTGCCAGGTGGTTTCAATGGCGCGCGACCATCGGATCAGTTCTTCCAGTAGAGTGGGGGGTGGGGGCTAGAGAAGTAAGGGGTTATCAAATGTACCCATAATTGATAATTTTGAGACTAATTATCCTGTAGACATAAAATCTATAATGCTTGCAAACCAATAACTTCGCAAGTCGTTATTGTGTTTTATCCTCAACAGACTCGCATGAATTCCAAGTGACTTGGTACTCTGGACTCATTAGTCTCAAATGGGCTATGTCACGTTATTTTAGTATCTTTTCAATTGTTTTCAAAAAATAATGGTCAACTTTGTTATTAAAGGCTATCTTACGGCACTGAAACTGTTTCCGTCGTCTGTTGCTAGCGATGGCAAGGATGGAAATGGATTGAAATGTGAAAAAAATTGGGCCAATTGAAACTCGAAAAAATTGACCCAGTTTTTCAAGTTTTTATGCTATGTTTTTAAAAATCCCCCAAAAATTATTATGGTTAGCTCTCCTCATAAAATAGCCTGCTTGGCAAGCGTTTCCGTAGGGCTTTTCGCAGGTTTGAAGCATGTTTCGCTTTTTGAACGCGCGAAAATTGGGGAGAGCGTGTTGCGCTCGCCCCAATTTTTGCGCCGCCAAAAAGCGAAAAATCACCTCGAACGGGTGGAAAAACCTGCGGAAACGCCTGCTGCGCAGGCTACTCATAAAATTAATTTGAAATCTTCCTTATAGTTTCACAGGAGCATTTTGTGTATAGTAAAGACACTAAGTGATGATTGTCATGAAAGATGTTATTCATTGATCGTGGTTTAAAATGGTGGTTCAGTTAATCGTTTGTCTCACGATTTAGTCACTTTGATGCGACGCGACGTTTCGACTGCTGCTGATTTTAGCACAGAATTGACCTAAAATAGCAAAATCCTCGTAACGTACCCTTTTGTCAACTGGATGTCATTTGAGTTCGTGTAGAATATGTCACTTGATCGCTCTAAACTGTCTCCAGTTTCCCAGGGAGTGAAAAAAAAGTTAACCTTTTAGTGCTCAGGCCTAGCGCACTGGAATAGCGGTAAATTTCACATACTTTAGACAAAGCTGTAGTCGTTTTCTTTTCAAATGTACGTAATACGGCATATTTCCAGCTCTAGGGCACCTTCCATGAGATCGGGGTGTCGTGGGTTCGAATCCCGCTCGGGGCATTTGATTTTTTCCGACATTTGTCCTGTTAATATATAGATAGGCATATCAGAGTTTACCTCTCTGATGATGAACGTTTTCTTTTCAGTTTACAAGTTCTCAAACCCATAACTTACTTTTACTTTTGTCATCCTTTTTCTTTTTTTTTTTTTGGGGGGGGGGAGGTTGCGAAACTTTCCGCTGAATAGTTTTTGCATGGCGTTAATCCTAGTTTGGTTTGGAATGTACTTACTCGCTATAGGATGAATAGCCTGAGAAAACAGCCGACGTTTCACGAGGTCGCCACTTGAGCTCTCGCAAAACGACGTCTGGGTAACGAGCGCAGAAATTCCATACTGATGACGTCTTACTATCCAGATCAGTGGTAGTGCTTCTGATTGGTTGAAAGAAAATTCCAGCCAATCAGACGCACTTCCAAGATCTGGGTATAGACACGTCATCAGTATAGAATTTCTGCGCGTGTTTCTTAGACATCGTTTTGCAAGGGCTCAAGCGGCGACCTCGTGAAACGTCGGCTGTTTTCTCAGGTTATAAGATGAAGAACCTTAGGGATGGACTAGAGGGGCCGTGGGCGAAATCACAAAACCATGGAAAGAAAGGGCCCGATTGTGTGAAAAAATAATTCATGCGCAGCGAGCACATTTAAAAATAAACGTGATATCTTACCTTAAAAAATTGCTGTACAGCAAATTGGAGCCAAAAAAATTCGTGCTGCTTGAGAATTCCCCATCTCCTGAGCGCAAGGTGTGTGTCCTGATCTGTATGCGTGTCCAGAAAATTTACAGGCGATCTACAACCTTGGATAAGACTCTACAAGTTCGGAGGTATAGTTGCACAAGCTTCATAGTTAAGAGTAATTTGATTCACGTTAGCTGTCTCTCCGGCATTCAACTTACCATTCACGGATCTCGCAAGCCCCATGCGTTTCAGCCTGTTCCAGGCGTTAAGATTGTGAGAAACCGGTAAAAGCGGGGCGTGGCGCTAGAGTCGGCGCGAGGGAAGACTAGTGTGGGCCTCCTTTCCCAGCCTCCCTCCTTTTTTTTCTTGTGCCCTATTTTTCTTTCGTGCGCCGCTTTTTCGCTGCTCGCCACAAGCTACATGCGTTTCTATGTCTACAGCCACACAATCACTTTGCCCTACAGTTACTCCTCTTTTCTTCCATCGTACAGTACCCACCCACTCCTCCGCAGAGGCCTCCTGTAGTCGCCTTGATAATTTACGCGCTTGGGCAAAACGTGCAGAGGCTGAGTAGAGGGGGGGGGGGGGGGAAGTATGGCGCGCGGGGAAGGCTGAAAAGGGAAGAGATCGAGAGAGAACGCTTTTTTCGCTCTTCCCATCCCACGCTCCCGTTTTCTCTGTTTGCTACAGATATGTAGGGGCCTCTATGGAGAAGAGAGCTGTACCCATCAGTGCGTAATTAGAACGTGGGGACTAGAACAACTTCGTAAAAGAATTGTGTGTTGGCCAACTCCCTCCAGTCTTTTAGCTCTTTGGCCCCGCAGGAGATTTACGCCATGAACCCTCCGGCAAACCGGCAAGAGACTCTTTTTTCAGTTAGTTTATTTTACGGATTTTACGGATTTACGGATTTCAATTAAGGGGCCTTAATTGAAATCCGTCTTGGAAAAGGATTTCGGCTGGTCGAAATCCGTTTTTGGATTTCGCGTTTTTTTGGGAAATCCGAAATCCAAAATCGAAATCCAGATTTCCCAATCGAACGCACCCTAACTGAAATCGAAGTTCCAAGCTCAAATATATGCGTAGTTGTGCCTCCTGAGCAGCTGAGCGAACGCTAAATAAAACTTTCAAGTCAGCAACTTAAATGGACATAGTCACGAGGATTTTGCAGATTTCTGGTCAGAACTGTGCTAGAATTATAGGTAGCTAACTTTATCCATGCCCAATGGTGTTTGAACATTTAAAGGAACATATTAACTTAATTTCATTAAGAGAAAACAAACCATGACCATTTAATATCGATTTAATGTCAACACGCTGAAAGAATTTGAAAAGTTTAGCCTAATTTTTTCAAATTGCAATCCATTTCCATCCGTACCATCCGTAGCAACAGACGACAGAAAATAGTTTCAGTGAAGTAATATAGTCTTTGGTAACAAAACTAGACCATTATTTCTGGGCGTTTATCGATGTGAGGACATATTTTTTATTTTTAAAGTGAACTAAAATAGCGTGACCATGCCCCTTTAAGGAAACCATACATTAATGCTATCTGAGTGCAGAAATGACGTCTTTCCTTCGACTGGGAAAAAATCAGATAGAACTCCCTTCCCGTCGTCAGAGAGAGCCTGGTTCAGAATCATCCGGGTTTCTTGTCAGCCAAATATGGTGTGTGACGTAACGTATTCCCTCAAATTCGCTGTCGTCATTTTTGTTTTGGTCGAGAGAAGTGCTGAGTTGCTGATTTCGAACAATTAGTCAGCAAAGGAAGAAGGGATTTGTCTTGTTTTTGTCGGTTATAAAAGCGTATTTCAGGCTGTTGTAAAGCTCCTAACAATTCAAATGACCAGTAAGGTCAAAGTGAAAGCGGGATCGACTTCCATAACTGGGCGATTCGAGATAAACTCGGACTGTTCTTGGGATGAGCTGAGATTGCAAGTAAGTTGGATGGCATGCATAACTGCATTTGGTTGGTTGTTTGTGATGCGGGATATTCCTGAATTCTTGATGACGTCTATAAATTTAAGCCTGATAACTCTCGGCCTTGAATCCCTTTGTGTTTAGATCAGAGAGGTGTTTGATTTGCAAGACGAATTCACCTTGAAGTACATCGATGACGAAGACGAATTGGTAAGCATGCATATCGTACGTGTTTTGAAAGAACAATTAACTTTAAAGCCTTTATATGCGCGATCTTGAAAGTGTTATGCTTTGTACTGAGACAGAAACTATTTATATTGGCTCTTAATTTGTGTAAGGCGAAGGGAGAATGAGTCGCCAGTTTGCTGCAGTGGAAATTCTGGATCTTAACCTCTATGTAAGCTTACTTCACTTCAGCTTCTAATTAATGTCGTTTTCTTTCCCCTTATTTCAGGTCACGTTAGGAACTCATGGTAAGGAAGAATGAACGACAGTGTTCACTGTACATTCCATTGTTGTATTATTGAGTTTCCAGTTCGTTCATATAACACAGCTAGAGTACTCTCGAATCTCGTATCTTAAACTCAATTGCGTTTTCATTTTCGTTCCATTTTAATATATTTGTTTACCTTTGAGCTTCGAGTCTTATGCATGGCGTTCTACCAAAACTACACTGTAAGCCCAGCTGTGGTTTGCTTGGCGAATACAGTTTTCTCTTGATTTCTGCTCTTCATCTTTGTAGCGGTATCAAAATCAAACCTGAAAAAAAACTTTTGAATGTGTTTGTTATTTCTAAGCATATGATGTCGTAAAACAAAGATCTATGCAGATTTTTATTCTGTTGGTGGCTCTGACATAACAGCAACTTTTAGATGGCGTTACTCCAAGCAACTATTTGTGCAATGTATGTCAAAACGAAATGGCACTGCAGTTTGCACAAAAATTGCTGTGTGTGTATCTAATGCACACAACGATGGATATAATTGCCCAGTCAGTTTTTCTGTTGCCACATCGTTGTGAGAGGTACGATTAATGTGTACCTTGGTTTTCTGTGCAATAAGCAAGTGGAATCTTGATTACCTAGACTAGGTGGGCTACCAAAAGTCAGGGCCACAGGCAGAAAAAAATTATGACTTAGGCAATGTCCATGGTTAAAATTTCTCTTCCTAGGTATTTAGGGTGTTTAATGAAAAAAAAAATGACATAGAAGGCGGAAAAAATGACTGGGGCAAGTGCCTCGGTTTGCCTCATACTGGCTACCGCCCTGAAAGTGGTCGGGATAATCAAGAGTCCGGATACTTGAGAAGAATAAATAATTTCTCAAGTTTACTCGAAACTGAATCCATTCATCAAAAAGCAAGGTTTAGGTGAGCGATCATGGTTATTTTTCGAGAAACTGTGTTCACAGATGGCTAAAATAGGCACATGTTTGTCTTCATCTTTTCTGGTAGGGTTCTCAATCAGTTTTTACTAGGGAACATGGAATGAACAAAGACTGTTTCCCGTTCAAAGCTGTTACCTCCATCTTTTACAAAATTAATGTTCCTAAAATAATTCCAGACCACAGAAATAGTCCAGAGAAGGAAAAGATAATGAAGTATGGCTGTTGTGCAAAACTCATGTAAAGTGTGAATTCAATGCTATCAAACCTACATGCAGCCTTCAGCCACTTCTACCGTTACTGGTGTTTCATGCGACATTAAAAAGAACCTTTGAAATTTCAGAAAGGTTGTGTGTCGCCACAGGTCAGAATTTTGCACACTACCACCTCAGGCTGGTCACTCATTTGACCATTTTAGTTGTATGGCCATGGGCCCAATTTCTGTTGGTTTTTTCCCCTTCCCTTGCTCAGCCACCAGAAAACAACCACACCGTACTAAAAACTATTTAACACGTTCCTTTTTTTATGAAAAACATTTCTTATAAGCTCAACACCACGAAGTCACTGTTGAATTTTGAAAAGGTTAAATTCGCTGTCCTTTACTTTTTATTTCCATTGCTGTTGCAAGCTCATGACAGCTGTCTTTTCATTTGTCATTATTTTGTTTTGCTGATGTCGCTGTTTTAATGCCATGTCGGTTGTCAGATCTAGAATTTACCCTAACAGGGCCTCATTGTAGAGTTCATGAAGGAGGACAAAACATCTTTTCAGTAGCTAAGTCAGAGTCAGTCTGTGGAATGAATTACCGTAAACACCGGCGTATAAGCCGCACTCGCAAATAAGCTGCACCCCGAGTTTAGAAGCTCAAGATTTGGAAAAAAAAAAATTTTTTTAATTCATAGCGGAGTCATTTCATTTAATGAACATATTGGCTGAAGTGAAGTCCTTTTCACTACGGATAGGTGATTCAATTTCTAGTCTGAATAAGACTCAAACATGCATTTTAATCCTTACAACAAGTATCAAAAAGGTATGAAAACATACTTGAACACAAGACCCGCTGTCCCTGACGAACTTTTCCCCAGCATTTTTCCACTTAAAGCTATTCAAGTCCGAAAATTTTTGTGTAAGTTCGTTCGGCCATTTGGTTGCATATCTTGGCTTAGTAGCCAGGCATTTGATGAGAAGAGAGAAAACTGGTGACAAGTGTTGTCGCTTCGTTCATTCGCAAAGCAAATTTTAGCGATTTCTTCAGCATGGCTTTCATGTTCGCAAGGATATTTGGAAGCCATCCATTGGTGACAAACGCGCCTGTGAAAGGGAGTTCGATGACTGCTTTGACAAATTTGCCATCAAAGTTGTCAACAAAGGAGAAACAGCGGGCCATTTACCACGCGAGTTCTTGAAGATAGCGTGGTACTGTTTTGACTTTGTTTTGGTGTTTTTGGGCTGATTTATGGAAAATTACAGATTTTTTCCAGATGTTCTATAGATAAGCCATACCCCCGATTTTGAGCGAAGTTTTAGGGTAAAAAGGTGTGGCTTACACGCCAGTGGTTATGGTAATTTGATTGCCAGACTTGGAATGGATAAATATGTACAAATTATTTTGTGTATGTCACTTGAGGGTATTCAAGATGAAAAAATGAAAATTTATTCTGTTATGTATTGTAGTATTTACAAATTGTAATGAGTGAACAATAAACTGACAATATTCTTATTGCTATTAGGTGAACTAGAAGAGGCACTAAAGGTAAGCCAGTGATAAAACTCATGAGTTTTTTCCAAATCAACTGTTGTTGATTAAATTGAATGTACTTTTACAAAAGTTAGTCAGTTTACAGGTGATAGTATACAGATCATTCCATTAGTCGGTTATCAATCACTGGCATATTATTTATTTATTTATTTATTTATTTATTTCTTTTTTAATACAGGTCACTCAGAAAACTGGTATATTGAGATTATTTGTGGAGAGTCCTTCTGATCCAAGGCTTACTGCAGGAATTGAAAGTTTCAGGGACTTGCTAGTAGAATCTCCTAAAGAGACTCAAGTTGTAAGTATCGCAAATATGTGTGCCTATCCCATTAATTATCAAATTGTGTTATAGATTGCTATGTTTACCTCTGTTAGTGAAAAATGAGTTGGAGTTGGAGTTGGAGCTTGTCTGAAGAGATGTCTGCCTTAGAGAGAGAGACTTCAGACTAATCCTTCACAAAACTCCAACTCATTTTTCACTAACAGAGATTACCCTTGTAGAATCAGACACTATGTACAACTAATGTAAATGCTATGTCATGGTACTATGCAAAGGGTATGTCATAAGTATTTAAAAACTATGCTCAGTGCCATACAATGGTATTATTTAAACTCTGTGTAATTTATATGCCCCTTCTATTTTTTTTGATAAGAATTGCTATGTTTTTGCTAGTCAAATGGAACCTTTACATAGTCTATTTCAAAACTATGTACATGTAGTTGTAAAGAGATCAATGTCAAAGAAATGACATAGCTTTTAAATAGTATCTGCATATGTTTGAAATAGTTTTAACATAGCTTTTAGATAAAGCTTTGCAAAGCCAAAATGCAGCTTGGCAGTGATTGGATAGCATTGACATAGTGATAACATACAATATAAATAGCCTTTAAATAGGAATGAGATAGATAATCAATAGCTTTCAAATAGAGAAAGCATGTGACAAAAATAGTTTTTAAATAGGGTTTAGACAGATTTTACATAGCATTGGAATAGAAAAAATATATGGTATAAATAGCATTTAAATAGCTTTGAAATATTGATAGTATATCCCATTGCACAGAATTTACATAGCAGAAACATGATGCTGACTGATCCACCCAAACAGAATTAACCAGTTTACTTATCAAAACAAGAACACCAGATTATTTTAAAATGTTTTTAACTCATTACCGGCCGCGTGTTTTTTGATCGATTCGCTAAATTAGCAGTTGGTAATAAACAACCCCATGTGCAGTACGAAACGACAATTTATAGGCTCGAAAACACAACACTCACTTGATCTAGAATAGTTCGAATTTCTAACTTTCGAATAAAATACACCAGTTGTCAATTAAGAATTAGCCAAAAATACAATCTTGAAGTCAAAATTTTGAAAATTTACGCAAGAGATTCACATGTTGTCTCGCGCGTGAAATCAAACCACAACAGAGGATTTGTGTGTGTTTAGGTTAGATTACTATTTTTGGAAATTTCATGAACGAAGATTCGCAGAAGAGGAGACAGTAAGCTTTTCTAAATAACACATTTATTAAGACACGCCTTTATTCGTTTCTGAAAACTAAACGCGTTCAATTCTTTCTTCGAGGGAAGCTACGCGCAAGCGATTTCGCTCGATGTGCAAGTTATTTTGAAGAGCATTTACTGATGCGAACTGTGCACAGTTTTCAAAACTTTTACAAAAACTTTAAGAAATACAAAGAATCCTTCAATTAAGAAGTTATTTCGGTAAAAATTTACAATCAAATGTGTAATTTACTCTACCGTAGACTCGTAGAAGTGCTTGAGCATTTCCCAGAAAGTCCGCAGTTCAAAAAATCTCTTGCGATGCAAGATTGTCCTTCGCTTTGACAAAACAGCTGTTCGTCCTCGAAAGATGTTTTCTTCGCTCTAAAAGCTCTAAATTCCATCGCTTAACTTGTCGAGTATTCCTTAGAGCTTCTTCTTTCGATTTTTAAGTTTCAAAAGGTAATCCTTCCTTCCGAGAGCGAGATATTGCCATCTTCAAAATTCACGCATGAAGAGCACGGCAGCCATTTTGAGTGAAATGTGATCTTCTTGGAGAGTGACAAAAAGTCTTCCCTTCTAGGACCCCCTCAAGCCTTCAAATATATGCGCAATTGGTGGATTCTGATTGGTTGAACATTCCCAAAGACAACTAGGACAAAAGGGGACCAAAAAAGCCTTTCTAGGGGAGGCTGGGGCCAAAAGCGAACACGCGCAAAATCAAGGCCGGCTCAGGCCGGCACGGACGTTAACCGGTTAATAATAAACTTTTCCTCTTACAGTGCTCAATACTTGAAATAATCCATATTTGAAGCAAAAAAGTATAAATACTAAGCAACAACACCTAATACAAAAATCAGCAGTACAAATTACAGTTACTGCAGGAACTTTCAATTTTCAGAGGTTGTCTCTTCAGCTTTCCTCTCTCCCTATAAAGAAAACAGTAATATAATATATTATATATTAATATATATATTTTAATATTGATGGGTTCATTTTCAATCTGTGATGTTAATATAACTCCGAGGGTACTTTTTGCTATAAAATGAACAACATGATCTTAACTACAAAACAAAAGAGCACTCAAAGACTAAAAATTTATTTTTTTTCTTTGAGAAGCATCCAAGATAAGATAATGAGAACATGGTTTTGACTTGATTTAGTTGCTCCCAGTTCCATCTTTCCTCCATTCATAATAATATTGTTAGCTTTGAAGTTGATCTCACTTCAAGTTCTTCTCTTCCTAGCGCTTAACACCATTCTTTGTACTCCAAGAAATCAATACATACATCTAAATAAGAGGAAGAGTCTGTCAAATCGAGGATCCTGTGGTTCAAACGCACATGAAAACCTGTTGTAGTTTCAAGTTTTTCTTCAGTTTGAAGTTTCAAAACAATCTTCAAATAAATCTTAAATGAGCTTAAAGGGGCAGTGTCACGGGGATTTTCCTCGCGTTTCGTCAAAACTTCGCTGAAATTGAGATTAAATGCCTTCACTCACACACAAAATGCTCCTGGAACATCAAGAGGGAGATATCAAGTGAATGTTTGGAAGGACAGCAAACCATAATAAGTTTTTAACGATTTTTGCAAGATACAAGCACAGAATTTGAAAACGTTCGCCGGACGTTTTCAAGTTGTAATCCACTTCCATCTTGGCCATCCGTGGCCAACGACACTCAGTAATAGCTTCACTGGATTAGTATGTTGTCTGAACAAGAAAATGACCAGTATTTTTAGGCTTTCATACATGTAAATGCGACTATTGGCTTTTCAGTGGAGTTAAACGTGAGCAAAACCCTTGTGATACTGTCCCTTTAAGCTTATAATAAACAAAATTCACTTTCTTACCTTTTAAAAGTGTCAAAGATGAATGAATGAATGAAAAGCTAATGAAAGGATCCACTGGAATGTGCTTTAACAGAAGATAAAGTGAAGTTTCCACCGCAAACAAGCAAGATAGTGAAGCGACGCTTAAACTCGAAGAGACGCTGTGAAATATCACACATCGACCGCATTGTATTTTCATTTGAGGAGGCACGATTTCCATTGGACAGCAAAATATTACACCTAAGAAATCTTGTTTGATTTTTACCGCACTGTCATTTTGCGAAAGCCGCCAGGGTTGCTGCTTAGTGCTAGGTAACCAAGCAAAGTTTGCATTTGTAACCAGGCTCTTGTGAAACAAAAGATGGCGGCCGATGTAGCGTTCAAATTGACTGGAGTGTAATGCACATTGCAGTGCACAAATCCCAGAAGTTAAAGTAAAATGTCCACGCCAAGATGGAGTAGACGTTGGCTGTACGATTCAACAGTAGAAGTGCCCAAAACAACAAGATGGCGACGTAAAATTGATTCCAGTAGCCCCGCACGTGAAGACGAAGTTGTTGACATTCGTGGGGAGTTTTTCATCCGAGGTGTTCGTAGACGCATCCGTAGTAGACTTGGGAAACAACACTTCACCATTTAAGAAGCAAAAACTTTTAGACGAATGTCTGTCTAATGAAATGAACAAAACTCAATCATCTTTCAACGATGGTTCGCAAACTACAGCTGGTGGCCACGATGCATCCTGCATGCAGAAGATTGGTCATGAATTCGAAATGAGTGATGACTAGTATGCAGTCATCAGAAATGTTGCAGCTGTGACCTGCCCTGTGAGTACTTTGCAGTAGTAGAAGTTTCAGAGAGAGACGATGAGCAGCTGCGCAAGTACAGGGACAGGACAGTGGTTAACCACATTACAAGGGTGAAGACATCAAACAGGTACCAGCTTCTTTAACATTAGATGTTTTCTTATGTATCACCACCACTTGCAGTGACTATGTATTTTTTGTTAATAGCAAGCACGCCATTAATTGGGCACCTGATTTTCCGTTTGATTATCAGAGCATTACAGTTAGCTTCATATGTTTATTTAATAACTTTCTGTGTTCTCTCTTTTAGACTCATGGCTGTCCCTGTGGTGAACATTATGAGAAAATTTCTCAGAGTGGATGTGTCATCTGGATATTACTTTTGTCTGCTACCAGATCCTTATGAAAAAGACTGACCAGTATCACTGTCCTGTAAATATTATCACATTAGTTATCATTACAAACTCCATGGTATGATGTCTATAACAGTAGTGTTAGCAATTTATTAGCATGAGACTTAGTAGAAACATCAATTTATCCAAATACAAACATGCTTGGAGTAAAGCCTATTTAATACTGTATTCACAAATTGTGTGGAAATGCAATATCCTCTCGCACAAATCTGATTTCAAGAAAATCCTGTGACAAGGTCTCAAAGAACCCTATATACCAAAGGGTATTACTTAAAAGAATCCTGCACATGCGTCTGTCGCTTTCGACTAGGGAGCTTCAATGCATAAATTAGATCATTTGATTTGGCAAAGGATAACTGTTTGAAAGTTTCTAAAAGTTGTTGCATCCCATTTCGGACTCTTAATCGGTCATCACCTTTTTCAGACCCCCCATGTCCATTTATTAGATTTTGGGTGTTTACTTAATAGGGGTAAAGAAAATAGAAAACCCTCATAGGGCTGTCCAAAAAGGTGGCAGAAGCCACTTTATAGAGGTGGCCACTTTGAAGAGGTTTGGGGACTTTGATAACTGTCGACTTAATAGAGGGTGGCCACTTAATTGAAGTTTGACTGCATTTTCATTTGTAAAAAAACACTGTATTGTTGAGTGCACACTGCTAAGTGGGATGGTCACATGGTAAATACATAGGATGCATTGATTGTTTATGTCCACAGCATAGGAAATAAATAGCATTATGTAAAAGCTATGTCACCTTTTACCTCTGATGTTAACTTCAACATGGTTATTTAACAGCTATGTCAGATTGTCACATAGTAAATACATAGGATGTTTCATTTGTCATTGCCATAACATAGGAAATAAATAGCATTATGTTAAAGCTATGTAACCTTTTATAAAATTGGATGTCAGCATGCTATTTAAAAGCTATGTTGAATTGTCACATAGTAAATACATAGACTCTTTGTCAGAAGCAAAGAAAACAAGAAAGCCCACTGGGCATTTTAACCGACCATTCTGACCCTCTCCACCCCTAGGTTTCACAAATGTTAGCGCGATCCTCTATTTATACGAACCGGCGTGACGAAAAGTGTGATTGTGTGACACAATATTTTGACTATAACTGAGAATGCTCACACAGGGACGACGAAGTATTTACTGTTGTGCCTAGACCTTAAATACAAACAGTGAACATAGCAGTAGAATCAAAATATAACGCTTGATAAACACGAGCTCGAGCAGATCGTCAGAGTATGGGGCACGTCAAGGCATATCTCATGACGTGATGTTTAAATCCGGTTTGCTAACCACGGAATCCCCTTGCAAAAGTAAACAAGCGAGCGGGGACGAAAGTCGCCTACGTCTTTGAAAGCTAACGCGCCTGTCGAGCCGCAATCGATTTCTCGCTCACTCGCTTGTTTTTCTTTTCCTTCACTATCTCTGAACGGAAAGAGAGACGATAATATTCAGATATTTTCGTTCTTTCAATGCAAAAAGACTCGTAACACCTACCTTATTAATTGATCTCCTTATTAATGACGATTCCTTCATATCAACTTCTCGCCTCAAATAAACACTCATCTCTCTCCGTTCACAAGAACTATCATGTACTGATGGTGCAATCCACTAATATTGCATCATCATACTAGTACCAATTCCTTCTCTTCCTAGCCCACGCCGGCAAAACGCAACTGTCCTTTTTGTCCGCTGCGAAATACAAGTTAGCCAATCAGAAACCTTACAATCCACTTCGCAAACCACCCCCCCCCATAAAACGCAAAGTGAAACCGCCTCTCACGCAGCACAATATTACACCGCTCCTATACAAAACGTAACTTTCAAAGCAAATCACATTCACAGAAGCGTGATATGCTCCTAACATTCACAAATCCTTCTGACTGCTACATTTTTACATCCCTCAAAATGTCAATCCCAATAAAAAAAATTCCTGCGCTAACAAGAATTTTCACCATAACCACTAACTAGATCAGACAACACAGCCAATTTCGCATTCAATTCTATTAGCTGCTTACTCAATTACGCATGCGTTATACAAGACAAATACAAAAAAAACCCCAAACTTAACAACCCTTCGCCGTTCATATCTTAAGAGGCTCTGACTGTAAATATCGAGAATCGGCGGACAAGCTCAAAAAATCGAAAATCCTGATAACTTGCCGGAAGAACACTTTTGGGGAGCTATCTTCGAAAATATTACTTAAACCTTCTGGAATTCTATTGTTTTCGGGAAATTCGGAAAAACGGTTTTGCTTAATTTATTACGCAATAATCAGGCTTAAAATTAAACGAATTGAAAGCGCTTGCTTTTAAACAATTTGCAACGCCAGAAAACAATTTTAATTTTAAATGATAGCAATACTCTTCTACTTTCTATCAATAGGAACTGCATGGAGTTTTGCTTTATTTCTGTGGTTTGGTGGTTCTTTGAAACAAAGCCATTTTGCGCACTTCGGAAAAAGGCAAAAATTGGTAAACTTTAGAGGCTTAAAATGGGTGTTGGTATGTCTAATATTGAATTGAAATAAACGCTGCGATAAAGTTTGGCCCTACTTCCATTATAATATGAAATAAAAAATCTGGGCAATTCAGGCTCGCGACAAAATCGCGAACCAGTGTTGCCAAAATTTGCATAATGAAATGAATGAAATGAAAAGTAGTAGTCTGGGTGAGCTCAATTAGAGGATTTTATTCACTGAAGACACACAAAGAATGAACTAAAACATTCCTTCAATCTATTCTTGCATTGTTTTGGGCTTATACTATTTCTACGTAAAACTAAAGAGAAGGAGAAAAAGCTTTAAGGTGATTCCATCGAAATGGAAGGAATATTTAAAATTTTTTAAAACTCGGTCCACTTGGTAATTATGTTTAGAACATTTTTCAAAAATGCAATAAAAAATAGGGGTCACTGTGCTTGTTTTTTCACAAAATGGATAGCTGTTAATAGCAAATATACGACCCGCAAAGTTTTCCTGACAAACCCTAGTAATCAGAAATGAGAACTATAATTGCTTTAAAAAGTCATTGCTTGTATTGAAATATTGGAGCAGTTCACCATAACAGACATTTATCTTGTATTGTATACTGTTCTAGCTGAACAGGAATCAAGATTATGAAATAAATTAAAAAATTTGCCGCGTGCGTAAATACCCTGCTGCACCTAAAGATGTGTTCTTTTCGCCATTTAAATAAAAATATCTCAAAGCAGAATTTTTAACTTTTTTTGAAATCGCGATATATTGTACTAGACCGTGTGCCATTTGAATTTATGTCTTAAAAAATGGGGGTCACCGAGCTCGTTTAGGAGAAAACGACCATTTATTTCGCTGAACAGCTCAGCTTTCATAGAAAACCTATAAAATTCCGAAGGTGCGCGCGCTCGTGCACGCGCTAATCACGCAAGAAATGATGCGCAGAAAGGATGCGTAATGCAATTGAATGGAATCACCTTAAAAGTTCGACACAGCTGTTGCGTGACCTGAGTCACGTGAATATTTTTTGTCAATTTGTCAACCAACTTATGGCAGTTTTTAAATGTGGTCTCTTACATTGGCCGCTGTTTTATGCATGGCTAGTTCTCCAGCGAATACCGTACGCATCCCTGTGTTTGGGGCATACTGTCATGTGCAGCTGATATTCCACTGGGACGAAAATTGCGACAGGCAAGTCTAGAATTAGTTTCGTATACATATGACACCTTTCTCTTCGAGAGAAGAAAACTGCAAAATATAGTATGTTGTTGTGTACGTGATGCGATCGCCCTTTTCAAACGGCTACTAAGATTTTGGGCGACTTTTTGAAATGACATTATTTTGGCCAGGAGCAAAAGTGCATCATTATTATTATGATATATACGCATTTGTCAAAAATTGTGCTGTTCCTATCGATATTATTACACTTGTATTCAAACCACGGACGTTCTGGCAGCGGGATTGGTATTTACGAGTTCTAAATGCTGCTGTACATCTAGGAGATATTAATACACAGCTTGTTTGGTTTTACTTTGCAAGATCGCTGAGAACTCTTTCACGGTTTTAGAGGATAAGATTTTCGTTGAAGAATATTTTCACGTTTGCATGAACGTGCAGTGATCGGTTGCGTGACTGGATTATTTTGAGTGATACTTTTGTGTTCCTTACTTTACACAGCCAAACTGAGCTCTCACTTTATACGCGTACGTCAACTTTAATGATTTGTAAAAGGAACCGTTTGGATTTTCGAGAACAATAGTTTTTTTGCCCCCCAAAAACTGCAAATAACAAAGAAAGGCCATTGGTGCTGCAGAGTGTAGACATATGACAAAAAATTATAACCCACTGCACTCTAGTTTCACCAACAATTTTCCAAATTTGTTCGTAGTTCTTCAGAAAAACAAATGAAGATATCAGCGAATGCATCATCTAGTAGAAAGACTATCCGAAAATAGTTACAGTAAACGATTTGTCATATTTCAAGTCGTCCTTCCATTACAGTTTTTTCGCTATTATCCAAATTATGCACATTTTGGCAACACTGGTTGGCGAATTTGTGTTTTTGTCAGCGCGAGCCTGAATTGCCCAGATTTTTTATTTTATATTATAATAGAAGTAGGGCCAAACTTTATCACAGTGTTTATTTCAATTCAATATTAGACATACCAAGACCCATTTTAAGCCTCTAAAGTTTACCAATTTTTGCCTTCTTCCGAAGTGCGCAAAATGGCTTTGTTTCAAAGAACCACCAAACCACAGAAAATAAAGCAAAACTCCATGCAATTCCTATTGATAGAAAGTAGAAGAGTATTGCTATCATTTGAAATTAAAATTGTTTTCTGGCGTTGCAAATCGTTTAAAAGCAAGCGCTTTCAATTTGTTTAATTTTAAGCCTGATTATTGCGTAATAAATTAAGCAAAACCGTTTTCCGAATTTCCCGAAAACAATAGAATTCCGGAAGGTTTAAGTAATATTTTGGAAGATAGCTCCCCAAAAGTGTTCTTCTGGCAAGTTATCAGGATTTTCGATTTTTTGAGCTTGTCCGCCGATTCTCGATATTTACATTCAGCAGACTAATATGCGCATGCGTCTTATATAAGACAGTACTGCTCTTGAGTACCCGTACCACAAGCTTTACAGGACTTTGTTCGTATGTTAAGCCAACTGACCATCACCACAAAACTGTGTCCATTTTATTAACCGGCTGTCGCTGTAGCGACGGCCGGTTAATAAATATCTATGTCAAAGCTATGTTAAGATTTTAATTAGTGTTCACATATGTATTTAAAGACTATGTGATTTTCAAATAGCCTCGGCATAGTTTCAAAATATGTTTTGCATACCCTGGACTATGTACTGTAGCATATGTTACATAGTAATAACATTAGGCAGTCTTGAGCTATACATAGCTAAGACATAGCCCTACATAGCAAAAAAATAGCGGCAACTTAGGTTTTACATATGTCTGGTTCTACAAGGGTAAAAACACACATAGTAATCTATGACACAATTTTTTCATACACTGTATAATAAAATTTGTTTAAAATTTTTATATTTTATATTCTTGCTCCAAACATTTTTATCTGGTTTCTCAAGTTTTCCTCCTTACATAAAACCAACATTTCCTAAGTCCAAATTCCATCCAGAATCTGAGGTCCATAGGTTTTTCAGTCCAAAACAAAATCAATTTATGCATTCATTTATCCACCATTCATCTGTCTGTCCATTTGTCCATTAATTTATGTTTTCATTTGCCTTTGTCTTCAGGCCCCAAAGCGCAAATTTCTGTTCAACTCTCCTGCTCAATCAGATCCAAACTGCACTTTCAAAACAGCAAGAATGGATGACGCACAGCTGTCAGAGGTAACAGCTTTCACAGCAAGTTCCCAAGAAGCGTCTTCAGATGGCAAGTGTGGTTATGACTTCGGATCACCATCCAAAAAGAACAAATTGCAAGGCGAAGAGAACCACAGTGAAAGTGCTGTTGACAACAAGCAAGCTGATGAGCCCACGTCAGAGGAACAGTACATCCCTCTGGTGCAGCTGATGGTACCTCCGCCGAGCGGTCCACCTCCGAGACCTCCACCGCCTTCAGCTAAACCCAGAAAAGTTCCTAAAGGTCAAAAGGGTAAAGGTTGCTACCACAAGCTGGCTGAAAATGTTGCGGTAGAACTAGCGTCCATGAATGAGATGCTGCATCAAAAGCTACGGAGCTCTTTTGAAGCTCTGCAAGCCAAGGAGCAGTCTAGTGATGTGCAAGGCCTTGGGGAGTTGGAAGAAGACTCTTATGTGTTTGTTAACCAGCAAGGTGAGTATCTAAGAAAAATCACTTATTTTTTGCTCAATGCAGGCAAAAGCAAAAATTTGAAATTTTGTAAAATTGCTGACACATGCTTTTGCACAAACTCAAAAATGTGAACTGCAGCTTTTATCTAAATGGCCACACTTAAGGATTTCATCCACTGACTCAAAGGATGGAACCGCCTTAGTTGGTACAGCATAACAAACAGCACCACAGGAAATTCCTGCTTATATATTAGTAGCCTTTATTTGAATGGTCACACTTAACTCATTAACGGCCGTGTGTTTTTTGATCGATTCGCTAAATTAGCAGTTGGTACTAAACAACCCCATGTGCAGTACGAAACAAGAATTTCTAACTTTCGAATAAAATACACCAGTTGTCAATTAAGAATTAGCCAAAAATACAATCTTGAAGTCAAACTTTTGAAAATTTACGCAAGAGATTCACATGTTGTCTTGTGCGTGAAATCAAACCACAACAGAGGATTTGTGTCTGTTTAGGTCAGATTACTATTTTTGGAAATTTCATGAACGAAGATTCGCAGAAGAGGAGACAGTAAGCTTTTCTAAATAACACATTTATTAATACACGCCTTTATTCGTTTCTGAAAACCAAACGCGTTCAATTCTTTCTTCGAGGGAAGCTACGCGCAAGCGATTTCGCTCGATGTGCAAGTTATTTTGAAGAGCATTTACTGATGCGAACTGTGCACGTTTTTCAAAACTTTTACGAAAACTTAAAGAAATACAAAGAATCCTTCAATTAAGAAGTTATTTCAGTAAAAATTTACAATCAAATGTGTAATTTACTCTACCGTAGACTCATAGAAGTGCTTGAGCATTTCCCAGAAAGTCCGCAGTTCGAAAAATCTCTTGCGATGGAAGATTGTCCTTCGCTTTGACAAAACGGCTGTTCGTCCTCGAAAGATGTTTTCTTCGCTCTGAAAGTATGGAGCGCCAAGTGTAAAAATATTATTTACACAATAATTTGGTATATTTTGTGTTATTTAGTATATTGCAAATAAAGTCGCTTGGTTATTTATAAATTAGTAATTGTACGACCTTTGCGTGACTACACGATTTATAAATCGGAATTGCGTGATTTATAAATTGCAAACCGTAAACCATTATTTGCGGGCTCGGCCTTAGTCAGTGGTATCTCAAAACCAAAAAGCCGCGTAGATTTGGCGGAAAAAGTATAGGAAATATGGCGGATAGAGAAGCTCTGGCAAGGCGACTCTCCACAGCCGTTTCAGTGGCCATCAGCGAGGCCCTAGCCACCCAAGAACAAACTCAGCTTATACCGGTAAGGACATTTGTGACCCTATTTTGGAAAAGATGGTCAAAGGTGAAGAGGAAAAAAACGAGTTTTTTCGCGTTTTAATCGAAAATGCGTTTAAACGCCGTTTAAATGGGTTCTACAAATGTTTAAACGAGTTTCAAAAGCGTTAAAATGCGTCAAAAAATGTTTAAACACGTTTTTGATAAGACAAACAAATTTCCTTCTTCGAAGCGTTTAAACGCGTTAATTTAGTAAATTTTGTTAAGAGCAGAAAAACAACCCAATTGCGCAGTAGATAACCAAACATTGTAGGGTCCCCAAATTAACTTCTTTTTACACTGGAATAGTTAAATTAATATGTTATGATATAACAAAACTATGGCTACGCATAAAGTGTTAGGCGAAAAAAAACCTTGAAAACATTTGAAAACGAAAATAGCTGACATTTCCATCACGTCCATGAAAGCCGCTCGTATATCAAATTTCAACTCCCGTATGCAAATTAGACCCGTTTACAAAACATTGCTTTTGAAGCCCTATGCATCACTTAAAACAGAAAGAATAATTCACAAAAAGCTTATCCAGTCGAACATTTTGTTCAAATAAACAATAGAATTGTTTTTAGAGGCAAAAAACTTTTGATTTTCTTGCTTGCGTGCAGACATGCACGTAATTTTTGCAGACAGTTTTAATTAGTTCTGTTGGCGAGCGGTTGCGGCTTTTGCGAACAAAATTACAGAAATTATAGAAATCTGCTGGAGTGTGCGCTCCAAGTGTAAATCAGGCGAAGGACGAGAAAACAAATGTTTGCTGCATATAATTGCCTTTTCGGCTTACTGAGATGGACAGAAAAAAAAAAACGTTAGTGGTATGTTTATCTATGGAACTGATTTCGTGAAAACTTTATGCCTGACATTACTGTGATAAGCCTCTTGAATACAAAATAAATTAGTTTTTTTTCAAAATAATCCCCAATCATGGACCGTAAACAGTTGCAAATCAATTTCTTAGCCGGCTTGCATATGATCAGTAGCACAATCACCATGCCCACTTGGGGTAGTTGGATAAACTTCATCTTATTTTTTTTAGTTCAAGACCTTCAATAAAGTCAGACTTTTGCACACAGCTTTGGTTATCTTTGTTGATCACTATCCATACCAAGAAGGGGTAAAGAATGTTAATTCTTAAGAGAAAATAAAGGAAAACGATAGAAATGTGGGCAAATTTGGAATGTAACGCGTAACACCATCTTGCAGGTGAAATTTTTCAAAATCAATTTTTATGAAAAATAAAGTTCGCTAGGACAAACGGATTACACCCAATGAGAAACCACAAATAACAATACATTTGACCAAAGTTGAAGCATTTTATGTTTATTAAAACAAATCAAAAGGATTCATCATTTTGGAGTATCCTTCCTGTAACGCTGCTTGCAAGAAAAAGGGGATTCAGAATGTTGTTGTCCGTTGCATGCTGAACTTGAAACCTAGGATGATAAAAACACATCAACTAAACGCTCATAACTTGAGTTTTAATATGGGAAAGAATCGATCAAAAGCATTGAATATAAACGAAGAAATGAGAGTTCAAACAAGTCGCTACGTTTTATTTGTAACGTGATTACGCAATAATGTTTTAGCCAACTTACCTTTTCATTGAGCCCTCCGATCCAAACAAAGCACAGTGGGCTTTCAAAACCGAGCAAATCTGAATGCTCACAAGATTCTCCAGTTATCTCCACAACTTCGATCTCCTAGCTTTCAAAACGGCTGAAATATTAGCTTTAGATTGAGTCGCTACGTTTTTCGCCATCTTAACTTTGCTTACGTAACAGTGTGCTAGACATTGAAGACTCTAAATCGTCTTCAAACCTGCGATTTCCTTCCTAAACGCGCCATACTTTCTTCTCCAACTATAACACTTTGTAACCTCCCCTCATAACACACTTTGGGGGGTTTCAGGGCATGTTCCAGGGGCTAATTTTCTGGGAAGTGAGCAATCTATAAATATCACGGGTCTCGAGATAAACCAACCGCGTGTTTCATGTAAATTATGAAAATGTAAATAACATGTTTCCATGTAATCTGAAATGCTTTTTAAAAGGTTAAAAAGGTTCAAACTTGTTTTATTTTTACTATTTTCTTGTACTGGTGAGCTTAAAACCGAACATCAAAGAAAAGACCACGCCCGCAAGGAATCATGGGTAAATTAAAAATGCTATTAAATAGGCAAAGAATGTAATATTTTTCCCCAAAACAGCAAGATTAGCCATTTTCAGGGTAAAATAAACCTAAGTAAGTGATTTGGGCCAAAAATATTTATTTTTGTATTTTCAAGACATGTTACAGGATTGGGTATGGTGATTGTGCTACTGATCATATAATCGAGGAAAATTTCACTGTAAGGAGCAACAGTCTTCATAGTCAGAGAGTAACCGTGACGATACCCTAAATTATGTCCAAAATTATGTTTTTACCGAATTGAAATCTGTTGAAACTGACTAAAACAGTAATTTAAACGCATGCAAAGGCGCATTAAACGCAGGACATTAATTAGTTTTTGACCTAGCGTTTAAACGCGTTGGAAAACTGTTTAAACTTGCAGAAAAAGCGTTTATCTTAGTTTAAACACCATCGTTTAAACGAATTTAAACGCCATTACACTAATTCACCTTTGACCACCTTTTCCAAAATAGGGTCACATTTTTTCTCTGTAATCAAAACATGCCGCTTCATTGGCTTTTTGTTCGTCCCTAATATAACCTAAATCAGGTAACTCGATGCAAGGACCACTTGGACAAACAGTAGCGAGGTGAAGCCGGATCTTGGTGTAGATCAGGATCAGCAATGTTGAATAAAACAAAAAACCAATTGCAAGGCTGATTGGACAGCTAAGAAGGGTAATTTTATTGCCCAATATTTCGGTGAGACAAAACTCACCTTCATCAGGGGCTGTAAAAGCTAAGTAAAAATCGAATGAAACGGTTACAAGATTTAAAATGATTAAAATGAAAACAAGAGAATAACAGAATCCCGTTTGTAGTAACATTTAATCCAGCCCTTCCTAGCACACGTCAAATCATTTTCAACAACCTAAACATTCTTCGTTCTTCACAGCGATGCAAAGCAGCATTTCCTTCTCCTCCTCTCATATCATACCGCCGTTGCAACAACCTACGTGACATTCTAGTCAGAGCCACACACTGCAGACCACCCCCCCAAAACACCTGGAGCTTTCCGCTGCAACAGAAGTACGTGTAGGTGCAAAACATGTGCTTTCATTACAGAGGGAACCACGTTTTACACCTTCTTCTCCACTAACGAACAAAGGCAAATTCTACATCACTTCTCTTGCTCATCTTCGAATCTCATATATATGATACAGTGCTCCAGATGCAAGGTACAATACATTGGAGAAAGTAAAAGTCAACTCAGCGACAGATTTGGGGAACACAGACGCGCAATCGAAAAAGCCATCACCCATCGTCACATTGATCAACCCACCGCCGTTTCAGATCACTTTACTCTTCCTGGCCACTCCATTAACGACATAGAACTCATTCCCCTAGAACTCATTCACTCGAACAGGGACAGCATTCGTAAAGCCGGAGAAGCATTTTTGATTTCAAAGGGAAAGACTCTTGAACCCCACGGAATAAACAGACGAGATGAAACTTAATCTATTTCTATTTTTAAAAAAGCTGTTAGTCACGTTTCCGCTTTGTCAACCAATCATATTTAATCTTTTCATTTTAATCATTTGAAACCGTTTCATTCGATTTTTACTTAGCTTTTACAGCCCCTGATGAAGGTGAGTTTTGTCTCACTGAAAATATTGGGCAATAAAATTAACCTTCTTAGCTGTCCAATCAGCCTTGCAATTGGTTTTTTTTGTTTTATTCAACATTGCTGATCCTGATCTACACCAAGATCCGGCTTCACCTCGCTACTGTTTGTCCAAGTAGTCCTAGCATCGAGTTACCCGATTTAGGTTATATTAGGGACGAACAAAAAGCCCACGAAGCGGCATGTTTTGATTACAGAGAAAAAATGTTCTTACCGGTATGTGCTGGGTCTGTTCTTGGGTGGTTAGGGCCTCGCTGATGGCCACCGAAATGGCTGTGGAGAGCCGCCTTGTCAGATCTTCTCTATCCGTCATATTTCCTATACTTTTCCCACCAAATCTACGCGGCTTTTTTGTTTTGAGATACCACTGACTAAGGCCGAGCCCGCAAATAATGGTTTACGGTGTGCGATTTATAAATCACGTAATTGCGATTTATATATCGCACATTTGTGATTTATAATGCGCACACTTGCGATTTATAAATCACTCATTTGCTATTTACAAAGCAAACTTTTGCGATTTATAAGTCGCACATTTGCACAGAAAATGTAAAATGCAATTTATAAATCGCAAAGTTACGTTGCTTGCAATTTATAAATCGCAAAGTTATGTTGCTGCGATTTATAAATCGCGAAGTCATGTTCCATGAGATTTATAAATCGCAAAGTCACGTTGCTTCCGATTTATAAATCGTGTAGTCACGCAAAAGTCGTACAATTGGTAATTTATAAATAACCAAGCGACTTTATTTGCAATATACTAAATAACACAAAATATACCAAATTATTGTGTAAATAATATTTTTACACATGGCGCCCCATATGAAAGCTCTAAATTCCATCGCTTAACTTGTCGAGTGTTCCTTAGAGCTTCTTCTTTTGATTTTTAAGTTTCAAAAGGTAATCCTTCCTTCCGAGAGTGAGATATTGCCGTCTTGAAAATTCACGCGTGAAGAGCACGGCAGCCATTTTGAGTGAAATGTGATCTTCTTGGAGAGTGACAAGAAGTCTTCCCTTCTAGGACCCCTTCAAGCCTTCAAATATATGCGCAGTTGGTGGATTCTGATTGGTTGAACATTCCCAAAGACAACTAGGACAAAAGGGGACCAAAAAAGCCTTTCTAGGGGAGGCTGGGACCAAAAGCGAACACGCGCAAAATCAAGGCCGGCTCAGGCCGGCACAGCCGTTAATGAGTTAAGGATTTCATCCACTGACTCAAAACTTAGAACCACCTTGTTCAGCCTTATAAACAGTGCACAGGAAAGTACTATGCATAAGCTTTCTTTTGAATAGTCACACGTGAGATTCTCATCCACAGCAGGGCTTGAAATAATTTCCCGGCTGGCGCCGGTCAAGTTGTCCAGTCAAACCTATTTTTCCTTGGACACAACCCATTTTTGGCTGGACAAATATCCATTACGTCATATCTCTATAAAATCCCCCTCCCCTCCCCCCGCATGATGTTTACATATCAAACAAGTACATTTTCTATGCCTTTATTGTACATGCAGTCTCGAACTCAATGCAGGAAAACTGGCACGCCAGTACAGCCGCAAAGTTCGGCAAAATTTATTTGACCACAAATTTATTTGTGCATACAACTATCACTTCAGTTCTATGTCTTCTATACGGTTAAATTTTAATACCTACTAAAGTTATGAAGTTGATGGAATGTGTGAATTATCTGTTTAAATGGTTTGTTTCCCTTGAAAATAGAATGTTCCTTTAATCTCGGAATTTATACCTTGAGTGATTCACACAAAAATGTCGACAAGTGGACAAATAAATGTAAACTTGCTTTCTTGTTACTGTTAGAGCGGTTTTCAATTGAGTGTCGAAAGTAATTCGTGTTTTGCTTTGGTTTTGCCTTACTTCGCTCTGTGATTGGTTAAAACCTTTCGCGCCACTTTCTCGACCAATCAGGAGTAAAACTCAAACCAATCAGTCGCGACTTGCTCGCGCTCGCACGCGTTTTCCCGCGCTTGACGCCAGTAACATGTACTTGCTTCGAGTTCTGATTGGTTCATTGGATAATTTGTTTTTGTTGTGATTGGCTGGGGTAATTACTTTGGTTTTGGTTTTACGACACTCAATTGAAAACCGCTCTATTTTTACACTTTTGAATTCTTATTTAAGACAAAGGGTGGCCGGACCTTTGTACCGACACTGAGAGGTACTGTTTTGTTTCGTCACGTTTACAAAATCTAAGCAGACTATATATAAGAATAGAGTACTTCACACCACTACACACGCTACTTGGGAATACCCGCTAATTTGTGGTGACAGCTTGATAAATATGACAAAGCGAAAATTTGCAACCACCGGAATTTTACAACCACTATTATGGATCATTTATTAAGAGTTTTTGGTCTGGTAGTATCTCATTCTGTCTTTATCCCTTTTTATTCATGAACGCCAATAATGTTGAACCTTTAAAAATTTTAAATTTTATTTACAAGGGTAAACGACCGGACAAATTGTCTGGCCATCTAGTAAGGATTTGACCGGACAAAACCTATTTTTGACTGGACATTGTCCGTTGACCGGCCGCTATTTCAAGCCCTGCACAGACTCAAAAAGAAGAGCCACCTTTTACTGCTTGTTAGCTTTCATTTGAATGGACAAACTTAAAGATTTTATCCACAAACTTACAACTTAGATCCACCTTGTACAGCATAATAAACAGCAGCACAGGAAAGTACTGCTCAGTAGCTTTCAGTTGGATGGTCACACTTAAGAATTTTATCCACAGACTCAAAAGGTAGAACCACCTCGTACTGCTCAATCATAATTTTTAGGATTTCATGAATTTCTCAGACTCATAAGTTAGAACCAAATTTGCACAGCATACTAGTCAACTGCACCACAGGAAAGAGCCAGTCAGCAAGTTTTGTTTGGATGTTGTCTACACAGAGACTCAGAAATGTTTCACGTACTGTAGGAGACCTTAATTCTACATTCTTCAATTCTCTGATCCTTGCCAATGGTAAGCTGATAGAAACCTTAACCCTTTAAGACCCGTCATCATTATTCAAATTCTCCTTACTGGTCTCCATACATTTCATTTAGTACTAATTGGGAGAACTTGTTAAAACATCAAGACTTATCATCTTTGGTGATCAATTCCCCAATTCTCATGACCTTTATGTGTTATAATGTACTGATATGATGAGGAGAAATTTGATGCTGATCACCACTGGGGCTCAAAGGGTTAAGGTCACGCTCTGCACTTTGTAATCCTTTAGTTTGTATATTACCTTCAGACAATCTGATGACACCCAACGAAGATGTGAACCCGGTGAAAGAAATTCTCTTGTCTTCACCCAGTCAATCTCAAGAAACAGAAGAAGAAAGCTTGGATGATAGTCCTTGTTCTCCTCAGAATTCTCTTGCCTCTGATGGCAATGGTTCCAATCTTCACAATGTTGATCATGCAACCATTGAAGAAGCTGTCCACCGAGTTGTCCAAGAGGTACAATAGATAATCATAAGTTAAAAATAGACACTGAACAGCATTCATAATTGGCATTCCTCTTGACAACATAATGTGCACCACCCTATTCAGCATGCTTGGCTTTCTATTGGTCTCCTCTCCCCCCTCCCCCCCCCCCCACCCTCCTCCGATTTCTCATTCCATTGCTCTTCTTTCATGCTTCACACAGTTTTTTCTTCTTCTTTTTTTCCAGTCACTGCCGCGCATAGTGGAACAAACATTAAGAAATCTTCAAGGGCTTCATTTAGATGAAGAGTCAACCTCCTCTTCTCCAAGTTTGCAGATTCCAGAGAAGTCAACAAGCGCCAAAGGTAATTAAAAAATAATTTACTCATCTCTCTCTTCAAAATTCCTCTTTCAAGTGTCAGTTTATCATTCTGTTTGTAAATCCTGATGGAGAAATTTCCTGAAGGTGTTGGGGTGATTGTGCTCTTCTCTGCAGAAAAAAAACAGACTTGTAGTTATTTTAAGAGTGGGGGAAACCATGGGATATTCTCCTGAGCTATGCAAGTTATGAAAATGTGAAATGGCTCTTTTCTTCCTTGCGAGATCTGGTTTGCTTGATTGCTTGCTTGATTGGCTGGTACAAAAAATTCTTATCCTCAGTGTTTTTGTCATCAGTTGTTCACAAAGGAATATTCTGTGCTGAGTGCAGTCAAGCTGTCACTGGAATCCGCTACAAGTGCTGGTAAGGAGGATTGTCCAATACTCCGACAAATTTATGCATGGCATTGTATTGTATTCACTTCACATAACAATACTGTACAAAAGCATAACAATAAAGAATGAAGCAAAACAATAAGAAATTTAACAATGCTTGTGCATAAATTTGTCAGAGTATTGGACAAGTATGCTGGTAAGGACTAAATTAAGTGTCATTTGTGATGAGAATCATCACATAGCCAGGGCTCCACCCAAGCCAAACCTGCTTCCATCAAAAGGTTTTTACTCTTGAGACGGATTTCTTCAAAAACTTCTTAGGTCCAAAAAAGAAGTTTAGGCACTAGGCCACTTGTAGCCTTTGTGTATGAAAGGCAGTGTGATTTCTTGCCCTATTGTTAAATCACGTTTAAACATGGTCTCTTTCGTATACAGCTCAAAGTTCCTTGTACAGCATGTAAATTAAGAAACATAATCGACAGCACCATTATAAAGAACTGCTCAAAAGATTTTAATTTGTAGATGTTCTGACGCTCACCCTGGAGAAATTCATCCATGGCTTAGAACCACCTTATGTTTGTGTCCAGCTCCGACAATAAACTGCATTAATTCTTTAAGCCCTGATAGAAAATGCATAATTCTCCTTACTGTTCTCCATACATTTCTTTTGGAACTAGTAAGGAGAATTTGTCTAAATATCAAAACATTTCATCCTTGGTGATCACTTCCTTTATTCTCGTCACTTGAATGTTTGAACAAGTAGTAATAATGTAAAGAGAAATTCCATTTTCGTCACTGTTAGGGCTTAAAGGGTTAAAGGAAAGTGCCTTTCAGTATTTATTTCCATGATCAGACTTCAGGATTTCATCCATTGTATGTGTCATATTTGTTACTAAGTATTAGTGTGATTCATTTTCATGAGTTTTCAGTGATCTCACTTATGTCCATTATTGTAATGTCTGTCTGCAGTTTTTGCACGGATTATGACTTGTGTGAAGACTGCGAAGGAAAGAAAGGAATCCACAACCCGGACCATTTCTTTGCAAAGCTCCGCAATCATGTCCCTGGAATTGGGCGGAAAAATGGAGAGATGGTGCCGGTGTTGAAAAAGTTTGTCTACAAGATGGCCTTAAAAGAAGAGAGCAGAAACGAAAAGAAGGAAGAGAAGAAAAGAGATAGAGAGGAAAGAAAGGAAGAAAAAAGAAAAGATAAGGAGGAAAGGAAAGAAGAGAAAAAGAAGGATAAACATGAAAGGAAGGATGAGAAAAAGAAGGACAAGGAGGAAAAGAAGGAACGAAAGAAGGAGAAAAAGCTTTCAAAGGTAGTCAGGCAAGAAGAGAAGGACAAGAGAGAGCTCAAAAGGCTACTGTAAGTTACTTGTCGGCAGCTCTGTTACTTGTCATAGAGAAATGTCCTTGTGCTAACACTTTGTGTTCCCCTTCCCTCCCGCACCCCATACATTGTCAATTCACATCACGTATTTAGCCATTAATGCAGATGCATACAAGGGCATCTCTAAGCCAGCTTTGTATTATGAGAGTCATGCTTGAAAATTGTCTCAAGCTTGTCCATTTGTCATGGGTTCAACTGTTCATGGATGTGTATTTGGTGATGTTGCTTCTTTCAGACATAATGAAGTGTTGCAGAGTTTTGTTTCCCCTGTAGTGTGATAAGTTATCGAAATTATTCATTGTAATTAAATATAAATTGTTGAAATAAATTAGAATTTTCTAAGCTCAACACCAACATATTAAACGATTGTCTTCCTTCCTTCTTAACAGGCGCCATGAAAGAGAGTCAGCCACAGCACAGGAGAGACTGCAAAACTGCCTAAATGCTGAGTTTATTGCCGATGCCAGTATTCCTGATGGAACAGTGTTGAAGGGCGGACAGAAGGTCAGTCATGTCATTGGAACGCTATTCTTCTTTGTATTAACATAGTATAGTATTTCTTTGTACTGAAAACTAGGTGAAATGTATGTACAGTGTTTATATGGTCCAAAATAATTGAACATGATGTCAGATACATGTACAGTTTCTGTAAAAATGAGTTTGACTTCTGAACAATGTTAAAGGTACACTGTACGATTGAGATTAACAGGCAAAAGGTCTTACTGATCAGCTATGAGAAGCATTAGTTATGAAAGCATTTTAGTGGCATGCTTAATATTAATGTTTCACTGCTTTAATTTATTTGTTAGTGAATTCCTGTCGAGGTGTGGTAATACAGACAACAGTGTAGTTTCTTGTAGAATGGATTCACTGAAAACTTAAACAGCTGTGCTCCTTCTCTCAGAGCTGCATAATAAAATATGAATGTCTCATTTTCCATCTCCATTCCTCTAGGACGAGGGTCCAAATGTGTTATAGGAAGATATTACTTACTACTGTTTATTACAAGTTTTCTCCAAGTCTAATGCTTTTGTTTGTTTTCATTCTTTTTTTGTTGTTTTTAGTTCTTGAAGCGCTGGATTGTGAAAAACAAAGGACGCAGATGGAACTTCCGAACTGTGGTAAATATCTTTTTTTAAGGAAAACAAAATGGACAGTGAGTGTGGGAGTCAAGAGCTGGACATCAAAAATTGTCTGGTCAAATGTCGAAAATATCAACTAATTGCAAAAAAGCAACTCAGATTTTGTCTTTGATATGTTTAAAAATGATCAGATTAACTTCTAAAAGCATTAACTTAATATTCAAAATTAGCTCTATTTACATTTAAAATTCCCCAAGCATATGCATCACAAGAACTGTTTAACCTTTTAAGCCCTGATTTAAAAAGGCACATTCTCCTTACTGTTCTCCATACATTTCTTATGGAACTAGTAAGGAGAATTTGTCTAAATACAGAGATTGGGAAGGCAGAACAGGCATATGGGCCTATGGCCCCTGGCTTTCAAAAGTTGTGGGCCATTTCTAAAAAGTATGGGCCATGGCAGTTATGGGATGGGCCAGAAGTTAAAGAAAAGAAATATTGGTATTTTAGTAAGGGATGTAACTTTTGATAGTGTGTATCACACAGCATCTTGCAGGTGACATTAAAATGAAATAGTTTTATTCAGGTTTTACTTTAATCAATCAAACTCAACAGCTGTTCACTTTAGGTGAAGAGCAGTCAGTGCACTAAACTAATGAAGGTGTTCATATCCTTACTCTTACATAATCATGTTTCTTCTGTAAACTGATGACTGAGCAGACTTACTCTTGAAACTTATTTAATACATTGCTTACTCACTAGAGGACTGGAGAAACAATTCTGAGTGATAATCACTAACTCAACTATGAACTGTAACATTAGAAGTCGCAAAACTAGCGTAGAATCTGTATTATCCGAGGGCCAAAGTACACAAAATAAACAATCATGGCAGCCGATGAAAGAACCCCGTTTGGAGGCTGAGTTCGAGCAGAGGTCTGGGGACGAATAAACGCACACGATAGATCCTCCATCAAAAATAACGATAAATTAAAGTCGATGCAGTGACCGATATTTCGTTTTTTATTTATCATAACAGTAGAAATTACCCAAACAGAAACTATTGTTTTGGCTTTTGTTTCAGTATTGAGAACGGTATGCGAAACCTAGTGTATGGGGCTATACGGAAATCTTTCCAAATATTCTACATCTGACACACCACTATGTGGCTCGGGCGCATCTTGGGCCCCGTAAGTAGTTTTATGATACGCCATTTTCTTTACTTATGCGCCATACGCGCATGGCGCACGTCCTTCCCAATCTCTGTAAATATCTAAAGACATCTTATCCTTAGTGATCACTTCCTTTATTCTCATCACTTGAATATTTGAACTAGTAGTGGTAATGTAAAAAGAAATTCCATTTTCCTCACTGTTAGGGCTTAGGGTGATAGTCCATCCTTGCATGTTTTCCGATGGATTGTGTTGTGGTTAAAAATAAATACAACTACAAACAAATAAAATAAACTCCAAGATGGTCATATCTGATCAAAATGCCATCAAGGACTGGTAATTCCGAGTAAGCAATAAAGATTTTAACCCTGAGTTAACAATTTTAAGAAGACATAAAAATAAGCTTATTAATTATTGGGTTGTTTTGTTTTCACCACAGCTGCAGTGTGTAGAGGGTAATATCTTAGTAGCATCAGGGGAGAATGCCGTGGAGGTACCTATTCTTAAACCTGATGAGCAGGGTGAGCTGGCCGTACCCTTCATTGCACCGGCAACACCTGGCCATTATGAGAGGTGAGAATTTTACAGTCACTTAATAACTCAAACAATGAATCTGAGTAGGTGAAATATTATATCATATTTCCTCTCTTTAACCCTCCCGTTCAATTGGGGGAGTGGGGTCTTTAGGAAGGAGAATTATATTATTAATAGCTCGGGAGGGGGCCATTTTAATAAATGCATTTGCTTCACTCACTAATTTGAAATCATGCATTACGTGACACAATGGTTGTACAGACGGCGAGGTGATGGATAAAAGCTTTTAGCCATCACGCAGCACAAACAAATTCTTGAGTAACAGTACTAAAAAAAGCAGTGACTGATTTAATTTGTGTTATGGTCAAAGTTTCAGTTCGCAAACCAAATGCATAGTTTAATAAGATCATTGAATGGGGGTATCTTTATGAAGGCATGAGCTAGTATTTATTTTACAAAATAATGTAATTTATTGTAAAGAGATGTAGTTGTATGAACTATTTTTAAAACCTTAAAGGGTTATTAGAAAGGTAGCTAAATGGAGAAAAAATGGTGGCCACCGCCCATCTCTTCCCCAGTCTGTGATTTTTTTTGTGTTATTTCTCTACTGTGGATCCTGTTCACAGCGTATGCGCTGTGCAGTATACTTATTATTAGAATTTGTTATTGTGTTGCAGCAAGTGGCAGTTGTGTCATCACAGTATTCCGTTTGGTCCTTTATTCTGGTGCCAGATTGTTGTCGAAGGAGACAAGGTGGAATGTGAATTAGCACTGCAGGAGAATTCACCAGGTACATTTTCATATATTAAGTTGATTTCTTTCCGAACAGGGAACAGCAAGATGATGGACTTTTAGTTTGTCAAAACAAATGAATGAATTTTGTTGTCAGTACAATGTATGTTCTGTGTAAATGTTGGATTCCCGTTGAAGCTATTTGAACATTTTGTACGATGCAATTATGTCGTGTGCTCATCTTTTAGCAAAAAATTCAAAATAACCGCCATCACGTATGAAGTTTCTGGACAAGAAATCTGTTATGCTTGAAAAGTTCAAAATTGCAAGCAGAGAAGAGTAGAAGAGCTTTTCAAATCAACAAGGAATGGAAACTGTGTCTTGTACTTGTTGCATGAAACATTGTACCATGTAACACTGCCTTAAAACCGAAGTCTTAATTAATCAGTAATTGAAGGTTTTTTCCAACTTTTTGTGTAAAAATGGAAAAAATTCCCAATTTGCTTAATTATAATTTAGTTTTTTGCCTGCATTGCAGGTTTTCTGTCTTAAACACTGGTTTGTTTAAGTTTTCATCCAAAGTCAAAATCCCATTGCCACATTGCTGTGGCAATGGGCACAGTTTTTGTATGGTCATTTGCCACGGTGAAATCGCTATTAGGGACATTTAGCCCTCTGGCATATGGGCAATGTTTTAACACATGAAATCTGAAGAACCGGCAGAAACCGTCCAGAAAGGCTCCTTATTAACGTGTCCCTAATTGTTCATTTTTTAACAAGAACCAGCACAGCCTCGTAGCCATGACAACACCTCCCTGGTGAACAGTGCCTTCCCAGAACATGACACCACCCCGGTGAGAAAACTTGTGGAGCAAATAGTTCCCCAGCAGGGGGTGACTGAGGAGATGGATGAAGCTTCAGGGTCGGATACTTACCTGAGTTCTGAAGATACAGCAGAGTTTGAGAAGGTGGGAATGCCGTCAGATTCCATGCTGATGACCAGTCCGGGTGTTCAGGTGGCAGAGCTAGAGTGGGATGTCACTGGGTGTATCCTCGACGCAGAATTGTGCGAGAAAGGAGAGGTTGAAGAGCTTGTGATGTTCACTAACGAAGGTAACTGGTTGAAAACTTTGAAATTTATTGAAGATTATTGAAGCTGAGTACGCAACTGTTGCAGTTGTGAAAAGAAAGCCTTAGACCGCAAAACAGTCCACTTGTGTTTTAATTTTGCGACTTTGGAGCGGCAACAATTGACAACACTGAATTTTTCACAAATTTAGAGAGCTGATTTTGCCGAAACTCTGATGATAAAGGCATCGTAATTACGCTTGTGAGTTAAGAACATTATATCACAAAAAACACGAAAATGTTAATGTCACGAAAATTTTCTGCAATATATGTATTTTTAGTTATACATTTTTATTCCTCTTTTATATTTACATGTTTTTTGTAGTATTTTATGCAGATTAAGCACTTGTTGGAAATACTGCTATAAACTGAAGCTTTTAAAGCTTAAGTTAACAGCCACTAAAACTTTAGTATGAAAATCAGATGCGATGAGCCACTTAATTCATGTTTTACACATGCACATGCAACTTGCCACTTTTTAAGTCTAGTAATTTAACAGTGAAAGAATTTCATTTGAGAACGTAATCTCGCTTGCAGATGCCGAAAGTGTCCTCAGTGATTTGTCAGATGAGTTCATGGTGGTACCCGTCCCTCCCTGCTTTGATCCAGAAACCCCCCTGACTGCAGACCCTGCCCACGTGACTGTCAGCGTGACAGAATACAAACAGATGTCAGAAAGTCATCAGGGGCCTTTCTCTTTAAACCTCAGTGGTCAGAGTTCACTTGAAACCAGCATTAAGAGTGGTCCTTCCAGTGCACCCTACATTGACCAAAGGACTGTTTCTAATGTTGAGACAGCATTGGAGGTTGTCTCCAGCACTGTGGAAAGTACTACCAGTATTGAGACAACATTGGTGGTTGCTTCCAGCACTGATGGGAAGGGTATCTCCAATGTTGAGTCTACATTGGAGGTGACTTCAAGAGCAAGCATAGGGGAGGAAAATCGTGTTTTTGATCTAGTAAATGAAACCGTGCCGCCGCTTCCTGAGCCATTGATCCCGGAACCAGGGCTGGACTCGCCAGTGGTGGTGGAAGCGGAACCCACAGACTTACGCCTTGGCCCCAACGAGCCTAATCTTCCCATTACCCATGAGCCTGTTCCTGCTCCTGAGCCAGCACAGGATGGCGGTGATAGTGATGATGATGATCACAATGATGGCCCAGTACAGCCAGGAGTGAGCACACCACCAATCGCCACCCAGCCAGTGTCAGGAACACATGAGCCTCCTCCAGTTGCTTTACAGCCAGAACCTTCAACACCAGTGAACGTGGCACCGACCACTGTTAAACGCTGTGAAGACGTTCAGCGCATCCTCAACAACAGCGGTGATTTCTCATCCAATATCATGTCAGATGTATTATCCACTGCGATAGATGCTGTTGCAAGCGCAGGCAGGGCTGTCAAAACTACTGTGGATAATTTCCTTGCTGGGGGTCCAAAGCCACAGGCCACTGCCACTTATAACCCTGAGGAAGGGTGCGAGATTTCAGTAAGTCCACCAGCGGAGAGTGACGCACATTTGATGGTAAGTAGTTTTGCTGTGGGAGTGGCATCTTCTGGAATCTGACAATTGACTTGATGTCCATTGTAGTAGAGGCCAATCAAACCGGTTCGGACCCGCTGATCTGCCGCGCTTTGTGTCCAGCAAAGTTCATCATTTTGTTACGAAATCTAGTTTTTCTAGTTCTTCAGAATTATTTTTTCCCTCATGGACATTGCCTTTTAAAGGGATGTCTAGCATTTACATCTTGTCTCTTTAGAGACTACTAATGGCAAAATACTTTTTCTTTAAAGGTGAAGGTTTAACTCAAAGTTTTCATGATGCGCCAGGTATCACTGCGTTATTTCGAACGGCAATGACGAATTAGCTTCTTCTTTTTCTTTACACTCTGAATTGACCTGTTTATTGTTATTTTTTGTTCGATTTATTCTATCGAGGAATCACTCGAGCAACAAGCTCATTATTTTCTCGATTCTCGACTCGACTCTCTATGCTGGATTCTCGATTCTCGATACTCAATTCTCGAGAGAATCGAGTCGAGGATCGAGACTCGAAAGAGACTATCAACTTAAATTAAGCGGTACTGTACGAGCATTCCCACTTTTCACTCGGTCATAGTCTAATGAAACATTTGTCGTTGATGCTTTAGGCAGTATGCCAGAGATATTTAGCTTCCAAAAGTTCCATTATAATGTATTGAAGAAGTGCGAGGGTGCAGTGCAAATTTGGTGCTGTGGTGAATGGAATTATTACCACGTTGAACGGTCGGCCTGTTACAGCTTGATAACAGGAAAGAAAATCCAAGCGCGTGCGAACATCTGCTCAAATACTAAAGGACTATGATTTATTCATTAAGACAACTGCAGTATTATTCTTTTTCTTGTTGCACCCAAATGGTTTGTAGTGTACAAGTGAAAAACACTACACCTGCTGCAAGTGTAGTCTATTCAAACAATAGAGTTCTTCTGTCGAAGGGACTATCGTGTGGTAGGCTGCCCGAGGAAATTTGATGTTCGCAACAAATACTAGCTTGAGAACGTAGTTCGAGGGCTTGTATGAAGTTTGAACATCAAATTCCCGAGACAGAAGGACTCTCTTGTTTTTATTGTACAACGCTAAACTTTGAGCGAAAATTGCCAAAAACGGTCACTATGCGCTGAAAGGCGCCCGCTGAGGAGAGACACTATCGTGTCACGTGATCGATTTCTACCAATGGGAGCACGCCGAAATTTAGCGTTGTACTGTATATGCCGGTATTATTGAAGTCTCTTTAAACTGATGCTATTTCCACCCCTCTCCCCCACAGGGTGCTCCTGAAGTGCAACCGGTAACCTGGCCTCCTGGCCGTTCTCCAGCCACCTGTCTTGATTGCCTGATGGAGATGGGTTTCTGTGATCGCAAACTGAACGAACAGCTCCTGAAGAAACACAACAATAACGTGGCTCTTGTTGTCAACGAGCTTCTATCTTTTACTGATAACGAATGGTCTTCACGGAGGCACTAGTTAGATTCGCTCTGGGATAAAGCGTGCGGAAACAGCCGATTAGTCACGCAGTTATTGTCACACAGCTCAATGTGTCATGCAATTTTGTCCCACCATTTTTCTTCAAAACCTGTTTCATTGCGGCGCTGCTTTACGACGTCTCTCTGCAGTGCTAGTTTCATTTTTTTTCCTTTTTTTCCACGTTAGTAAAGTGACGGAAACGAGTGACAAATGGCTGTTTTCGCATGCTATCGATTTTGTTTCCGTAGATACCTAAGGCACGCTTTTTTTTGGCGGGAGTTCTAAATTTCGGGTTATGTGTTTCATCAAGTGTAACGTATATTTTAATATTAGAACCCGTAAAGGGGGTTCGAACTTGAAACGTGCTTTTCGTCAAATCTAGATGGAAGGGAAGGGGGGGGGGGATTCGAATCAAGTAGCAGGCAAACCATAAATTCTGGCAGCAACATTCAAAATACGTAGGTCACAAGCAAGTGAAAACACGAGACATTTAAATTTAAGATTAATTAGATAAAATCTTGTTGGAGACGAAAAACGCCACTGAGGACGTGCAAGCCTAAAGGAGTAGGACCGTAAGCTACTGGACTTGTTATTTAAATGTCTTGGACTCTGCAAGAATTCAGTTTAACGACCTTTGTCCGTGTTATTGTTACTTAATAGCCCTTTTCACAGTTTACTTTTCTGATTTACATTACAATGCATTTGACGTGGATGTGAGGCAATTTCGGGCAGAAACTGCAAAATTGCCCGAAATTGCCTCACATCCACGTCCAATTACATTGTAATGCAAATAAGAAAAGTTAACTGTGAAAAACGCTATTGGTGGATTAAATTCATCATTTTTAATTGCGGTTTTTTTTTTCCTTTTGAGAAAAGAAAGATAACAGGTAAAATGTGAAAATAAAACATGTGAAGACTGAATGGGTGAGGTAGCAGGAATTCCACGCGCTGAACGTAATTTTCGAGTTCTCTTTGCGGGTTTTTCCGTTCGTCCTGTCTTTGGAACAGGCAGTGCTCTGGTCCTACTTACTAATTCAGTTTTGGTTTGATAGACTAAGCACAAGTCCCATTAACAAAGCGGTTGGACTCCCTGTGCAGTGTAGACTGCAGACACTGTTCTTTTGTTAAGGCTACATAGATCGATAGAGTGGTGGTCTTTATTTTTTGCCGACATCATGTATTCACCCGTGTGTGCAATCTTTTTAAATTTGGGTTGGAATTTTTCTTAAATACATGTTTAGAAAATAGACTATAAGGTATTCCAGGTTAAAGTAAATCAATGAATGGATTTTCAGTTAACCTAACAATCATAAAGGTATGAGGTTAATAATAAAATCTTCGTATATCATTTAATGGGTTATGATAATTAAAGAGTTGTAAATAAAGGCTTGGAAATGTAGGATTGTTGTTTCTTTTTATTTCACCGTTTTTTTTTCTTAAAAGCTTAATGTATATTTTCATAGACCTTTTTTTTTCAAAAAGTCACGTATGCAGCACTAAACGGAACAGTTTACATTCTTTGCGAAAAAGAATCGGAGAGAAGAAAAAATTATCACTTCAATTTACAACGTAAATTAAACAGCTTGATACTGGTTCCAAAGACGGACCTTGAATAAAAACGGGCTTGTGGGGCGCCGTCTTTTAGTTCTGCAAAAGTTTGGTCGTAGTTGTTTGTGGTTGTCATGACTGGCGGGCGGGCGGGCGGGCTGGCTAAATTGGTTGATTGTATTCTTTGGGGCAGGTGGGGACGGAAGAGGGCTTAAGTTTTGACGTTAGTTTTCTAGGGGACACGGCTAGGTTTAATATTGCAATGCCTCCACCAAGCTTATATTTGGGAGTTTTAGGGGACTTTTACAAGTTTTGATGTACGCCACAATGTTCACGAGGGTTTGGATATATACGGGTCATCTGATACCACATTTGAAAGATAAAAACAAATGGAAAGCTCTATAAGAACCAATTAATTGCCAAATACTGAAACTGAGAATTCAAAGGTTTAATTTTAGCGGTTTGGTATAAAATGATTTTTCATTTTTGCACTATGTATCTTTTGCAACTTCTAAAACAGGTCCCGCAAAATTTATTTATAATATCCGATAGAAAAAAAAAATCCATGAATCTACTATGTAGGTGCACGCTGGAGTCGAAAAGAAGAAATTACTTTTTTACGTCTCCCAGCAACCTCTTCCCGAGAATACCCTGGGGACGAGGTTCGCTCGTCAGTATGTGTACATTGCATAGCAGCGTACATGACGTATTATTTCAAATTTGCCAACATGGCGGCCTCCAAGCTGGAAATAAACTTTCGCCGTCTTTTAGAACGCTGCGAAGCAATGGCCGCGGAAATTCAGGACAACAAAGAGAATGTCAGTTGGAGATTAGAAAAGGTAGGTGTTATTTCCGAAGAAGCAACTATCTGATGGGATTTTTTGTTTTACTGCGACTGCTCTAAAAATTGTTAAAATAAGCTTAATTTAAGCTTATCTGAACCATGTAAGTTTAATTTACGTCTTACGTCTTATAAGCTTTAAAATCAATTTCAATTCTCTTAGCTTATATTGCATCCGCTACTTTCATTATTTCTTATCAGTACAATACAAACTGAACTACAGCTACACGCCTGTGCTGTTTGCTTATAGTTCAATTTTTGAAAATAAGGTGATTTTTTTAAGAATTGTGATGTCAGATATCAGCTTTGGAATTCGTCAATGCTGGGTCTAGTGTTATAAGCACAGAGGGCCCGCACAAACTGTGTGACCGTTTGTAGTTTGAAAATTGTGGCTGACAATACAGGCTAGATAGTTGTACCAATCTTCTGACTCAGGTCTTTGAGTTGTCAGCGTAAAATGTCAGCTGAAACCTCAGCTGATCTTTTCGAAAGTACTGATGTCACGTCTTAAGTACTCTGATAAACTAATCAACTCCACCATCGCACGCTTTATTGCTGTGAAAGCATCCGATCAACCTGTTCCTCCACTGACTGACACCTATCAATCGGACCCTGTTTGCGTTGTTCTTCCACCTAAAGATCAGGCTTCAGCTGACATTTTATGTGGACAACTCGAAGACCTGAGTCAAAAGATTGATTCAACTATCCAGTTTGAAAATTATAAGTGAACATATGGGATAACCGAAAGATTTCTAATAACGTGAAATCTTGCAAGGAATATTTACATTTAAGTTCAAAATAGATGTAATCTTACCTCAATCGTTGTGTTTTGTCATCACTGTGCCTCTAAACGGTGAATATTAGTGATTTCTAGGGTTTTGCGGTGCTGTCAACTGTACGTAATAAGAGGAAAACATACAGTCAACTGCATCGTAAAACCCTGGAAATTGCTAATTAATATTCACCATTTAGAGATGCAGTGATGACAAAACACAACAATTGAGGTAAGGTTACGTTTATTTTGAACTTAAATGTAAATCTTCCTTGCAAGATTTCATGCTATTAGAAACCTTTCCCATTTCCCTATACATTCCCCCACAATTTTCAAACTACAAACGGTCACACAGTTTGTGTAGACCCCCTGTGGGATGAGTGCAAGTGTAAACCTACTGAGACCCTGCTCTCTTTTTCCATTCCATGTTATAGTATGTTTCAACATTACAGAAACAAGTCACTGAACTAAAGAAGTCAAGCAGGTATAAGTGACACTCTAATTAACAAAATATAAAATAGTAATAAAGTTTAGGAAACCCACAAAGAAAGTCACAAGGTAGTCTAAATCAAGGCACTCTTGGAAACATTGCAATCATTGCTGTCTATGGTATTCAATAATAATAATAATAATAATAATAATAATAATAATAATTATAATTATAATTGTCCCATAATTTTCTGGAATCTTCAGGGAATAGCAGCGCGATATATGACATGATGTAACTTAGCTTCCATTCAGCTGATCAAACTCAAAATCTTATGATTGTAATATAGACTTGTGCACTTCCAGACAAGAAGCTTCAACCGATATTCAATAGAATCATAGGTAGTCGAGAGGCAGCGTGTGAAACCTTGCAAGTTTCAAAGGCCAAAACAAAGGTGCCTCAATTTTTGTTGAAAGCTCCTCAACCATGCATGCACAATCTTTTGTTATACATCTACGCACTGTGGCTGAATAATGTACCGGTAACAGAAATATTTGACAATGTGTGGTTAGTTGCTCCAGGACAGTTGAAAACCTGTTGTGGTTTGTGCACCTTCAAGACTAAAAGCAGTACAAAAAGGTCGAAGCTTGATCTTGCAATTTAAAAATTGAAAGGGTATCGGGCTTGCATAATAAAACGATCATCTTGCAAACCGTCTCGCAAAGCCTCAAATTTACCATTCACCACCCTAATATGTAAACGTAACGTTTTCAGCTCATTTAGCTTGTGCTGGATGTTTTTCTATTTCTAGAGCTTTAGTATATATCTCCTGCCATTTTCTGTTGTGGATCCAGTGTTTTTCTTTCAAGGAGTAACATTGTTTTCTTTGTTCACAGCAAACCAAGTGCAGATACCATGAATGAATACAATAAGAAAGTAGAGTTCCTAAAAGGTCTTATTGAAATGCAGAAAATGGTAAGGTTGAGATTATGAGTGTTTCATCTGAATGTCATTAATAAATTAGACTACTTTCAAGAATTACTAGCAACAAATTCCTCAAGCTATGGTCAAGGCTCCATCATGAAACTAAAAAAGTAGGGAAAATGCTGGTTTAAACCTTGGGAGTGTCATAGCCATTCTGCTGTTTATGATTGTCACTTCAGTACTGTGATAAGAAAGTTGCAAACAATAATCAGACATTGGAAATTGACAACTGAAATTTGTCCATGGCTGACAATATCCACACCATGGTGGGGTGAATGTTTTAAGAGCCGGTGAATGAAATAAACATCTCTCGCCTGTCAGCTGTCACCCCTCACCTCTTACCTGCACCAAGTGGTGCAAAAGGCCTCCAGAGATCCATATTGTCAGATCGTCTGAGATGACTATAAAGTCCTAAAGACAAGCATAGCAACTCAAAAATGCATCTGGCAGAGAAATAAGTCTTGAGGAGCATTTTTATTCATTGCCATTTGTCGTTGAGGTGTCTGTAAAAATAATTTCTTTTAATTCCCAGTAACCATTTGGTGTTTGCGAATCGTTGTAAACAGAGGATTAACATTTGTAAACTTCATTATTTTGTTGTGCAACATCTTATGCAGTATCTCTCATGAATGAAATGTTAGCAGGCTCAGTTTTATCTTCTCTACCTCTGATCTACTAAGAGGCTAAATGTAATTTAGGTGAAGTTAAACTCTCGAGAAACAAAATGCTAGGCTCACTTGGGGCTTGGGGCTGCTAAGCCCCATTGGATAGCGATCAGCAGCTCATCATTAGTTGACATGCTTATGTGGGGCGGCTCAGTGAACTGGCAGGGGCTGTTGATATTTTACAGCTCTCGAGTTTGTGTCGCTGTAGTTTGCTGTTTGCTTGCATTTTTCGACTGCTGAAGTTTGCTCTCTTTTTACCTGCTGCTCCTCCCCATCCCTCCCCTGTTGGTAAGTATCCTCCTCCTCTGTTTTTTTTCACTGATTTCTCAGTGTGACGGTGCCAAGTGGTTGCCACTCACAGGGTCCCATGGTAACCCTCCGTGCACTGTGTCTCTGTCGCATGGCTCCACCTTTCCTTTCTGGCACCTCCCTCCAAGCTCATCTTTTGGTGTTGAGATTAACAGCAACACACATGTACAAATATGAAAACTCTATTTTCCACATGTGAACTTCACAATTCTGAAAAAGCAAGTTCACATTTATCCAGCAGACAGGTTTGTTTTCTGATGTAATTGCCTGGCTTTGAAAAAACTTAATAATGAACCCTGGCCCTCCATATTCTCCTTCCAGTGGTTCCTCTCTCAAGCCACCTCTCCCTGGAACTCTCTTCTCAGGAGGGGTGAAAATCTATCTTGTATAACATCTCTACCTTGGTGAAAATCTAGCTCAACAACCTCACATAGGGTAAAAACTGCTTTGATTAGTATTTTTCTTCTTTTTACAGAAGTGGTGACTTAATCAGACATATAGTATGTCATTAAGCTTGTGCACAGACAGTTCTTGTTGCCTTCCAGCAGCAGACCGCAGTCCATAGTTCAGAGATTGCAGTATAAAAAATGGTTGGAGGCTCAGTATTGTCAAAAATTAGAAAAGAATGTGAAATACCCTATATTGAACATGTCAGTAAAAAACTGTGATAACTGTGATAACATTAAGCATAGATTTTACATGATACGATTATATTGAAAGCCCCAAGTCTGTACATTTTACTTTGTGTTGTAGAAATCTCCCACAGAGAAACTTCTTGCTAGTCAGCAGTTAGTACGTCCATTGAGTCAAACACCTACACAGACTACACAGACAGACAAAGGACGACCAATAAATAGAGCACAAGAACTGCACATCAGGGCAAAATCACAGATAAACAAAGAAATGAGAAGTGAACTTCTGGGGGAGGGTGAGTATAAATCACAATGTGCAGTTTCAGAAAATGCCCATGGCCACTTCATGTAAGGTCACTGGAAATTCTGAGGGGGTAGGGTGGGAGATGGGACTAAAAACTCAAAATTTGGAGGGGTGGGGGGAGGGGGCAAAATTGGACAAACCTTTCATGGGGTGGGGGGTGGACATTTCTTGGAACAACACGATCAGACATTTTTATGAAAATTGTACTGAGTCCATTACCCCAATTTATCCCTATGCAGACTAAAATAATGTTGAATGCTCTTGATAAAAGGGCGAATTAATTTGTGTAAATTATCTTGAATCAAGCTTGTGTAGAAATCATACACCCCCCCCCCCCCCTGTCCCCCTCCTCTGAACAGGCAAGGGAAACCAAAATATGTTCAGGATTAATGGATGTTCAATATTTCTGATGGGAGCTAACTGTGCAACACCAGCCAATGGAAATGGCTTTCAGTTTAAGGTTTGAGATAGCAGGGGGGGTTGAGATAGCAGGGGGATTTAAGATAACATGGGGATTTGAGGTAGCATGGGGATTTAAGATAACAGGGAGAATTGAGGTAGCAGGGGGATTTGAGACAGCAGGATGATTTAAGACAACAGGGGAAGTTGAAAAAGAAGGGTGATTTTGGGGTAGCAGGGGGATTTGAGATAGGAGGGGGTTTCAGATAGCATGGGGTTTTAAGAAAATGGGGAATTGAGACAGCAGGGGGATTTTCAGATAGTCGAGTGATTTAAGACAACAGGGACTTGACATAGCCGGGGGATTTGAGGTGACAGGGGGATTTAAGATAACAGGAGGGTTTGAGATAGTGGGGTGGTTAAGATAATAGGGGATTTGAGATAGCAGGGGGATTTTGGATAGAAGGGGATTTGAGGTAGCAGGGGGAGATAGTACACTAGTTAGCCAGGGTTTGAGATAGCAGGGGGGATTCAAGTTAGTTGGGTTTAGAGATAGCAGGGGGATTTAAGTTAGCCGGGGTTTGAGAGAGCAGGGGGATTTGAGATAGCTCGGCTTAGAGAAAGTGGGGTCCCTATTTATTTCAAAAGAACTTTTAGTTGTAATCTACTCCCTTCTAAAGGCATGTTTCTTCTTGGCTCAGGGGCTTTTCCCTAATCTTCAAAAGTAATGCCCTTTTTATGAAAAAAGCTTTTTTAACTGAAAACATAGCTTTTAATCATGAGGGAAAAATTGTTTCTCTCTTTATTTCAGATAACAAAAGAGATGTTCCAGGCTTGCGGAACAGGTAGACAAGTTCAACTTAGTGCAAAACATTAATTTTATTGAGCTGTCACACTTTCAAGTTATTCATTATTTAAATCATTCTGTGTTCTTGGAAAACTTGGACGGTGCCTCCTTTTGTTACTGCTCATGTACATTCTGCGCATCTTGGGATATTCGGGTTTCTTAAGGAATTTGCCCACTATTGAAACATTTTTGTGCGGTTTATGACTATGTGGAAAAAGCAGATCTTAGCCAGGGCTATCAGAATCCAAAAAGAATCCATTTTTTAGAGATAATTCAGCTTAAATTTGGAAAGAAATCGCCATACGTTCTCTGAATTTTAACGCTTTTTTTTAGAATTATGGTTGTTTAATTATCTCTGAAAAATGCGTGGTTACCCACATTCTTCTATTTGGATTCCAACAACCCTTGCTAAGATCTATTTTTTCCCCGTAGTCGTAACCTTTGCAAACATACATCTGTATTAAGAGGCACCGTCCTTAAGCAGTGTTCAATCTAGAAATAGGTCAAAGTGGGTCATATGTCCCACATGTCATTTTAAATTGGGTCATTTTAAAAATGGTCTGGGTCATGAACAGTTGTGGTAGTTACTGAAGCTGTTGGTTCGTGAAGTTGTCTTGTAGTGATACTTATCGAACTCTCTTCCCATCTTTCACCATCCTTCACCGGTCCTTCTTCATCGTTCTCAGGAGGATCAACGGCCGTTCTCGTTTCGATAAAAAATGTTAGCTTTTGTTGTCGTTTCATGTTAATTTTACACCGAACCGTAAAAAACATCGATGGGACAAGCAACGCTAGCAAAACGTCGAAATGCGGGCTCTAGTCTCTCTCGGAATTGCGTGGAACGTCTGACACAAAAAGTACTCGTAAGCGCGCGTTTTTACTTTTATTTAGTGCCGAATGCCCGCTACTTTGAAGGACTTCTAGGTGAGGTAGCTTATTTTCTTTCTTTTTTTTTTTGCGGCAGTATGACGCCACGATAGTTTCATTTTGCATCAGGATATAATTTACCGCGTCAATGACGCAAAGACGCGGCCTAGATTGAACACTGCTTAAGGTAGATGTCTTCCACACACATCCACACTGATTCAATTTAGTCCGCTCGTTCATTCGTTCATTAGTTAACTTTTTAAAAGCGGTACTCTTTACACTCTAAAACGACATCAAAACAGGTTTCACCTACATTCAGAACTTGTTACTTGATTACAATGGATGTTTAGATCTAAAATCTGACCAGTGCAAATTGGCTGGCCACATCCAAAAATCATTTTTACAGTGCCCCTCCCCACGGTATAATAGAGTCTAACTGTATTCTTTTAAATTTTAGGCTGACAGGCGACAAGAAAGGGGAAACAAAAGATGAGAGTATAGATACAGTGTTACAATATCATCAGAACATGCAGGAAAAAATAGCAGACGAAATGATCAAAATGGCGCAGAATTTAAAACACACATCTGTCATGGCAAGCAACATTATAAAAGAGGATAATAAGGTAAACAGCTTGGTAGTTTATTTTTGATTACCCCTGCCAAATTTCTCGATTTCTCGACTTTGTGGGTTCGAACGGTGAAACAAGCTGATCGCTAATAGGGCACAAAAAATACAATGTCACAAAATTTGGCCTCAATCAGAAGCAAGAACGCAAATGGGCTCTTAAACTAGTCCGTTAAAGGTATCCCCCAGGGGCTGTTCCCGCCTGTCTTGTAAACTTTCGCTCGCACCAGGCTTCAGCTCACACCTATCTTGCCCGTATCGGCCTCTCGCCCGGACTATCTGCCCCTGGGTCTCCGAGGATGATGCGAGAAAGGAACTCAAATCAAGTCCCGTCTTCAAGTTAAAGTCTAGGCTCAGTCTCTAGCCGTGAGTGTCTCGATGCCCCCGCCATTCTCGCCACCTTCACGGCTGGGTGCACGGGTTTGGTTATTGTTTAGACTCACAGAATGCAGAATGCACGACATAATTTAGCGGATTGTGGATTGTCTGCATAATTATTAAAATTGTAATGACGTCACGGACATGCAACCAAACCCGTGCGCTCAGCCGTGAAGGTGGCGAGAATCGCGGGCGCATCGAGACACTCACGGCTGGAGACTGAGCCTAGTTAAAGTCCTGCACTGTAAATTCAGAAGTTCTGTCCTAGCCCCCAAAATGGAGCCGTTTCAGTGAGTTAAATGCAGTATCATTATTAGGGCTAACTTGGCTCTCTAATTAAGGCCATAATAGCCCTATTTACAGGGGCTGGGCCGGCACCAAAGGACCAAATTGGGTCCCACTGTGGGCTCTTTCGACTTTCAATGGGGGTCATTTTGTCCTAGCTGTGGCTAAAATAGCCCCACAGTGGGCCGCATCAGCTCCAGGAGCCTCAGGGCTAATTTAGCATTTTGGGGCTGAAACAGATCCTCTGAATTTACAGTGTGGTCAAGGTTACAGAAGGCTATAAGTTTTAGTCTCTCCGCTGTGTTGTGCAAATTCTTTCTACTCTCCAAAAGTAAACACGTCGATCACATTACAGGTACACTGTAGTGTGTTGGTATTTTTAGTGTGTTCGGTCAGATTCACTTCTTGTCTGGGCTTGTTTAACGTTTTTGTGTTCGTATTCTCTGTCTTTAGACCCTAGAGCAATCCACAAAGCTTGCGGACTCTAATTTTGAAAAACTCAAACGGGAATCGGAAAGATTGGAAGAGCTAACACAGAGACCCTGCTCGTGGTGGATTTGGATCATGTTAATAACGGTCTGCGTCGTGTTCATGTGGATGATCATATTTATTAGACTTTTCCCGAAGAAATAAATATGAGTATAAATAAAAAATTAACAAATGTACTTTAAATGTCAGTTTCAATAAAAAACGAGTAGCGCTATTTTTGTTTAGTTTTTATCGCTATCTATGGGTTTGTTGTCGAGAGTTTTATCTTCGAATTGTCGAAAATAAAGCTGCCGCGTTTGCTCTCAATGACAGAAGAAATTTTTCTTTTGAATACTCTTACCCTGAATAGAAGAAAAGATGCTTTCTGGTACGCGGGTTCCTCCTGTGACATAAACAACAGTAATAACAATCAATAACAACAACATTTTTTATGATATAGACACCGATGAAATACCAGGATTTTTCCAGTGACGAAAATTTCGTATTCAGTGAAAATACGATTTTTATCTTTCATATGTGAAGATATCACGGTTGTCATGGCTGCTTCAGTCTCAGCCAATGAAATTTAGAAAAGTTATATGCCTTATTGCTATAATATTCAGAAGAAAAATAAAGGCTACTTATTTTCTCTATTTTTTCCACCAAATTCGAATGTGGGTAAGATCTATATTTTATTAGATTGATTCAGCGAATAAAGGATTAGTCCAAGAAATCGGCATCCTGGTATTTCATCGGTGTCTATATAATAAACAGAAAATTACCTGGCCGCTTGGAAATGCGACATTTATCTTCTCGTGTTGAAAAGTATTTCACTCGTTCGCGCAATATTTTTCAACACTCGAAGATATTATAAAATGTGGTATCTCCGCGCGTCGGGTAGCGACAAAACGTGGGGTACGCCATGGTGTAGGCCATGGCCTATCCTATGGCCTACCCGTGGTCAATTTCATAAAACAATTTACTCTTGAATCTCTTAAAATCCTCATCATAATCCACAGGCGCCCAAGCTCAAGATGAGAGAAGACGATCGAGTTGCGAAACACGACCTTTGCTATCAGGCGTGTTGTGTCACAAGGCTCTCGATTTATCGACTTTGTATGGGAAATTCACTTTCGTTTTTAAAATGCCAAAATAAAGTTATGAACGTGGAAATGAACTTCGCTTGACTCGACATGGGGTTGTTTTTGTGTCTTGTGTGTAATTTTGGCGCATTTCGTGGCTGTTTTAGGCGAGTTTTTGGTTCGGTGTTGTTACAACACAATAACAACAACAAAAATAATAATAACAATAATAATAATAATAATAATAATAATAATAATTAAACACTTTTATAGCGCTCACATCCACAAGTTGTTCCTGGTGCTTTACAACAATATTTTGATTGGTTTTAGTATATGTAATCGCATGAGGCCGAGTTGAATTAAGGATAAATTTTCACGCGTATTTTCAAAGTTTTCACAAAATTGCCCGAGTCGCGTAGCGACGAGGGCAATTTGTGAAAACTTTGAAAATACAAGTGAACATTTATCCTTAATTCTACGAGGGCTCAATGCGATTACTTGTTTATAACATAGAGGGCAAAATTTTCTGAAAACTTTTCATTGCACGTCGAAACACAATCCGCCGCCGGCACTCAGAATAAACAATTCTCCACACAAGCAGTATATTAAACTGCTACTCAGCGTCCAGAACAAAAAAAGAAACTGTCTTTTACGCATATGTTCATCTTTTGAGATAATTACCATTCTAGTTCGTTGACAAACTCACACTCAAAACTCAAACTAAGTAAATTTATTTAAGCTTACCTGAGTTGCGAAGCGACCTCTCGCTCGCTGAATTAACCAAGGTTTTCGGTAGTTTTAGAACAAATAACCATTTGCTGTTTCCCGTAAAACGTTCAGGTTCACCTTCTGGAATTTCTCTTCGAACTATCAGCCGATTACCATACCATTTTTGCCAACCAACTCGGCTAAATTTAAACTCTGAAACTATATTCTTGTGTTGAACAACTCAAATCCAATTCAAAATCTGCTTTCGTTTCAAGACGCTTACAAAATGCAAATGACGCGCTCTCGCGCTTAGCCAATCAAATGCCAGTGTTTTTGGCGCTTGCCCAATCAGGCGTCAGTAATTTTGCCCTCGTTGGAAAGAAAATTAAGAAAAAATGCCCCCTGTCTCAACCAATCAGCAATCAGTAATTTTGCCCTCTATGTTATAATGTGTTGTAATAAACTCATCTTGTGTTTAGGGCGCCTGTGGATTATGAGATGAGGATTTTAAGAGATTCAAGAGTAAATTGTTTCATGAAATTGGCTGGGCCATGGGCCATGGATGGGCCATGGCCTACACCATGGCCTACCCCATGGCCTACCCCACGTTTTGTCGCTACCCGCGCGGCCATGTAATATCCTCTATATCTCAATTTTTTTTTTGCTCACAAAATTTAAGGAAACAAGAAAAGCCCCAGGGGCATTAACCCCGCCGTTGTTCTCTCTGCCCTTGGGGTCCAAAATATATTACGGCCACGTAAGATACAAGCCGAAGTGGTGTAAAATTTTAACAGTTGGTGATTTATCGTATTTTTACGTGTTTGCAATGATAATATAAATCAAGACATGACCTACCTAATCACCCTGTTTTAGCGAGCATTACGAAGAGCGTGATGAAATATTTTGATCATAGCGTGACTCAGCCTGGCCTCGTAGCTCAGTTGGTAGCGCGATGGTGTTCTAATCAGGAGGTCGTGGGTTCAAATCCCGCCGGGATCAAAGATTTTTCTTTTATCTTGGTTCTCATTTCTAATTTCTTCTTTTAAGGCCTGTGGCCTGGGGGAAATTATGGAGGGCAGTATTGCTCACTTCTTGGCACTCTATCATACGCTTTACATCATAATATTACTAACTTCATAGCGATCGCGAGTTCATGCCAGCTTTCAAACTAAAGCTCGCTAGTACATTCGTCCTTGCTCTCGTCGAAGAAAAGTTAAGTCCATTGAATTCCTTGTACTTTTCTACACAATTTTCCTTAAAGATTTTGGCGAAGCAAAGCAAAACTGCCAAAAAAATGTTTGCATTTGACTGTTGAATTATTCAACTTGGCGAAAGTAAGGGACTTCCCCGAATCGGCTTCTGTGTTTTCAGTGATCTAATGTTTACGTGCCAGGGCAAGTTAGGCGAATTCATGCCAGCTTCAAAGCTCGCTAGCACCTTCGTCCTTGCTCTCATTGAAGAGAAAAAGTCAACTCCACTGAATTTCTCGTACTTTTCTACGCAACTTTCCCTAAAGATTTTGGCGAAGCAAGGCAAAACTGCCAAAAAAATGCTTGCATTTCACGGTTGAATTATTCAACTTGGCGAAAGCAAGGGACTTCCCCGAATCGGCTTCTGTGTTTCAGTGATGTAATGTTTACGTGCCAGGGCAAGTTTGGCGAATTCATGCCAGCTTCAAAGCTCGCTAGCACCTTCGTTCTTGCTTTCATCGAAGGGGTTTTCATGCCATTAAATCGCCAGTAATTTTCTACACCAACTTTCATGAAAATTCTGGCGAAATAACGCTAAACGAACCAAGATTACCGGCAAGTATTGTTTTGACCGAGCGGAAATCTGGGGCAACTGACCACGACAAAAAAAAAAACAAAACAAACAAGAAAAGCCCCAGGGGGCATTAACCCCGCCGTTGTTCTCTCTGCCCTTGGGGTCCAAAATATATTACGGCCAGGTAAAGGTTGGTGATTTATCGTATCTTTTACGTGCTTGCGATGATAATATAAATCAAGACACGACTTGCCTAATCACTCTGTTTTAGCGTGCGTGACGAAGAGCGTGATGAAATTATTATTTTGATCACAGCGTGACTCAGCCTGGCCTCGTAGCTCAGTTGGTTGAGCGACGGTGTTCTAATCCGGAGGTCGTGGGTTCGAATCCCGCCGGGGTCAAAGATTTTTCTTTTATCTTGGTTCTCATTTCTAATTTCTTACTTTTAAGGCCTGTGGTCGGGGGGAAATTATGGAGGGCAGTATTACTCACTTCTTGGCACTCATACATACATACTTTACATCATAATTACTAAGTTCATAGCGATCGCGAGTTCATGCCAGCTTTCAAACTTAAGCTCCCTAGTACATTCGTCCTTGCTCTCGTCGAAGAAATGTTAACTCCATTGAATTCCTTGTACTTTTCTACACAACTTTCCCTAAAGATTTTGGCGAAGCAAAGCAAAACTGCCAAAAAAATGCTTGCATTTGACTGTTGAATTATTCAACTTGGCGAAAGCAAGGGACTTCCCCGAATCGGCTTCTGTGTTTCAGTGATGTAATGTTTACGTGCCACGGCAAGTTAGGCGAATTTATGCCAGCTTCAAAGCTCGCTAGCACCTTCGTTCCTACTTTCATCGGACCCCGCCGTTTTTCTCCTCCTCCCAGGGAGCAAAATATATTACGGTCACTCAAGATACGAGCTCAAGTATTGTAAATTTTAAAGTTGATGATTTATCGTACCTGTGTTTGCTGCCATTTCCCCTTATGCGTCTGCTCTGCACCCTTCTCCCTGTGGTAACATGAATCCCTGATAGTATGAACCCCATCCCTCATTCCTTGGTCATCCACTTGTCCTAGCTTTCGCGAAGAAGAACGTGACGAAATATTTTGACCATAGCGTGACTCAGTTAAGGCACGTTTTTTTTTAAATAAACGAACTGACATGTCAGCGTAATTCTAAATAGCAAGGGCATGGAAATTTAAATAGATTTCTTGATAAAAAACTCATTCTAAAATCTAAAGGAAACTGGTAGCTATGAAAAACCGTAAAAGTCTATTTTAGGCCGTGATTCGATGAGTGATTTGGCGCAAGCAAGTTTACTTCTCCGAATCGGCTTCTGTGTTTCAGACGTAATGTTTATGTCCTACGGCACGTAGCATGAATCATTGGCTTTCAAAGCTCGCTAGCACCTTCGTCCTTGCTCTCATTGAAGAGAAGTCAACTCCATTGAATTTCTTGTACTTTTCTACACAACTTTCCCTAAAGATTTTGGTGAAGCAAAGCAAAACTGCCAAAAATATGCTTGCATTTCACTGTTGAATTTTTCAACTTGGCGAAAGCAAGGGACTTCCCCGGATCACCTTTTGTGTTTCAGTGATGTAATGTTTACGTGCCAGGGCAGGTTTGGCAAATTCATGCCAGCTTCAAAGCTCGCTAGCACCTTCGTTCTTGCTTTCATCGAAGGAATTTTCATGCCATTAAATCGCCGGTAATTTTCTACACCAACTTTCATGAAAAGTCTGGCGAATAAACGCTGAACGAACAAAGTTTACCGGCAAGTATTGTTTTGACCGAGCGCAGGTCTGGGGCAACTGACCACGACAAAAAAAAAAAAAAAAAAAAAAAAAAAACGGGTATTACTAGACCCCGTCCTGACGGCGGGGGTAAAAAACTTCATTTGCTATTATCAGGGACCGCGCGAGGGGTGGGCTGAGGGGACTTTAGCCTCCTCCCCTCACTTTTTGGCGCCATAAAAAAATAATGAGGAAGTTGGAAAATTCATAAGTCAGTGATTAGTTTCAGGGTTAACCAGCACTTAGGTTTCTCCAGTTAGATGTAATTGTCATGCGGGCCAAAAAAATGGAATAGAAACGGAAAACTCCACAAGATTTCAAGTCGCCTTGCTACCATTTGGCTTCGGGTTAGCTAAAAATCACGTGCGCTCTAGGGGACTCTATCTTGAAGAGTTTGAACCTGATCAGATTTTAATTACAATCGACGGAAGTTGTAACTCTCGCTGTCGTTTGGCCTATTGTGAGCTCTCATTGACCGTCTTTCAGCTTCTAAAGAGTTCGAACTTTTGTAGGCTTTCGCTCTTGTCTGGCCCGGGCATTAAGAACTGTAGTCTGTCTCCAGACAGACCTACCCGCAGTGAACTTTTTTCAAAGCTCGTACATTTCAGGTTGTATCTTCTGACTGGATCAACCTAAATCAATAGCGTTTTTTTATGGATTCTAGATTCTGGATTCAGTTTTATGATCTAGAATGCTGGGGGACATTGTTCAGTTTTGTTTTCGTATCAGCAACACAGCGGCCTGCACTTGTGTCTTGTAAAAAGTCACCGCCGAACTGAAAAACAGAGAAGAGTTTAAAATATCTGGCAGCTGTTTCGATAGTTCTCTGTGATCCTTAGCTAGGGTTCCTTTTTGTATTAGTTAAAACCCCTTCACGTAAACTCCCTCCCCCCCCACCCCCCACTAAACGGAAAAAAGATACGGTCTATTAAAACTGAACTAACAGGCGATTTCATTAAAAAGAAGTAAAAACGACCTGTTCACACCATTCCTATTGGTTATAGGATGTAGTTTTTCGGGATTGGGCCTTTAAAAGGGTATCAATTTAGGGTTAGGGCTTAAAATCCTTTGCGGCACATATATACCTATTCTAAATTGACAGGCGTATCCCCCCGGGAGGGGGGTAAACCTCCAGTTTTCCACTGTTCAAAGGTTTAGCGAGGGTAAAGGTGATAGTCGTATTCACCGTGGTTCCTTGTTGTAAAACGCACGGGTCTTTTTGCAGGGATTTACATTCACCGAGGTAACATTCGCATGCGCAGTCACCTTCTTGCACGCCTTTTAGTGAATAGATTGTCCGACCACCGCGGTGCAGTAACACGTTAAAAGGCCAAAAAGGAGGATTGTCACTTGGTTCAAAGCCATTGTGCAAGCGTTAAACGCTTCTTAACGATTAAAATCTTTTAATGAAAGCTGTTTAATTTTTTCATGACGGCCGTGTTTAATGAACCACTGAATTAAGTGATTTCACGAAAACTCGCTATTTTGTTTTTTCATTTGTCATTCGTTAGCCTTTTGCCATTGCTTCTCTTTATCAGCCCATATTTGAAATAACGATTGTCTCATCGTAGCCCTAGTGAAGGATCTTACGGGCACTCGCTTCTTCTTCTATGTCCCGAAATTCATCCCGCTTGAAGCTAACGGGGTCGCGCCATATAGGCTTCTCTCGCAAAATCAATTGCGCAAGAGCCGAAATTCACCACACCATTTCAACGTAATCTCAGCCCCTTAACCGGCTGAAATGTCCAGTCCAGGCTAAAATTCGCCATGTAGTCACACGATTCCCTTTATTCTTAATGTAATAGATTCAGTTGAACGTACATCGTAGTATCACTACTGTATTGTAGAAAGCTAAACCACTCCTCAACTAGAAGTGGATTAAGCCGTCCATAATCAAGAAGGATTCCATGTAATACTAATGAACGGTCACTCGGTTATATAATACAAATAAACGGGCCAAACAACTCCTGGGTTCAAACCATTTACAAACATTTACAAAAACTGTTCGGCTGCTTTTTGTGAATATGGCCGTTGCTATGGTGAAATTTAATAGAAATTTACCCTTTATTATAAAAATAAATATGGATCAATGTTTAAAAGAAAAAATTGTCTGTAAGCGATAACTGGGAAACTTACAGCATTTTCGTTTTTGAAAATCACACCCCTCTTTCAAGAAGCCCTGCTAATTGCACGTCTAAAATTCTTTATATTAAAAAGGAAACTTAGATTTCCTAGAAACATTAATCAACTATCTACAAAGTATTGAATATATGTGGATCAATAGTAAAGGTAAATACTTAAGGCTAAAACGGTTAAAGGTACAAATGAAAAACAATTAGATACTGATTTATTAAGGGTCTTGAGCCCTTGGAAACTGAATAACTTGTTCCACCTCAGATGTAGCTTGTGTGATTGGCCTTGGACCGCAATTGCATCCACCTTTATAAGGAAATCTGGAAACTGACTCCGCAAAGAAGCACTTCAAATAGCTACAAAAGAGAAAAATCTGTATTCTGACGGGTGAATAATTTACATCGCCATCATCACTACCTCGCAAAGAAGCACTTCAAATAGCTAAAAAGGAAAAATCCTTTTTCTGACAGGAGAATAATCAGTCATCATTATCTCCCAAGGAAGCACTTCAAATAGCTACAACGTGATAACCTGTTTTCTGACGAGTGAGTAATGTACATCAAGAACTTAACTCTAATTGCAATGCATGTGGGCAACAGTCACAGAGCTCAATAACAACCTGGGCATATTTTTCGTGTCACTATAAAAACATATTCATTGAACTGGTTATCCGACTAAAGTTTAGACATTTTTCCTTTGGTAGACAGAAAAATTCAGAATGTAAACTTGGCCATCTTAGAACACAAGTGAAATCCATATTAAACCAAAAAACACTGAGCTTAAGCATCAACGCTGCTTTACACATAAGCATTAACACAACAACAAAAAAGGAAAATTTCCTTTTTCATTTAATTGTGCTTATGCTTCCATTGTTACATCGTCCACGTAAACCGAGACAACGTGTTGGATAATCCAACCACAAGCGCAAGCACAGCAAAAAATCAATTGCCACATTAGATTCCGATCGTGCAACTTTGGTCAAAGATTGTAGGCACTGTGCCTACATGTGTAACCGAGTGCTTGTCCATATTGCATGGCTGAACATTCTCGTGGTTATGCTTTTGCTCTACATTTTTGTGCTTGCGTCGAATGTGTAAACCAGCCTTTAGCTCTGTTCTAGAGGCTGAAAACGCCATATGGTAACCATTGCACGGTTGAACACAATGAGCGTTATTCAGCTCTGTGAGCTACAGTGATGCTTCAATTAAAAAACTTGCTAGTAGTGACCACTTTTCATGCCAAGGTTTAAGCTGAGCCACTGTCTGCCACTCCATAAAAGCTTAAAGTTAGATCAAGTAAAGCTAGTGATCTGCAGTTTACCAGAAGTTTACTGAGGTCGTATGCACAGCTTCCACTTGTAACACACTGATTGTTAACTTGTAATCTCAGTGTAGTCAATGATTCACTTCTTATCACAGCGTGATATAGTCTTGGTAACCAGTCCTCACTCATTTTACTGCACATATTGACTGTCACCTCATGATCGCTGCAGTTGTTAATCGTCAGAGTGAGTGCATTTAATGAAGTGTTTTCCGCCAAACCATCACCCAGACCGTCCATCCAGTCACCACTCATTTCACTGTAGTTGTTAATCGTCAGAGTGAGTGCACTTAATGAAGTGTTTTTCGCCAAACCATCACCCAGACCGTACATCCAGTCACCACTCATTTCACTGTAGTTGTTAATCGTCAGCGTGAGTGCATTTAATGAAGTGTTTTTCGCCAAACCAACACCCAGAACGTACATCCTGTCACCACTCATTTCACTGTAGTTGTTAATCGTCAGCGTGAGTACATTTAATGAAGTGTTTTCCGCCAAACCATCACCCAGACCGTACATCCTGTCACCACTCATGACACTGTAGTTGTTAATCGTCAGCGTGAGTGCATTTAATGAAGTGTTTTTCGCCAAACCATCACCCAGAACGTACATCCAGTGACCACTCATTTCACTGTAGTTGTTAATCGTCAGCGTGAGTGCATTTAATGAAGTGTTTTCCGCCAAACCAACACCCAGACCGTACATCCAGTCACCACTCATTTCACTGTAGTTGTTAATCGTCAGAGTGAGTGCACTTAATGAAGTGGTTTTCGCCAAACCATCACCCAGACCGTACATCCAGTCACCACTCATTTCACTGTAGTTGTTAATCGTCAGCGTGAGTGCATTTAATGAAGTGTTTTTCGCCAAACCAACACCCAAAACGTACATCCTGTCACCACTCATTTCACTGTAGTTGTTAATCGTCAGCGTGAGTACATTTAATGAAGTGTTTTCCGCCAAACCATCACCCAGACCGTACATCCTGCCACCACTCATGACACTGTAGTTGTTAATCGTCAGCGTGAGTGCATTTAATGAAGTGTTTTTCGCCAAACCATCACCCAGAACGTACATCCAGTGACCACTCATTTCACTGTAGTTGTTAATCGTCAGCGTGAGTGCATTTAATGAAGTGTTTTCCGCCAAACCAACACCCAGACCGTACATCCAGTCACCACTCATTTCACTATAGTTGTTAATCGTCAGCGTGAGTGCATGTAATGAAGTGTTGTTCGCCAAACCAACACTCAGATCGTACATCCTGTCACCACTCATGTCACTGTAGGTGTTAATCGTCAGCGTGAGTGCATTTAATGAAGTGTTGTTCGCCAAACCAACACCCAGACCGTACATCCGGTCACCACTCATTTCACTGTAGTTGTTAATCGTCAGCGTGAGTGCACTTAATGAAGTGTTTTTCGCCAAACCAACACCCAGACCGTACATCCCGTCACCACTCATTTCACTGTAGTTGTTAATCGTCAGAGTGAGTGCACTTAATGAAGTGTTTTTCGCCAAACCATCACCCAGACCGTACATCCAGTCGCCACTCACGCTACTGTGGTTGTTAATCGTCAGAGTGAGTGCCTTTATTGTGTCTTCCGACAAACAATCTCTCAAACAGCCTCTCCACCCTTCAATTGCATCAGTGTGAACGTTGATTGTAACACTGAGTTTGTCTTGTCTGGCGTTCTTGACTTGGGTGAGGAGCGTTGTCAGTGAAGCAGGATTGTCAATAGAGACACCAAGCCTGTCCAATGGTTCACCTTGAACTACATCGTGCTTATTTACAACAACAGTTAGTTTATCTGATAGTCCTTGAAAGATCGAGCTTATATCGTTCGTCAGCTCGCCCATGACTGTTACCGATGACAGGGTCTTGTGTTTCGCTAAACATCTTGCAATGCAGTTAGCACTGACTTCGGATAATTTTCCACGTACGTTTAATTTTAGACTAGAAAGAGGGGAGAGTAGTAAGGCTTCACATAAAGCTTTTGCCCCTTCACAACTAAGCTCACCCCAAAGGTTCACAGTTAGGCGCTGTTCCGTTACTGACTCGCTACCTACCTCAAAAGGACGAAATTGACCCACCTGATTACCTGCCACAGTGCTGCAGGTGTCTGGATGAAAAGCATAAGAAGCCTGCGACCCTTTTGCAAAACGCAGATTCTTCACAACAGTCTGCCAATTGTCGGGGAGCTCTTCATAAACAAATGTTCTTAAATAATTCAGGGAACGATTTTCTAAAAGACCCCTTTCAAGGTAATGAGCACCAGAGAAACCCAGTTTTCCATTAACTTGTACATCAAGAGAGTTAAGAAAGGTTTGTCCCGAAAGTCCGTTGCCAAGAGCAGCAGCTAATTGATCCTGCATATCTCCACAAACGATCAAGGAAAGAGAGGTCAGAGATTCGTTCGAAAGAAGCCTTTCTAAAGCTTGTGCTGCAGTATCACTTATTGAGTCAAAAATCTTGAGATCAACAGATGTCAGTGGTGTATCAGCCGACAATCCAGTTTCAAGAGCACTGGCCCAAGCCACGCCACACTCTTCTGCCAGTCCAAATGTTACTTTTGTAAGGGTCTTGCTTGCAGCCAAACCTTTGCCGATGATAAGTGCTTCACCATAACCGATAGGATTATACACTGTGAGAGCAAACTCTGATAAACTTGTGCTTCTAGATAGCCATCTGGACAGATCATCTGCTAGTTCTTGTGTTAACGCAAGGAATGAAATGCTTAGAGTAGTAAGCTGAGAGCAAGGTGCCAGGGCATCTACGATGGTCTTCATGTAGTCAATGCCAATCTTTGGTACGCCAGTCAAGGAAACTTTGGCAGGCAGCTGTAGACTTGAAAAGCTTTGGCAGGCTTTTAGTACTTGAACAAAGTGTTCACCTTGTAACGAGAGAGGTGAACTATTCTCCTGAGCTTCAGCATCAACGTAGTACATCTTCATTTTCACTCTCTGTGGAAAAGGTACCAAAAAACAAAGAGCAACCGCCATTTTCTCGGCAGCTCCACTTTCCCGAAAGCTTTCAGTGAAGAAATTTGCCGCTGCTTCACTACATTCAACCCAGTTCCAGTCACCTGAGCTCTGAAGCCTTTCACCAATCTGACTAAATAGAATACTAGCTTCCTCGCCCAGTATACCACAGACAAAAAGAAACACTTGCAGATATTTCGTCACCAAATCATCAAAGGTTAAATGCTCAAAGACATTAAACTGCTTTTTCCGTAATTTGCGTGCAATATATGATGCAGCCAGGTACTCTTGAAAGGTCTTGTGAAGAAAGCAGTATTCATGTTGTGGAGCTAACCTCTTCAAACTTTCCTCCTTGTACACAAGGCCTAGTTCACGAGCTACCAATTTCTCATTTCTGCTTTCAAGTTCCGTTAGTTCTTCTTCACGAAAACCATAACGATCAGTCAGAAGACATTTCCAAGCTAATTTTCCAAGTGCGAGGATGTCCTTTCTAAACTTCTTCTCTAATACTTTGTCGTCTGTATGGACCTCCAGATTATGTTTTGCACAATATCTTCTCAGTAGGCATCGGACAACAATTTGGTAAAGCGCACTTCGGGAAGACGGTAGTTTTCCTTCATAGTCCTCATAAATAACACAGAGTAGAAGTAAACTTAGCGGATTGTTTCGGAGGGCGTCTAATAAGGTGTTTTCCTTTATTTCTTCTATGAGCCTCTCTCCCTTTGATGACTGACCTGGACCAATATTCTCAAAATGTTTTATGATGTATTCAAAAGAGTCACGTTCTGTGAACCCTTCGATCTGTAAAAGAATGTCGAAAGCGAACTTGTTTCGTACTTCAATTCCTTTTTCTTGTCGAGATGTGGCCAAGACATAGCAAAACGGTAAAATTCTTCTGTCAAGCAGTTTATCCACATGATGCTTTGATTTTGGGGGAAGCTCATCCAAACCGTCTAAAATGATTAAAATCCTCTCCTGGTTATGAATGTCCTTGATGAAGTCTAAAAACTTTTTCCTGGTCTTTTCCTCAATGTCTTCGGGCAGAAGTTGTTCACTGATGGCTTCCATTATATCTCCGTCGATGTCTCGGCACTTCAGCAGCAACACAAATTCAAAGTTAAGAAAGGTAAACGTCGTTGTAGTGTTTTCATTCGCCCAGTCGTAAGCAAGTTTAAGGCAAAAGGTAGTTTTACCAATTCCTGGGCTACCCTCTACTAACGTCATGACATCCTCACCTTTCTCAAGAGTCGCAAATATGTCACACACGTCCACCTCTTTACCTTCTGCCTGATTGCCTGCTTTTGGTCTTGAAATAATTTTCAATCTCGTGTAGACTTTTTCAAGAGGTAACCTGAGGTTTACCCAAAAAAGTGGCCTCAACTGGGACCGTCTGTTGTACTCAGCTTTGAGCAATTTCAGAATAACTGGGTTACCAATACCTGTTGAAAAAAACAAAAATTGTCTTAGAAAAGAGGAAAATATCCAGGATCCTTTAGCAATGTTTAAGCTAGTAAATGTGTTGCTTTACTCTCTTACCTTTTATTTCTGTCTATAATATTTCAGATGTTTCCAGAGTGCAGTTAGGGAAAACATTTTATTACACCGGTAAAAGCCCTCCCTTTTTCTAGGAATTTCAAAAGTAATGTAACCTGCAAACTTACAAAACTTGCCGTATAAGCAATATGAACTACATAATCATGTCGATTGAACTGAAATTCATTTTCTTTCCTTGATCTCCACTATCAAGAAATCTTCGACTTCAGTCTTGTTGCTCTGTACAGTACTTTAAAGTTGTGAAACCTCGACCTTACATACAAACTAAACAAGCCTTACCTTCATGAGTATCTGTCAATAGTCTACATTTCTTTACAGATGGAGTACCATTTGGAGATAATGGTCTCATGCCCTCTTCTGTAGCTTGTCTCTCTAGTGAGTCTGGAACCAAAAAGAAATCAACATCAGCCGTTTCCACAGAAGAGACAGGAGGCAGTAATTAATACTGATTACAATGCCGCTACATGATCCAGGGCACTAAGACGAAAATTGACAAATCACGTTATTAATTGGAAGCAAAGGATTTTGGGATTATTCTCTAAACAGAACAATACCGTTGAAACATCCAGACATAACATCAACTACATTTGAAACCAATTAAATTGCGGACCTTGCGGGAAACTGTCAAATCTACTGAAAAAACACTTCATTGCACAGGTAGAAGCCCTCCCCTTTTTAGGAGTTTCAACGGTAAGGTAGCACGCAAAATTACAAAACTTGCCATATACAAAGCAAATAAGAACTACATAATCATGCCGATTGAACTGAAATTCGTGTTCTTTCCTCAGATCTCCACATAAATCTCACATTGTCAACAAGTCTGCCACTTACTCTGCATAGCGCTTTTAAGTTGTCAAACCTCACCCCTTACATGTATATACAAACTAAACAAGCCTTACCTTCATGGGCATCTGTCAACAGTCTACATTTCTTTACAGATGGAGTACCACTTGGAGATAACGGTCTCTTGTCCTTTTCTGTAGCTTGACTCTCCAGTGAAGCTGAACAAAAAAGACATGAACATTAGCCGTTTCCACAGAAGAGACAGGAAATAATACTGGGTTACAAAGGCGGGGCTCTTAAAGAGTAACAATGCTTTTAAAAGCATACTGAAAGGCCCCTCTGAACTCTCAATGTTGAGTGGTTTGACACCGGTATCGTCATCCAAACAATAACACCCCCCCCCCCCCAAAAAAAAAATTAGATATTCCCTGTCAAGGATCGGGTTCGTAGAGTGTAGAATTTAAAAGCTAAAAAGACATTTCATTTGACTTGCATGACTACGCTCTTCCCATTTGACATCCAAATCAGTTAGTTACAAATGACAGTTACATAATCTTGGACTGTGAAATAATTGAGGGTGACCTATACGTCACAAGTAGTAACCAGCACATGGAAACAAAATTTTTACAACTGTAAGAATTCTCGCGCGCCGATTGGTTCTTGCTTATTGTCGACGGGAGTATAAAGAACAAAAACTGACGTCATATGTAACGCAATCCCGTCTGAGCTCGTGGATAAATTTCGCCAAGCTGTTGTGCCCTGCCGGTTCTTAAAATTTAAGTGAAAGACCTGACTTCCAGTGAGTCGGATCGTCTGTGCTTACGATTAAACTCAGATCGGGTGTATTGGACATGAGTGAAGATCGGATAATCCTAATAATAGTCTAGAGAAAGTGTCATCGGCTTTTGAGTGGAACTAATTGTTATATAAAACTCTCAGCTTCGGAAATCTTTGTTGAATTTTTGAACCATTTTGACATGGCATCCAATTTCCTTATATGGCAACTACTATTCAAAATTGGCAATACACTCATCTAGTCCATAACTTATCAAATGCATTCTGTAGTCAAGGACGCAGCTCATTTTCAGATAGACTAAAAGCAGTCTCTATTTCCACTCAGGGATAGTCGAGCAAAAAGAACGCGCACGAGAATCGCCTGCCGCGTGAAAAGGGTGACGTACGTGTGTAGAGAGTCGGAAACTTACACTAGCTATTCATCACGCGGGCGTCACGTTCACTCGCGGCAGGCATTTTCGCGCTCGCTCAACTATCCCAGAGCGAAAAGAGAGACTGCTTTTAGTCTTACTTTCAGAATTAACGGTTTTTTCAAATCGTCTTATTTCACCAAAACAGATGGCCTCCGATATTGAAAAAAAAGAAAAAGAAATCAAAACCTTTACCATGCTTGGGCTGAAGGCTAACATAATGTTCCTCGTGAATGTGTCCCAGAACAAGAGGGTTGGTGTTAGCAACAGGACGGTCTGGACTAATGAATACTTCACGTCCAAGACTGCTGACAACACGGATGTCAGTTCGGTAGCAGTTTGCTGCAGCAAGTAGAACCAGATTATCTCCCCAGGTGCCATCTTTTTCCATACTTCCCAAGTATTCAGGCCAAGACGGATATCCACAGACAAAGTTGAACAGTGGTGTTCCATCGCGCTTTAACAATGATAACAATAAAAAGTTACGTGAAGCTTATTTTATGTTTACTGTGATCTGTAGCTGATTAGCTGCAGCTGTAAATGTAACTGAATACAAAATGTTTTCTTATGTATTAGGTTAACTTGTACGTTAAATTAGCAAAAACGTTACAGGATCAAAGAGGATCAAACAGTCTCATGTGAAATGCCAGACATTGGGCACAAACGATAAAACATGATAAATTTTGTTTGCTACATGGCATTTAACAGAATAGTCGAGAGTTCTCTCTTTTCTCTTCAGCAGGAGTCAAGTTGAAGTACTTCAATTTGACTCCTGCTGAAGAAGGGCTAAGCCCGAAACCTCTAGGATTATTAACTTTTTTGGGCACTTTTTTATTTCTTTTATTGAAATAACTATCGACTAGATGTAGCGGTCGGTTTCGCAGAAAACCAGGGTACACAGACTCAACTTGATTTCCAGGTGTTTATTCGGCAGCAAAAGCGCAGGATGGCTCCGAAAACTTGCCAAAAGAAACTCCTACGTACAGTTGCAACACACAATCGAACCATGTGTTCAATCCGTCCCTAGAGGGGGCTTAATTAGAAAACAAAAAGTGGCCTAAATAACGTGACCTTCGGTAACGTGACCTTCGCGTAACGCTAGCATTTACGTTACATGAAATGACATAACTCTACTACATAGACATGAGGCAACATGTCACAAGCAAGCTTTCACAATCAATAAAAATACACAATAAAAATTGTCACTGTTAGATTTACTTTCCAGATGATAGAAAGTCAACTTTTTTCACTAACTTACCAGATGAGAGTTCTCCCTGAGAAACCAGACCAAGGTTTTTCGTAGTTCTCTGTGTGAGAGTTTGATCCTTTTTACAGTTTGCAGTTGCTCGCACAGTGCGTAGAACATGCAATTACCGGATGCTGGATTTTCAGAAATTATGAATCCTGCATCTGAAGCAATCTTTTTCAGATCCTTTGACAAGCCAGATGTAGTTTTCTTGTTAACCTTTTCTGCATCAGAATGCATTTCTTGTAGGTCGTTGAAAATTCTTGTAGCTGAGAAAAAAAAAAGAAAAAGAAAATTTGCAGTTAACAACAAACATCCTTACTAACCCAATGTTTTTGGAACTACCTGATGGTTCGTAATGGCCCCTGTGGAATCGAATGGGAAAACTCTCTTTTCTTGCTGAGGATTAATTTTGGCAATTTTCAGGAAGAAGCGTCCAATTGCAATCATAACAATTTTCCTTCTTTGTTGGAGTACATGCAATAGAATTACAGGTGAAACACCATGCAGATGTAAAACACGTTAAACAGTTAATCAATGGAGTGGGTACCTTCATACAGACGATCCTTTTCTGTAAAGCATTTAGCAGCTAAATACTTGGAGTAAACCACTGCAACTTCACCGTTTTATTTCTAAAGTAATATACCAAACACGAGAGAGTGTTTTTCCTGGATATCAAAACACCGAGAAGTAGGTTGAAAAAACGAGACGCAGCTGAGCTTTTTTTTAAACACTTTGAGAAATTTGGAATACCTAATGAAACACTGACATATACCTTCTCAATTAAAATAATTCTTGGAGAAATTCAACGCCAAAGTTCGCAAAATTTTATGCTAATTAAAATCACATATCCAAACCACCGTCACGGTAGTGATTTCCTTTGTTTTATCTTTATGAATTATTAATTAGTCTGAGAACGTGTGATATTCAACTTATGACTCACTATTTTCGTTGTATCTTCTCAGACGTGGAATTCATGGATATTCGGTAAGCTAAAATTTCTTCGAAGATCGGTTCCTTCGTTGGAATGAGTACCAGACGCTTGTGTGGTACGACAAGCTTCTACTAAAATCCAAAATGTCCTTATTACGTACACTTCCGTCATATTGGAAATTTCTGGTAAGGTTATTTATAACGTTTGAGTTTGACTGAAATGCTTGAACAAAAGGAAATGGTTTAAACCCAGGAGTCTTGGTAGTCTAGCTGTTGTGATCGTCTGCGTGAGAGTAGGCTTGAGAACGACTGTTGCTGGTGACATTAATTGACAATTCGACAACCTGACCGGAACATATCCTCAATTGACTCTAAAGATGACTTCCGATCAGTTTGTCGAAACCACAAAACAAAGATAACCAGAAAGATGGTTTTGGCCCAAGAAGGGTGTTAGTGACAACTTTGGGCAGAAAATGTATTAAGATTACTCAACTATCGCTTAAAAGCACGGTGCGCCATTCACTCATTCGCATGTTGTTGTTGTTGTTTTAGACTTCATTTCGTCATTTTAACACCTTTTACAAAATTTTAAAACTTTGCACCCAATGCCAAGCTCTCTCTATAAAAATGCGCCTTTACGTCATAATGAGATTTATATGCATTTAATAACATATCACGTCTGGGTATTTCTGTTCCTTAACCTTAAGTTCAAATGAAGCATTCACGTGAGAGAGATTTTAAAAATGAACTACAAACGCTTACGGGGCGAATGGTAGATCGGAGGGTAAATACCCGAGGCTAACAAGGGTGGATTAAGGGTGGTGAAAGTGAATATGTTCACCTGGAAGCTTAGGAGCTTGTGGACGTTGTTTGCAACAGAACCTCTCTGCTAAGTCTCTTCGCTCAACAAGTCTATCACACAGAGCTTGGTATAAGACACGGTACGTTGCACCAGCTCCTCCTTTTTGTTTCCACCGAAACAACATTTTCAGTGCCTTTTTAGAGTATTCCTCATTGTCCTTGTCGAATCCAGTTATCTCTCCATTATGAAATCCCAGACGCCGCGCAAGCTTCTCCCAAGAATTCCCAAGCATCTCTGACAACTCCTCTAACTCATACTCAGAAGGTTCACCCTCTTTTGGGGCTGAAATGCCAACAACGTAAATGACAAATTAAGGGGATTCAGTTAAGTCATTCAGTTAGTAAGCACAAAAACAGAAGTGAAGTATGAGGTTAGCTCATGAGATTATCAAAAACGACGTTGCTTTTTGTAGTCATGTCTACATATTCTATGGCATGCAAGAGTACGCACAAACCACGAATTTACGATTCTTACACCGAAGTTAAAAAAAAGTCCAGCACGAGATTTCAATTGTAGTTAAAAGATCGCTGTATCTTCTTAAATTTTAACTTTAAATTTTCGTTATCCCTCCCTTCTATATATATATGTTGTAGTTCAATTTTATCCTTGGTTCAGATTTTTTTTCCCTTTGTTCTTTTTTATGTTCATACACCTAATTGCAATAATGTTGTCATATAAAAATGAAAAAAGAGAAAAGAAAAAAGCCAAATAGGAATAAATTAGGCACGCTAGCTACATTCAGGGAATTGCTCTGACGAAGGGCTAAGGCTCAAAAGGTCTTTACGGTGGCCAATTTACCTTGTATCAACTCATTTAATATCAAATTGAAGTATTTCACCGTAGTCTATAAGTGCTTTGAGAATTTTTAAAATCTAAGAATGTAATTTGCATGGCTTATTAATTCCTATTTGGCTTTTTCCTTTATTCTTTTTTCCATTTTTGTATGACAACATTATTGCAATTAGGTGTACATGACAATGAATATAAAACAAAAGAAAATAAAAATTGAACCAAGGATAAAATTGAACTATAACATATACACCGTTTTCAAAATAGTTTTAATTATATCAAAGTAATAAATAGCAAATATTAGCTTTTGTACCCACATCACATGTGAAGACACAAGATGTGATGGCAAAAGATATGATGCCAGAAGGCAGATATATCTCGCAGCACATGTAAGCAGTCTTTAGTACAGTAGGGTGCGTCGAGTGTTCATCTTGAGGGTTTGTGTTAAAAACATTTTTCGCAGTTTTTTTCAAGGAAAACATTCAACGTAAAGTTTCTTGAAAACACTAGTGTAGAATTTCGTAAAACTTTTCTGTCGGAAAGATCTACAGGTGGAGCTACAAGGGACATTAGGCTGTTTCCGGCTTTTGGGACTAGATGTTGAGAAAATGGGATATATACAAAATGCATTACGCCATCACTGTGTTGCTATGGTAATGCCAATACCAATCAAACAAACTTTTCTGAAAAGTCTGTTCAATGTGTAGTAAATGCCTGACGTAGCTAGTCCTTTGAGCTCTGAAAGTGAAGTATAGTATAAATATTGGGTGGTGTTGCGTTACAAAATCCAGGCAAGCCACTTTTGATATCAAATCAATCAACCTTTGACACCTCTTTCCGAATAGTTCCAAGGAGGCATAGTATCTTACCTGGTAAGTCAGTTTCCCTTTCTTTCATGGCTGACCTGACATCTGCCGCTTCCATCTTGACATCTATATCTTCAGTTATCGCTTCTGTCTGGTTTGATTCAGGTGACACTAAAAAAAAGAGATGGAAGGTGATGAAGCAAAGGGCTCTGCCGTCCAGGTCACAACCATGAGAGTGTCATTGCCATTAGCCCAAATCTGGATCTAGTGCTGGCTAAACAGAAGATTCTTGAGTCGGAAAGACAAAGTTGCTGCCAATAAAGGGGTAAAGTGGAGCTTTAACCCCCCGCCTTCCCAAACTGGAGTTTAAACCCCCCACTTGCACCTTAGATGTGATAGGCGAAAGAACTTGTGACCACCTTCACGTGTGCTTAAGCACTGGTGACGACAAATAGTTCAGATGGCGTACCACTCATTCCTTACAATTTAGTAATCGAAAAGGTAGGCTGCCAGATTATCCCAGAATCAGTTGACAGTAACTAATTTAGCCTAAGAAAATGTAGGAGACGGTTGTTAGAACTTGTGCGACATTTCTGTGACCCTGTTAATGGATTGAACCAAGGAGTCACATCATAAGTCGGTGAAGTATGATCGTCCGGGTGAGTGTAGTCCTGAGAAGGACTGTTTGTGATGGCATTGACTGATGTTTCGACAACCTGAGCGGAAGTCATCATCAGAGTCACTGGTGAATTGTCAATCGTTGTCTGATTGGTCGTCTGATTGGTCGTCGCGATGTTATTGGCTGTGAAGACTGTAGAACGTGGTTGGTGCTTTTCGACCCATCTTCTGTTAGTCACATGTCCGTTGGTCTATTGTTAGAAAAATTATTCGGTTTGTCCATTGTTTGTCTGTCTTGTTGGTGTCGTCGTTTGTAAGGTACAGGTAGTTGTTGCCAACGGTTCAGTAGTGTTTGTTCTCAGTTAGTAAACCAGCTTACCGTCCTAATTTTTAGGGGAAATTGAGAAGTTACTTTGCAACAAAAATCTCGTGTTATAACAATCAAACACCTTGTCTCTTCATTTAGAAGACTTTTAACATGTTCTGCTACGAACACGCGAGACTGATAGACTAGATCGTTGTTTACCTTTTTGCTGGTAGCAAACAATGGCCCTGAGATATTATATGAAATTACATCATTCTGTATAAATTACCTGTATGGTACTCAGCTGTGACATAAGTATGCTGGGAGATCTGAGCAGGTGGAGGAAACACTTCACCTGCACTATGCACTGAACTCTGACCTTTGGATGAGGAATCTGTGAAACAAAACATTGAAAAAACTTTGTTACTTGATTTAATTGTCAAAAGTATGGACAAAATTACAAACAAGTTCATTGTACACTTTTATGCACCGGTTATCTACAGTTTGGTTTTTTTGTGACAGGATTTGAGCTTTTTAAAGTGGAACCATTCAATTGTTAGATATGTTTGTTTTTAACCATGAAATTCCTTACATCTTGAAATAGCAGGTGACCCATTTGAACAAACGACGATCAAACGCAAATGTATCAAGGATCTTTTGTAGGATTTTCGTAAAGTTTTGAAAGTAAATTTTCCCACCATCGTAATCCTCTGTTGCTCTCAATATACGTATCAATTCTGTTTATTTGATCCTGCATCTACGTTGCAATTTAGTAAAACCTGGGAAAATGTACTGTTGTGTAAGCGATGTTGTAGAATTTACATTGGTGAATGACATACTTGAACGTGCTGTTTTTTCCAAGCACAGATAACTTGATCAGTTGTGACATCATTTCAACATTAAAACAAACCATACAGAAGCTTACGAATTTACTTTTGTTTTCTTGTTTTTGGGAACACCGAAGACAGAATTTTGTGGAGAGTAACTGTAACACTGGTTGTAAATAAATCATCTATGTGCAAGGGAGGCAGGTTACTTTTAGCCTTAAAAATGATAGCTCCTTTGTGTGCAGAGGGGGGGGGGGGGGGGGGGGGGGGTTGGTTGGTTGGTTGGTTGGTTAGCCATGTGTAATAAATCCTCATATGTTGCTTTTTCATTGCAGCGTAGTACTCTCTCCTAAACTCTCTCTAGTTTGTTTCTCTAGTTCTATTTCTGTCAGATGGGGGAGTATTTCAAATGCCTATTACTGCCACTTCCTTGCTCCTACACCCAGAAGTTACCTTGGAACAAAATTCTCAGGTTAAAACAACCAAAGCATTCTTTCGTATCTTATAGAAACAATTATCCTGGGATATTACATGAAATTACATCATTCTGAAAAGAGTACCTGTATAGTGCTGAGCTGTGACATCAGTAGGCTGAGAGATTTGGGCAGGTGGAGAAAACATATCACCTGTTCTATGTGTTGAACTCTGACAGCTGGATGAGGAGTCTGTGAAAATAAAACATGGACAAAACCTTAACAGCACTATTACTAACACAATCCTTCAAGGAATTCACTTAAGGGAACGATTTTGTTCAGCGTTGTTGCCAAGAGAGGGGTGTCTCGGGATTTCCAGGTTGTTTGGATTACGTTTCGATAATGTGGAGTACAATCCAAAGTGAGCACTGGGCGAGGAAAGAAAGGTCTCCGTGTCATTTGGCTTGAGTTAGCCAATGCCTGTGGCAATGGCTAAGTCAAGCCAAACGCCATAGGCATTGTCTACCATCTGCCATCCACAGGCATTGGCTTTCATCTAAGCCAAGTTGGTATTCCAATGAGGTGTACTACCTCCCCACTGTTTGTAAAGGCCACGCTAACCTTCATGGATGACGTTACTGTGTAGACTGATGATGTGAGTGGTGCAAATCAGATACTGAGAAGATCGGAAAGCCTGTTCTAATGGTGCTGCATGGCTTCTAAGCCCACGAAATGCAGAAGCCTCTCTTTGGTTAAGGGTGGGAACAAGGCACTGCCCTTCTACCTAGATGAATCCCGACAATGCAATCCCGACAATGCAAGAACAGCCAGTGAGGAGTCTTGGTAGATGATACCCCTTCCACTAAAAGACAGGCACAGTGGAGTCAAGATTCAAAAGCAGGTGGAGGAGGGGCTCAGAAGCATATTGGGTAACTGCGGCCTTCCCACCAAGTTTAAAGTCTGGTGCTTCCAGCAACTTTGCTTGCTTCCTATATCCGGGTCACTTCAGGTGTATGGGGTATCAGTGACCAGAGTGGAGGCTATGGAACGTAGCACTGACTTCTATTTCAGAATGTGACTTGGAGCTCTAAGGTCGTACGTTGGCAAATGAAGTGCTGCACAGCTCCAAAGCAAAACTGTAGCTTCCAACAATGTCCCTCGTGGGGTAGTGGAAGGTTACTAAAGCTCGCCTTTACATGATGTTCAGGGAATCTGCTGACTCCTGATCAAGTCTGTGCAACCAGGGGTGAGATGGAAAAGAAGTGGGTAGTGAAGGAGGGCGTGGATCAGGCAGAGGGCAGGCTGATTACAAGGAGGTCCTGAGAGCAGTTCAGCAGGATTGGACAGGCCCTCGCTGGAAGAAGAATTTGTGGAGGTCCTAAGAGATTGGGCGGAGAAGGCATGACATAGTAATTGATGACCTCAGGGAGATGGAGGAGGAGCAGAGGGGCTCCGCTGCAGTGGGTCGTCCTCGTCAGGGTGACTGGATGACCTGGCAAGGTGTTGAGAGCAGACAGGTCAAGTGGTCAGATCTCTAACCAATCTGCCCCCTGATCTGGTCCTGCAGTCTGACAAGATACACATGGTGCTTTTGGCGGAGCAAACTGTTCTCTGGGACAAAAGTGTGGAGTTGGCCTATTGAGGCAGTAGACCTGTAGGGGAACTGCAAACAACTGCACCTTTATGAAGACCCACACAACTGGTATAGGCATCTGTCAGTAACCTACTTTTTTGCAGATAAAGAACCATTTGGAAATAATGGTTCCTTGCCCCTTTCTGTAGCTTACAGCGTGGCTGCTTCAACTGGGGCACAATTGACAAGTTACAGCATTAATTGAGAGAAAAAGAAGGGAACTTTTCCCTATCAGACCAATAACATTGAAGCACCACTATATTTGTGGAAGGCAGCATGGCCTGGTGGTTAGGGCAATGGACTTCTACTCTGGAGGTCTGGGACTGCTACCTGTATTTGTTTCACGGTTGCCCGGTGTTCAAATCCTCCATCCTATGTGAATAGCCAACTGGTCAGCCTCCTAAGTTACCAATACAGCGCTTAACACGTTGTCACGTCAAAGAAGTGATTTATTATTTCATTTTTATTCGTAAAATTTCACACCATCTAAATAAGCAGACCTTTCAGGAAGCTGCCCGACCTATTGCTTAGCTGTTTTCGATTCTACATTATTATCTAGTGGTTGCAATTGCAACCAAGAGATATTGTGATCAGGTAGGTGCATTCCTGTGGCTATTTTCGTGAACTCTCGTGTAGATTTGGTGTTGTTTGTGTGATATTCGGTATTCCCAAGAGAGTAACTTAAATCGATGTGTCTTTGGCCTGTTCAGAGATATTTTTGTTATTTTTAGGCGGTGATGTATCAGATTACCTGAAAACCACAATGGTTAAATTAAATGTCACTGGAAGAGAGACTTATTTCACCCCGTATTCTTTTTATGGTTTATAAATTTCTCGCAATTTTTCGTGAGCAGATTATGAATTTCGCGCATGGAATCACGCGCTTACCGCTTAGAGCCATCGAGACGTACACAGTTGCCTAACAACAAATAAGAATCACGATGGGCGACAATGGCGCACTCTCATGTTTGATGAAAGGATACTAAAAAGAAAAAGTTATAGATTGAATCAATTAATTAGCTTCGATTCATTGTTTATTAATCAAGAAAACATTTTGGTGAAAAAAATACAAAACTGTCCTTGCAGAAAAAATTTAACACATTTTTTCTATTAAAAAAAAACAAACAAAGAAGCAAAAAGCATCAGCAACCACGAGATCTCCAGGCTGTGGGATGGTTATTAGGTGCTTGAAACTGTTTTGCTTTGGCTTTTTGTGGAAAACATTATTGCGTGTCAAAGACAGGATCCATAAAGTATGGAGGAATTGGTAGCATACAAACTAAAAACTACCGGTACATGTAAAATCACATCACCTTCACCTGCATGACTCGCTAAACACTATACATTGTAACCAAACAGTGGTTAAATTTGTCACAAGATCACCTTCTGCCCATTTGACAAACCAGGAGTAAGTTGTAAACATCAAAGTTGTACATGAACAAGAACTTACTCTGTAAAACAATTGAAGGTAACCTACAAGTACCCAGCAGAAACCAACACGTCGAAACCACATAGTGGCTACCACCAACAAAGTGGCAGCTTGGGCGGTCATGAAGTCACAGAAGTTTACCCTGATGTCAAAACAAATGGCTCAAAGGAGCAAGATCACTTATCAACACCTGGGTCAGGAAACACATTGGGATATAGCTTCTTGTCTCAGGAAATAACACAAACCAATACAGCAACCAGGCCTTGAACTACCAACTCTCTATTCTTCTGATGGAAAGTCCAACATGCTAAATACTACGCCACTGCATTTCACGTTTTTAAGAATGATACTATACACGTTTTACCTTTATGAAGACTCCTAGAATGGGTAGGTTCCTTGCAAGCCTGAGAGACCACAGGGGTGATCAACTGTCTTCCTTTCATAGTGGGGTCTTGCTTATCTGCTGTGGCCCATGCCATCAAGCATGTAAATCAACAAAAATACAAACAAATATAATAAGTAAATAAAGAAATAAATTGTTGCACCTGTATAGGGTACAGTGTATCTATAGTAAATGTTATGACAAAGGTAAAAGTCTTTAGGAGCCCTGGTGGATTATAACTGCTGGGGTTTTATCTGGTTTTCCAGACAGGAAGTGTCTAGGAACATTACTACTCCTCTCTGAACAAGATACTAATCCATGACAGGGTTACTCCAGGCATTGGTCACTGAGCACCCCTTAATACATCTGGCTCCAGTTGTTCAAAGAGCAGATAACTTTATCCGCTGCCTAAGTCGTAATCCAGCAGATACAAAATGTTAGAAAATCTCAACAGTGTACATAGCCGTTTGATTTATGGAAAGAGCAAGAGTATATGTGTAATGAAGAGTGTGGCCTAGCAAAAATCTGGCCAAATGTACATATAAGCTGAAGAAAAATTTCTCCATTGGATAGCAACTTATCAACTGGGTAAAAATACCCAGCCTTTGAACAACTGGGACCTGGGGGCCTGGGGCCTGGGTAGAGAGACAATGTGGAGCAAAGTATTACAAATTAACATGAAGCAATGTAGAACCATGGCTCCCGAGCCTTCAATCTCCTGATTGATTGAAATCTTGTGTGGTTATCACTGCACCACTGATGCACCTGTCAAGTTAAGTTATGGCTGTATATGTATGATAACAGGTTAACCCAGAAAAAGGAAAAATGTGAAAAATGTGCCTTTAAACAGAAATGTAATGGTTGATAAAAATGTCATTGAGAGCCTTAAGGTCAAATGAATATAAAATGACACTATAGTTATGTCTCAACCAAAATTTGCCACATTTTTAAAAAGGCAACTGAAATGAAGACAAAATGTTGATTTCTCTTACACTTTAAACCTAAAAGGTTACTGTTTTAACTTCAGAAAATATGTTGATGCTTCTAGCTCACATGTTCACAGGGATCCATATTAGCTTTTTTTCAAACTCGTCAACCGGGCAAGTACATCAGAAATGATACATGTACTTGCCCTGACAAAATTTTACTAGCCCATTCAAAATTACATAATATTATAACTAAAATACAGTCAAAAACTGAAAGTTAACAAAAAGTAAGTGGAAAGCTTGCATTTTATTTTTACTATGTTACTGCAGCAGCACCGCAGCGAGGCTCCTGTCAAACAATTTCATTTTACAAATCCAACTACGGACTAATTCAACAACAGACAACAAATACTAAAAATTCAACAATGGACTTAAAAGATAGACTTACTTTGCACGTCAAATCTTCACTGTTTTTAAACATTTGCTCATTTACCTTTCGATCAGTTTTTTTGAAACTTTCATTTAGGTACTTAAGCCAAGCCACGATGGTAAAAATGCACGCTTTTGTTGCTCTTTTTCGTATTTAGAACTTTGCTCAAAGATTCACTTTTTTTCTTCTGCAGTGGTGGCGACACTTTGTCAAAGTAGCATCACATTTTGCAAAATGCCCGTGCGGTTAAAGAGCAAGAGTCTTTGTGTTTGCATATTGCTGAAGTACATCAGCGTTCAAGAACAAAAAATTGAGCCCGCAAACATTTCACTTCTGAGAGTACCGCGTAATGTGTCATACGAGCAACGAAACAAAGTTTACAGTTCACTACAGTACGGAATCACTGAATGGCTGGTGGACATTCAGAACACAGGTCTATTGACTAGTGAGAAACTGAAGAAAAAATTGTGCTCCTTAAAACTTCCTCGTCCGCCAGACAAGTTTGTAATCTTTGATACTCGTACGCAGAGCTTTATAGTCGTCTCGGACGACGTGACGACTGCTAATATGGATCCCTGTAAGGTCAAGTGTGAAATTTGTGTCTTGTGTTCTATTACATTCATGCTGCAAGATACACCTCAGAAAAACTGCAATTCTTTTGATACACAACATGTGGTGCCAAGCCAATGACAAGCCTGCTACAGACTCTAGTAAACAATGTCGATTGGCCTCTGATGAAATCAAGATGACTGACAGCCTTAGTACAAAAGAATAATAAAACTTTCTGTTAGGCTCTCTCCCTCTGTGACTCCACCTGATATGAAATAAGTCTTATTGCTTAGAACCAATGGGAAAAACGTTAATGATCTCATAAGACAAATTAAAGAAACTTAAGCTTTTTTTCTGTTTCTTGTGAATTAGATACTTGAGCATCAATGGAGTGTTGTTGTATCTGTGAGTTGTTATTTTACCGCAACAATGGAAATTACCTGTATATGTAAGTCCTTCCATGTTTTTAAAAAACAGAAACAATACATACCCAGAATACTGTGCAACATCTTTTCTACCAGTCTATCACACTGTCCCTGCCAGCTGTACTTCTTTGCATATGCTGCACGAAGACTCTCAGACTCTTCTAGTCGTAGCTCCTTATCTTTTTGACACACTGCCTTGATTGCCTTGGCCCACTCTTTAGGATCTTCTGAATCCACTACACTCTGTGAACCATATGGCACTTTCTTTAGAGCTTCTCCAAGACCTGAGTTACCACTCACCAGCACAGGCAACCCAGCCGACAAAGCTTCAAGAGCAGCCAGCCCAAACCCCTCGGTGCGTGATGGCATTATAGCAAGATCTACCTCGCAAAATAAATCTGCTAGATGCTTTCTACTTTCATTAAAACAATGCACAGCAAGCTGGTCATGGCCAATGCCTTCCTTCAGTAATCTTTCTGCTACCATCTCCTCTTCTCCACTTGGTGCACCAACAAACACAAGTTTGTATGGCATGCCTTTCAACTCAGCGATTGCTTGAGCAGCAATGTCATATCCCTTCAAATGAAAGTCTTCACTATCACCACGTCCAAACACTAAAACACGAAATGTTTTTCTTTCTTCGGTGGCTTGTGTGAGGTCTGCAAACTCACTGAAAATGCTGGGAGTGAAATTAAGAACCTCTTGTTCCTTTCCACAGAAACGGAGATAAGCTGAGAAGGCTTCGGCCAGCTTGGGTCCAATGGCAACAACGTGGTCAGCTAATTGACAGAGTTTCACCTCTACTTGGCGCTTTTTCTCACCTTTGGAAATAGCGTCTTCGTAGCTCTTGTACGTTCCAAGTTCTTCAGGGTCGGTATGGACAACCTGAATCCACTTACAGTGATCATGCAGCCGTTTTATGTGCGACACTTGTTTGCCAAGATGAACGCCATGACCTATCACACAATCCATAACATGATTTTTTGGAATGGTGGCCAACCAGTCAATTGGCTCATAACCAGGCATCTCCTCTGCTTCAATGAGCTGGACATTGTGACTAGCAGCGACTCTTTTATCCTCTTCAGTACACTGAGGAAGGTAGACACTGACAACCACATTAGGATGCTGAGCCAACTGAATGGCCAGCTCTCTACTGATGGTTGACGGGCCTCCTTTTGTAGATCTCCACTCGCTGCTCAACAGAGTAACTCTCAGTGTCCGGCTGGATGACGAACTCGCACCACTGTCTAGGCCTTCCTGTGATGTAGAGGCTGCGCTAGAAAAGGAAGAATCCTAAAAGAACAATGCAGAAAGATTAGTGAAGGAAATATCGTAAGACATAAATAAAAATAATGTACATTTTTGTATGCATCTTAACGTACCACCACTACACCACCACACCGACATGTACACCTGTACACAAATTTTGATCTACTTTTGTTTAAAGACTTTTCAATCAATTGACAATCAAACGAGAGGTTCTTGTCGAAACAATGTCTTGTACATGTTTAGTGTACATATACTGAATTGTACTTTACTTGCATACAGTCAAACTGCCTGCCACGATGAGCTCTCTCCGTGACTAATCAATTAACCACACTTGCAACACCTCTGCAAGGTCAAAATACCTTTCCTGCCATTTTTGGCAATGATTGTAACGTACAAGAGGTTCAGCTGCACATTCTAAAGCCACGGCTAAACGTTCTAACATTGTTGTACAACATTTGTTAGCAATGTTTGGTGCACAGCTAAATGTCATATAACATCACTCCAACGTTCATCCAACAAACAGTGCTGGTCAAACATCGTCTAACATGGGGTGCTAAACTTCTAACATTGCTGAACAAAAAATTTTATACAACAACATTGAAACATTTAGCTGCGGCTTAAGAAGCAACTGTAACAAAAACTTGTCACTGTATTCTACAAACTCAGAATACGCCCCAAAGGGTGGTGTAAGTCACGTTCAAACTTGGAAAGTATCACCAGCAGGGCTCAAAATAATTTTTGGATATTGACCGGTCATGTTGACCGGCCAAATCAATTTTTGCTCGGTCATGTCTCGTTTTTGACTGGTCAAAATATTAAGTATTTACTTTGAAGCAATAGCCTATTCTGCCAAAAATTTCGCCTCATAAGCTAAAACACTCTTTGTTAAAGAGTATAAGCTTAAATTTTTTGATCGCTAAAAGTGTCATTTCATTATGTTCGCTTTTTGAATTTCCATTTCTTCTGCGTTCTACTCTGCATAAAACAAAATGCTCAGTAGCCGTAATGTTATGTTACTCTGCATAGTTTTACATTAGTTAACGACTTACGGGTGGAGGCGATCTTGGTTGTAAGTACTTCACTGGTCTTTACTATCAAACACTAAATAGTAATAGGACATATGCCCATGCTACAAGTGAGATAACTTTGCCTTTGCTCGGCATGTAGGAAGAAAGGAAACGCCAACGGCTTCATGTCAACTGTGTCCAGAAAAAAAGATTCACGTCCTCGACTTTTAGATATCTTTCCTGTGTCATGCGATACCAATATCCCATTTCAAGCTAGGGGATTACCAAAATAACCGCCGAGGAGAGATTTCACATTTGTCCACAATGCTTAGCAACCAGGCCTTTCAGTAAGGGTGTGCCGGAAGTTTAACATGTCTTTTGTTGCTTTTTCAGGTCTGCGGGAAATCTACTAACAAACCATATTTTACTTAACTAATTAGCGATTAACACGGTCAGGAAAATACACTGTGCTTGCAACTGAACTTAAAAAATACACAACAATGAACCAGTTATAATGTTCTCTAAGGCCAATATTTTCACGGTGAAAATTGTCGGTAAATATTCAATGACTTCAATATTCAAGTTTCCGGTCATCTCATCACGGTATTTAACCCCACTCTGAGTCTTACTGTGAAACCCACGGTGTAGCCCAAAAAATTACAACTATCTACCTCATATGAGAACTTCTGATTTAAAGCAAACTGAAGACTCCAAACATTAACCGGCATTGATTTAAAACGTGCTGATAAAGGCAGCACAACAGTGATTCTCAACAAAAGGGAGAAAATTCAAGAGGCCCAGGTACAGCTAGACAATAGCGACTATCACCGACCTCTTGAAAACCCCATGGTCACTGAAACATTACAAAGAGTTAACAAACTTATTACTCAACTACACGATGGCAAACATATAGACGACGTGACAAAAAAATGGCTTTCACAAACTCCTAATCCACCCAGGATACCGATTTTCTACACTCTAACAAAAATCCACAAACCTTTGCCAGTCGGTAGACCCATTATATCGGGCTGCGAAGGGCCAACTGAAAGGATATCATCCTTTGTGGACCATTTATTACAGCCAATTGCTCAGAAACAAACATCGTATCTTAAAGATACGACTGATTTCATAAACTTTATAGAGAAAACTCAAGTGTCACATGAAACCATCTTAGTATCAATGGATGTACCAAGCTTGTATACAAACATTCCACAAGGAGGGTATCACAATAGTATGCCAAGCATACGAAAAATACCACAATAACAACCCTCCCATTCCGTCTCACTATCTTAAACAAATGCTTGGACTTACACTGAAAGAAAATTCGTTCCAATGTCACAGAACGGCCATGGGAACGAAAATGGCGGTTGGTTTCGCCAATCTCTTCATGGCAGAAATTAAATCGAAACAAAAATGCTTAATCAAAGCAACATCAAACCGAGAGTGTGGAAACGCTATGATCAGTAGCACAGTTCAAGTGTACAAACAGGGATAGGCTAGCATGAATAAAAATATCTCTCGCACTTTTACAGCCACAAAGCTGACACTCGGTACAAAGAGAAAAGACATGTTAAACTACTGTTTTGCCACATATCATGATTTTTTATTGAATTCTCATTTTTTAATAAAATTTTGTTTTACAAAAATATGCATAAATTATGCCGTCACGCGTAACATTTCCGCGTGGTGAATTATCATTGTGTCAAAATTTCTTATGTTTCCCGCGGGAGATTCTAACAACAAAAACAACCAAAAACACCAAAATTAATCAAAGATTTCAGATGTACGGGTAAAGTTTTGTGAGAAAGACTCGATTTTTAGGGAAATAAGCCTTTTTGCTCAAGTGTAGAAGCGCCACGCTCCGCATTTCAATTCATGAAATCAGGAATACTGCCCTCAGTTTGGAAGGATAGACAGCCGGAATAATGAAACAGCCGATAAAAATGAAATGCTCACCTTCCAAATGAAGGGCCCGGTGGAAAAAGGGCGTAAGTGACGATTTGTGGTTAAAATCGAAATTGCTCCTATTTAGCTGAACATTGGCACACAGGCTGGTTTTCATGTGAGGAACGCTGTTGCGCACTTATTTCTTGACCTGAGATCTAAAATTTGAAGAATTAGCGTATTACTTTTGTGTGAAAAGTGTTGTTGAACTGAACTCGCTCAAGTGATGCGTGAAAGATTTCTTTTGTTCTCTGCCTGAACTAAAACAAAGGAATTCAACCTAGAATCCGCGGTCCTGTTGTTTTCTTTGTGTCAGTTTTAAGCAAAAGTAATACGCTAATTCTTCAAATTTTAGATCTCAGGTCAAGAAATAAGTGCGCAACGGCGTTCCTCACATGAAAACCAGCCTGTGTGCCAATGTTCAGCTAAATAGGAGCAATTTCGATTTTAACCTCAAAATCGTCACTTACGCCCTTTTTCCACCGGGCCCTTCAAATAGTAAGTCCTCTAAATTTTAGCTACTTTCTCCTTTTCCATCCCGAGAACGAAGCAAATTTCTGAATCTGAAACATTATGAAACACCCTGTGTTTCCGCGCGAAGAGAGCACGCCAGGCAAAATGTTAGCCACCTCCATTGCCCTAGTTCTAAAACAAACTTGCCGATTTCCTGCATGTGTTGTTCTCATCTCAAAACAAAGGTGACTGCTAATTTTCACGCTTAAATACCACAAATTGAGTGTGCTAGAAGCAGTTTTCTAATTCTGAAACGTTCTGAAACGTTTTGTGCAGGGTTTCAGGTTACATTCAGGAACATCCAGAGCAAATAGAAGCGCGTAAGTTGAAAAGCTTCGATCACCATCTCGCTCAATTCAACGCCATCGAGAGCCATTGAAGGACTCAAAATAGGCTTGGTAACCACCCTAGAACGTTCTGGAAGCTACTTGTTATGTAAAAAATGTATAGCACGTGCAAAAAGCCCAGAAGACACGTGAGACTTTGCCATAATTACAATTTTAACTGAGGAAAGATAAATCAAAATTAAACTATTTGTTTGTAACTTTGGTGAGTTTTATTAATAAAGGATGGTTTTCATGGAAATATGAGAAAACAAGAAGGGAAAAGCAAAAAGAAATCAAAATGGGTGGGGCTGCAATGCATCATGGGTAATACAGAAATTGCTTGGAATTGGGCGAAATATGTTGAAATGAAGTACTTTAGTCATGGAGCATTATATTTTCTTCAAATAACGGGTTTTAGCTGAAATTTGGAGATTTTGAGAATAATTCATATTTTTCTAACCTGTTACACTATTGTTCATATGTACTGTGCTACTGATCTATATAGACGACGTTTTCTCCCTGTGGGATGCCAGTAAACAAGACATTGATCTATTCATAGAACAAGCTAACACATTTCATCCAACTATAAAGTTTACAGCTGAAATCTCAGAGAAAGAAATTACATTCTTAGACATGGTAGTGTACAAAGGTGAAATATTCCAAAACAAATCTATCCACGACGTCAAAACTCACCACAAGCCAACCGAGACCTTTCAATATACACACTATTCCTCTTGCCACCCACCAGGTGTTAAGAGAGGCTTTATTAAAGGGGAAGCTATCAGACTTCTAAGAACAAACTCCTCGGAAAAAAATTTCCAGGAGGCCATGTGTAACTTCAAAACACGACTTGAAGCACGTGATTATCCAAAAAGCCTAATTGAAAAAACCTTATCTGAGGTCTCCTTTGCCGAAAGGCAAATGGCACTTAAAAAACAAACAAACAAAAACTAAATGCAAAATAATGCCTTTTGTGACAACATACCATCCAGGGGTTAAAAATTGAAAACAAATACTGATGCAACATTGGAGTCTCATCCAAAATCAGCCACTGCTGAAAACAATTTACAAAACGCCTCCGATTATATCATACAAAAGAGGTAAATCGCTCAAAGACATACTCGTCAGAGCAAAACTTTAAAGGCTCGTGCGTCGCTAATGTAAAACCACATAGGGGAGTCTGTGTAGGCCTGTCAATGCCTTTTTCATTCTTTCCACTTACAAGTGCTATTTTTCTCGGCCCGCCAGACAATTGAAACTGTAATTGTGTACGCGTGTTAATAGCAGACGTTGATTGATGCGATGTTCATTGTTGTCTGTTTAGCGTATTTACAGACGTGGATGTTTCCTGTTTTATTTAGCAAACCGCTAAAACGCCCTGGCTTTCACAAATCTGCAGAGCATGACCGTCTCATCTGTATTCTACAAATTTGTGACTGCAAGCTGCTATGATATTTTATGATTTTACAGTAAAATTTCAAGAAACAATGCGAATAAATATTTTTTTTTTGTTTTTTATTCGAAAGCCGTGTACGTGACCGGTCAAAATGACCGCCAAACCAAAATTTTGTCCGGACAAATCGTTATCTTGGCCGGACATTGTCCGTTGACTGGCCGTTATTTTGAGACCTGACCAGTAAGAACCACCTTAACTTGTTGTTTTAACTTGTTGTTTTAACTTGTCATTTTCAATTCAGCTGGGTTTCTTAAATTTCAGTAATTAACTTCATTTCAGCTCCACTACACAGTACACAACCAGGAACCATCACAGTAAATTGTACTACAACCTCTATTACATCCAAACATAAGGCACATAACATAAAACCAGAGCTGAGCGACAGTTTACAAAGACATTACTGTCAGAATGGAGGCCAGAAAAAACCTGCCTTAAAAAAAACCCCGATGGGGAAAAAACTCGGCAGGAAATCTGGGTAGGAACCATGGCTCAAGCTCTAAACAGCCCATCCTACAAGGCTCCAGGTTGCAAACATCCCCACCTGCGTTAACTAAAATAAAAGTCGCACATATGACAACGAAGAACAATTTACTAAAAATTGAAAATAAGGTAAACTGAACAAGGTGTAAAATGATTTCCCACATGGTATACGTCTTTTACATAGTCCTCCAGCCCCAGTCCCCCTGCTCTTGTGCCACAGAAATATTTCATTTCTGGCTAATTTGCATCCACTCAAACGCCAGAAATGCCATTTTCCAAAATTGCCTTGTAGAAATCAGTCCTACCACCTCAAAGGGTTACCAAGCATGCTATCTCTTGATTAAATACACTGAATAACCATACTAATATGGTGTCACCCATGCTGAACACTATCATGCATATAAGATGCACATACTATTACCTTTGTCAGCCCAGACATCACAGGAGGCCTGAACAACCTTCAACACTGGCACTAAACTTCAATCTGTGAATGAAAACAACATGACTTATAAGTAGATAGTCTATGATCATTCAGGTGAGTGTAGTCCTGAAAATGACTTTTGGTGACAATGACTGATGTTTCAACAACCTGTAAGGAAGACATCATCAGAGTCAAGGGTTACTTAACAGTCATTTAACACTAATGTTGACTTCCACATGCAGGTTGTCAAAACATCAGCTGATGTCCCCAACAGTCCTTCTCTGGACTTCACTCAACTGGAGATGAATCAAGCACTGACGATCTACTTAATGACATGACTTCTGGGATCAAACCCAGGCTTAAACCATTTACTAAAAAAAAAACAATTCAGTTTACTAGGGTGACCTTGTGTGGCTTAAGGGAGGGGGGGGGGGGTTGTCACTTTACCAACATTGTAAATGCAATTAACAATTCCACAGGACAGATTTTTCCATTCTCTTTCACTTCTTCTCCCACAAAAGGACAATATTGCAGAATGACCAAGTACCCCACTTAAATTAAAAATTTACAAATCAACTCATAGTCTGTACATTCTACCCTGTACAGCAGACACCTGTAAATAATATTACAACAGCACTATATCAGGTACAGTGTATGTGCATGAGGCTCACACATGGAACAAGAAGAGGGGACAAATGTCTGGATGATGTTCTTTAGTCATTTTTTTTTCAGTCTTGTCAGGACAATAATATTTTGCTGAGAAAGTTAACGCTCCAAGGGAATAATCTGTTGCATCAAGAAAATTATAATTGGCTTAGGAAACCCCGTGGGAATAAACAAAACTGGTGCTTTAATGCGAAGACCGTTTGTCTGTCAAGTGAAAAACATGTCATGCAAACATACATGTTTAGAAACTACATGTACGTTGTATGAACAAATTAACAAACATATCCCCCGAGACAAAAAATAATGAAAAAGGAGTCATCATAACCAAGTACATAATGTTGTTGTGCACTTACAATGTTACTGTCCCACAGGATGATAACAAGTCAAATTAAAACCTTACACATTGCTAAAAAACTGTAGAAATTACTGAAAGCATGACAGTTAAAAGTGTACCAAATGAAACGTGAACAGAGGTGAAAGAGGATACTGAATCGCAGCGGCCAAGTAAAATGTCTATAAATGTATATTATAGCAACGACAGCTTTGTTTCAAGATGACATGACACTAGTTCTTGACCCGGGACCCAAAGTGTGCAGACATGATCAGAGAAATACCCCACTATTTCCGTCATAGAAAAATTATAGATATATCCCCACCATAGCAATGCTGGGATTTAATCAATGAAGATACATTGTGTAACTTACCCACAGAAATTTATTCAAAAGGGTGTCAGGTACAAGTACGTGTAGAATATATTTTAATTAGCAAAAAATACTTTTGGTGGTTAGTGGCACTTGAAGCCATTGGTTATTCCAGAAAAAATGCACCCCCTCCCCCACTAATGGATGGCATGCTGGAAATTCTCATAAGTGGGGGGGGGAGGGTCAAGGGCTCTGGAAGGGGGATCTGGACTTGAAAAATCTTCTTTGGGGATCATTAAAACCTGTGAAAGTACATGTAACTGCCTCTGGAAAAATTGTAGTCTTTGTAAGACGACACCTTTGAATCAAGTTTCAAACTTACCACATTTTAGTTAACCGATTAACATGTGAGATACATGTATGACCCGGGACCCAAAGTGTGCAGACATGATCAGAGAAATACCCCAATATTTCCGTCATAGAAATATAGTTTATATCCCCACCATAGCAATGCTGGATTTAATCAGTGAAGATACATTGTGTAACTTACCCACAAAAATTTATTCAAAAGGGTGTCAGGTACAAGTACGTGTAGAATATAATTATTTTAATTAGCAAAAAACACTTTTGGTGGTTAGTGGCACTTGAAGCCATTGGTTATTCCAGAAAAAATGTGCCCCCTCCCCCCACTAATGGATGGCATACTGGAAATTCTCATAAGTTGGGGGGGGGTCAAGTGCTCTGGAAGGGGGATCTGGACTTGAAAAATCTTCTTTGGGGATCATTAAAACCTGTGAAAGTAACTGCCTCTGGAAAAGTTGTAGTCTTTCAAAGTACACATTCTTACCTTCTGTATTCTAAGTTTACCTTGATGGGTACCATCATAAATAATTTATCGTGGAGAATAAGCAATAAAAGGAGAAAATATAAAGAAAGCAGTTGACGCTATGAAGCACGCTACAATCGAGCATCAGGGGGTGTAGTGGTCCAGAAGGCATCATTAAGAGCAGTGCCTTAGAACTATCGTTCACCCCTAGCCAAGTCCCGTTAGGTAAAATGAAGTTAGCGTGACCCGACATATTAATGCTTGCGACAAATAGTATAGTTCAGTTCAGTTATCAATGCTTTCAGCTCTAATTCACTCGTATTTTACTCATATTTGAGTATTTCTTTTCGTGACAGGCAAGGGTCCAGCCAATATGGCAGTTCACTGTACGAGTAGCTTCGATAATTTCATGTGGACCCTTGTCCTATCGTGTGTGCGTGTATGTACTTATTATTGTATGTGTACTGTTCGTATCCAAGTGAGCAGAAACTTGTCCAACAAAAATGTACCTTAACTCTGCAGAGCGCATAAAACCTTCACGGAAAATCCAAAATGGCGACTGGACATATCTTCTCATTTCACCACAGGCGACCCAAGCTCAAGATAAGAGACAAACGCCATTGTATCAGTGTCTAAGGTGGTGTTGTGTTACAACGGTTTGAATTATAAAGGTTTGTATGAGAAGACAATGGATTTGTTTTAAATAGTAGAAATTATTGTTGTTTGACAATAAAGTTAACTAGCCCCATTGCCTTGTTATATTCTTTGTCATTTGCCAGCTTCTCAGACTGATTTGAAGCCATTTTGGCGATTTAGCGATTCTCGTAGTTTCCACTGCTAAGAGAAGCTGCTATTCTAATGGGACATATTGCGTGACTGTGCATGTGTGCAGGTTACACGTTCCACTGAGGGAAAATGCATTTGCATATCAGAACAGTTATCCCTTTTTCTTAACCTGCATCTAACGATAAAATTTCATTTTATTGTTTATTTGAACGAATTTTTTGTCTGAAAAAGCTTTTTGTGTCCATTATACTGTCTGTTTTAAGTGATAGCAATGTTTTGTAAATGTGGTCTAATTTGCATAAGCCGGTTCAAATTTGATATACAAAATTTAATTCCTGCGAAGTCAAAATGTCCTCACGGTTCATCTATTTTAAGAAACTGGTTTGGGTCTCGGCTTGTGCTCATGGCCTGATAAATAAAATTATGGTATCTCAAATTTCTTTTTCTTTGGTTTCGAAGAGGACCGAAATTTTTATATCCAGCTTACTTCTTCAAGGGTTATGCAAAAACCGCTTGTTTCTCAGCTCGGGTTTGTTATTATTTTCCTTTGATCTTTAATTGTATTAAATGCTGCTAGAAAACTACAACACTTCAAAGCCTGAGGGTGGTATTCCTTTCTATAAGCTGTATGGATGTGTCCCTCTGATATTAAAAGGTAAGGGTTTCAGTGTCCCAGTGGCACATCCCCACCCAGCATCTCACAGAGTACCCTCCTGTCTCACACACGTGATGACATCCACCGTGTCCCGTGTACCAGGGCCGTTCTTTCCAGTTTACAGCATCAACCAGATGATGATGTCATCGGTTAAAAAGGAGTCTTCATATTACAAGGTGCATAATGTTGTTGTGCACTTACAATGTTACATGTATTGTTCCACAGGATGATAACGAGTCAAATTAAAACCATAACACATTGCTAAAATAGGTACTGTAGAAATTACTGAAAGCATGACAATTAAAAGCGCACCAAATGAAACAGAACAGAGATGAAAGAGGATGCTGAATTTCAGCGGCCAAGTAAAATGTCTATAAATGTATATTATAGCAGTGACAGCTTTGTTTCAAGATAACATGACACTAGTTCTTGACCCAGGACCCAAAGTATGCAGACATGATCAGAGAAATACCCCAATATTTCCGTCATAGAAATATACTACTTCATTCTATCAATGAAGATACATTGCTCCCAGTTGGCTTGTTAGCTCAATTGGTTAGAGCGCTGCACCGGTATCGCAGAGGTCAGGGTTCGAATCCCGGCAAGCCTGATTTTTTCAGGCTTTCTTAATTTCGCAACTGCATAAGTTGCGTTAATAACTGCGAGGATCTTCTTTACATTTATTTCTTCATTCCGCAGTTCAAATATATGAATTTCATATATTCGTAATTTCATCTTAATCTTTCCCGGGTACATTACGAACCAATTTAATGACCAGCTCCCAGTTGGCTTGTTAGCTCAATTGGTTAGAGCGCTGCACCGGTATCGCAGAGGTCAGGGTTCGAATCCCGGCAAGCCTGATTTTTTCAGGCTTTCTTTTCGCAACTGCATAAGTTGCGTTAATAACTGCGAGGACCTTCTTTACATTTATTTCTTCATTCCGCAGTTCAAATATATGAATTTCATATATTCATAATTTCAAGATACATTGTGTAACTTACCCACAAAAATGTATTCAAAAGGGCATCAGGTACATGTACGTGTAGAATATTTATATTAATTAGCAAAAAATACTTTTCGTGGTTAGTAGCACTTGAAGCCATTGGTTATTCCAGAAAAAATGCACCCCACCCTCCCTCACTGATGGATGGCAGGCTGGGGGGGAGGGGGGGGTCAAGGAAAAATCTTCTTTGGGGATCATTAAAACCTGTGAATTCAAAGTAACTGCCTCTGTAAAAATTGTAATCTTTCAAAGTACACATTCTTACCTTCTGTATTCTAAGTTTACCTTGATGGGTACCGTAATAAATAATTTATCGTGGAGAATAAGCAATAAAAGGAGAAAATATAAAGAAAGCAGTTGATGCTATGAAGCATGCTACAATCAAGCATCAGGGGGGGTAGTGGTCCAGAAGGCATCATTAGGAAGGGGTGTAGTGGTCCAGAAAATCTGGGTGGAAGGGTTGGATGAAATTTCTTACCATCCGTCGGGTGTGTGTGGATTTTTTCTGGAAATCTTTCCCATTGCAGACATTTTTTACTTGAAGAAGCGGCAAACATAAGTGCCCAAAATAAGTAAAAGGGTAAAAAACCGTAAAATAAGTAAATAAAATAAAATGGGGTGATGGTTATGCAGTGACGAAAAGTACGAATGGTAACAAACATCTTGCAATTACATGTATTGATACCAACAATGATTAAAGGCAAGAAGTTTGTAAAGTCAGTATGAATCATAACAGTTGTAAGATGACACCTTTGAATCAAGTTTCAAACTTACCACATTTTAGTTAACCGATTAACATGTGAGATACATGTATGAGAAAAGTACATGTGTATATTTGTACTTTTGTGTAAGTCAAAGCAACATTTGACGCATCTTTTCACCACCTTTCAGAATACAAAGGTACACTTATTTTGTGGCCTTTGAAACCATTTTTTCTGCTCTCTGTAATTGCGTTTTAACAATCCATGAGAACTTACCAAATTAAAGCTTGTAACAGGAATCCTTGACATGTATCTTGAAAACAGACATGGTGATGCACACAATAGCAAATGGGCCTTTCAAAACACACATTTAAAAAGACAAATAAGTGACATATAAAATATTCCTTCCAACTTTAAGCATCATTCACGAGTCTCACGTCTGCAGGTCTGAAACATCATTCTTGTATGTACACATAACTTTCTCAAACCTGCACCACAAACATGAGCTTGATCATGAACACTTTATGCAACTGGAGGTTAACACATATACACTGTACATGTACATCATGCTAACATAATTTTGAGCATAATACTACAGCTGATGTGCATAGACCCGGGAGGTTAGACTAATGAGACATCTGACATGTTACACTACACTATGTCTTCAAAACTTGACATCACAGTCTCTTGCGAGTCGCAAGACTCCACTTATGACTTCTTGTCAGATTCAAGTTTGAGACAAGACACAAGACTAATCACTCAACTCTACAGACCAGTGACTTGACGTGAGGGTTGCAAAACTAATGAGCTTGTTACTTGACTGATCTCTTGTGAACTAATTGAACAAACAGACTGCACTTCACAGAATTTGCGAGTGTTTGCCTTTACATATATAGTGCAAATGAACACCAGTCGTGGACAGCAAACTAGTAGGCAGTACGTTACTCTTATCCCTGCTTCTTTAAAATACAGACAACAAAAGAACCATATACCGTAAGAATAATTATTTTGCAGTTCATTCCTGAAACCAATGCGCCAGAGGGCATTGTTAGCCGCGCATGCGTATTAATATGTTTTGGTTGTTGTACCTCGTGTTCTCGGATCGACGGCCATAATATTGTAATTGAGTTGTTGTGGTCATTAAGCCGTTACTGTTCGGTATTCACGGGTCGTCTTGTCCTCATCACTGGTGATGTGCAGTATCAAAGAAATGCAAATATTCATTTCAGCTCCTTGTTCCACACAGCCATAAAAATGTTTTTAGTTTACTAAATGGATATCTAGTGCCAAAGTTTGAAAATGTCCAGTGCGTTAAATGTCAAACAAAATAGAACTTGGTCTTTTGCAACTTATCAAGCTCTTTGTGATAGCAAAAGACTGAAAGTGATGACACAAACTTTATGCAACTCTATTACTTTCACAGTTCAGTGAGTTCATCCTTTTGTTGTAAATTTGCATACAGTAAATTGAAATCAGAAATGAAACCTCAAATCACAACTCATTTGTGTCATTAAACACAAAAATCTTGAACTGAACTTAGTGGAATACTCAGTGTTTATGAAGTAATAAAATATTTAGAGTAGAATAAGCAACTTTTTTCAGGATTATTTCTTTCAAAGCTAAAGAGCATTGAATTTGCATAATGCAACTTCAACTAACCCGTAATGGCATGCTAAAGCTACGTAACTAAACTATAAACTTTACCAATGAGGTTGTGAATTCTTTGCAAACTCTCTACTTGAAATACCGCAAAAGCTATATAATTTTCTCTGGGATTAGAAAGCTATCATGCTTGTTTCGTTGATGGTGTATGTCAACACAGAACTTACAAATGACAGAGCGACTAGACTTCAGCACCACAGCTTGCGTAGTACTGCATTTAGATGCCTAATTATTTACCCTGATTCTATGTTCTATGAAAGGTAGGTGAACTATAACTAGATTATTCCGAATTACTTGCAAACGCTTCAAGAGTATTATGTCATCTCATCTAATTGGTGACTACACAATTGTGATGTGAAAACCAAGTACATGCTATCCTGATTCCCACCAGGGAACATAATTTAAAAATATATCACGGATAAGATCAAGGAACCGCTTTGGTCTCAGTCCGCATTTTGCACTCAGTCTGTAGTCTGCATTATGTGTCCAGACTACAGCCTCCATTTTGCAACCAGTTTGCAGTCCGCATTTTTCACCCAGTCTTCTGACAATTTGCAGTACTGTCTAGTCTTCATTCTGTACTGATCGCCCTTCCAACCACGCGACTTGACATGATTTTGAGTTCGGTTGAATATTCGATTGATCAAACGCTCGATTGTAGTTGAATAGTAACGTCTGACCTGAGGTTAAGTTCATAAACGACAACGAAAGTTTCTTTAACAAAGACAAGTGATGAGATTTCGGCATAAATCAAACAATACAGAGGTTTGATGCAGCGGTCTTAATTATCACATCACGCGATCTGTCCCCACAATTTGGAAGATTAAAACACGATTTTGTCGCTTTACTGGAAGTTTCAAGTAGAAGAAGAGAACATACAACAGGGCAAATATTTAAACTAACCTTTAAAATATGAATCTTTATATAAAGCTTGAGGTGCAAAAATGCGCCTTACGGTTTGTCATGACAAGAATCTCTCCAAGGAAATTTGAGCTCCACAGCTACGCATAGCGGCCCATCTAGACTCTTGCGTAGAGGCTACATACATATTGAAACACTTGTGAAAAGATGAAGTCAGCCCATCATTGCAAGATTTGACAATTCCAAGGAAGAAAGAAAAGAGAATTGAGTAAATTTTATGAAACTCAAGCTATTGCTGCACGATGAGATGACTTCCGCCTTTCGACGCGCGTCTCCAGAGGCGTCGTCTCCAAATATGGTACTGACTCGTATTTTTATTGGACAAAAAATATCACATGGACGATCACGTGCTCGAACATCTAAAGTGTAATTTTTGGACAAAGGACTTCTAGAAAATCCAGGACGATGGAATTGATGTTTCATGGGAATAAAATAGAGCATTTACTGTCGATGATGAAGGACGGCAATTTTAAGATCATAAATTGTGAATAACCAATTTTCGCGAGTGGTAGCTTGATCTGTTGATGGATTTTGTTTCGCTTTTAGTAGTTTCATCATTAGGAATGACCATCTTAATTGACTTAATTGTTACAAAGGCTTCATAAATTAACGACATTGAAGTTTAATGAACCCAGTTTTGCTAGGTTTTAGCTTGACATTTAAAGACCAATTTTTGAGTCATCAATGGCACATTTTTACTGATATAATTGATGAATTAATGACTAGTTTAGATAGTATGGTCATTTCTGTCGTCCTTGTATCAGCCACCATATGTGTCACGCAACGTACATGCCCACCGTATTTGTCACGCAATGCACAAGGAGCAGTACCTCCTTCTACCGGGAGCTTCTTCTTCCACTCAGGGATAGTTGAGTAAGAAGAACACGAACGCGTGCGAATATCAGATCCCGTCTCCACGCAGAAGGCAATTTTTGCACGTGCTCTTCTTGCTCGCCGTGACTATTTCTGAGCCAAATGATGGACTTCTTCTAGTGTAATCACTCATAGTTTTTTCGTGCACCTTGCGCGGTATAACCCATTGGTCAGTGCAACCGTCTCTCATCGCTCCCGGCCTGATCGCAGGTTACTGTCCAGGGAGTTCATATATCATCAAGCTGGGTCAGATTCAGTTGGTGAAGCATTCATCCAGCATGAGGACAAGTATTATCGACCGATATCAATCTTACCAACCATCCGGTAAGATTATAGAGAGATCAGCGCATGTTCAGTTATGTTCCTATTTAGAAGAGAACAAACTGTTATCACAATCACAGTTTGGCTTCCGCCAAAAGCGCTCAACATCTACCGCCTTAATCACCTTCACAGATCAAATCCTGGAGAGTATGGACAAAGGATACGTGACGGGAGCAGTGTTCCTGGATTTACGCAAGGCTTTTGACACTGTTGACCACTTGCTCCTTATTAACAAGCTTAAGGGTCTAGAGTGGCAGGAAAAAGTCTGGCATGGTTCCGGTCATATCTCTCTGGCCGAACTCAGCAAAAGATGTGTGAAATTGAACTGTCTCCCCCAGCTAAAATCACTGTGGGGGTACCACAGGGTAGTATTCTCGGTCCGTTGTTATTCTTAGTGTACATAAATGGCATTCAATCTGTAATAAAACACTCAAGGATGACTATGTTTGCTGAAGACATGGCATTTTACTGTCATGAGAATTCACCAACTGATTTGTAATTAAAGCCAAATGCGGACCTGGCAGCGATTACATCCCGGCTACACGACAACAAGTTGACATTAAATGTTACAAAGTCGAAGTTTATGATCATCAGTAGCCGTACGAAACTGAGTCAATTTAATGATATAGCTCTTGTGGCTAATAACGATCGGCTGGAGAACGTTACCGAATTCAAATACCTTGGCGTGACCATAAATCAGTACCTAACCTGGCACGATCATATTGACCAGTTACAAAGCAAAGTTGCGAAGAGGTTAGGGGTTTTAAAGAGAATTAAGCATTTGCTTCCTGTTTATGCAAGAAAGATCTATGTCACAACAATGGTCATCCCAATACTTGAATATGCAAGTATCGTATGGGGCGACAAAAACAACACAGTTTTAATGGATTCTATCCAAGTTCTCCAAAATAGAGCAGCCAAGGTGGTCCTGGATAGGGCGCCACATTCGTCTTCAACAGAAGCACTTGCAGATCTGAACTGGGTGAATCTTACCACCAGAAGACAAATGAAACGCTGCCTTTATCTGTACAATTTAATAAACTCAGCCAATAGAAACAACGTAATCATCCCAGGTTCGGACCGTCACAGTCACAGCACTCGGTCAAAGAACACTGTTCGAATCATAAAATCAGATACTAACTCGGGACTGCTTAGATCCCTAAATAGTGCCTTACTTGACTGGAATGCCCTGCCTATGGAGATGAGAAACCCGTCTTATAATGCTTTTAGAACTTCGTTACATAATAGGTTTAAATTTTACAATAGCTTTCCATTTTGTTCAACTTTTAAGTAGAACTTAGGTGTTTAATCCCTCTTTTTTCTTTTCTAATATTTAAATATTAGCATTTTAGTATTTTTAGTGAAATTTGATCTTGTTGTATTTTCACAGTGCCCTATTGAAAACCACCTTGCGTGATATAGGCCATCTGTATAAAGAATTGCATTATTATTATTATTATTATTATTATTATTATTATTATTATTATTATTATTATTATTGTTATTATTATTATTCCATGACGCTGCGCACTTGAGCTTTGTACACGGTGGCTACTCCCTTCGAATTCTTATTACAAGTTATTTTCGCGACAGCAAACTTTGCGCGTTTTTGCGATTTTTTAAAGAAATTGTTCGTTATTTATGGCCGGGGGTGTGTTTAGAGTTGGCGGGGGGGGGAGGGATTTTCCAAATCATTGAACTGTTGGAAAACTAAAGCAGAAAAGGGTGATAATAACTTTAACAATCCGTTTAAACCATTTGTTGCTTTTTTGCTATGAACACATCCAAACTGTCCGCATAACAAATATTGATCGTTGCTCTTTACCTCCAGTTTCAATAGTACGTTATCTTGGTGCAGCTAGGGCCCAGCCTCCAACGCAGATGTCCTTATGGCTTGTCACGCAATCCATTCCTCTACCCACCGGGGAGGAGTGCGTGACGAGTCCAAAGAATATTTGCCTTGGAGGCTACGTAAACCAACGCTAAACTTAATAACGTTGGTTATCAATAACTGGAGGACAAAATATTCCAATTCATCAAAACGCTGCTTATTTTGTTAGAAATTAGTTACTGTATGCTAACAAACCCTTGCCCCAACACCAGCCACACCACCTTCGACAAGCCGGCCTGTGAGCCAGCAATATGGGTTTTGTAATGGAAGTTTGCGATTAAAAAAAAGTATCGTCGCGACAAAAAAACTGGATCGACGAAAATAATACTTGTTTCAACAGAAAAGTTTGTTTTGGAAACGTAGTTTTAAATAATGACGTGTCTCATGTTATCTCGTCGCACATAATGCGTGTATAATTGCCGTAAGCTCTGGCGACGGGTGGGCGGCATCCTTTATACACTGAATGGTAACAGATGTGCTTGTCGTCTTTCAGGGATTAAATTGGTCGTTTGATACCAGTCTAGCGTGTTAAAATCTAGATTGATCACCGCTAGAATTATCTTGATGGAGGTCTGTAAGAAGTACGCCCACAAAACGAAATTCTAGTAGTAGTACCTCTGCGGGGTTCAAAGAGCACGTACCCTCTCCTCCTGTCACGGGATAACCTCCTCTCCATCACGTGGAACAGTTAATAAATCGTCTTCGGCTATTTTTGGATGTCGGAACGTTCATGGGGTAAAGGTCAGACGTCTTTGGTAATTATCCGAACTGTTTAGCCCTTCTGCTACAGGTCAGCTTAGTTCAAATTTCCTGGAGTTCGAGTATTAATCAGGAAAGGAAGAAGTTCAAATTAGGGGAAGCTGGTCTCTTTGATTTGAACCAATTTTATCAGTTTCAACCTCTTTCCACCCTGGATGATTTTCTTCCCAGGGGTAACTAGAGGCTGCATTCACGAAACCCTCCTGCGCCAAGATGTGTTCCGTAAACAAAAGGCTATTTTTTAAGAAAACGATACTTTTGATTCATCTTAGCTTAGGAGTGCTTCACAATTCCGACCCTAGTGCGCTAACTTATTTGACCAAATATTAAAATTTCGTCAATTTGGTAATTTTTTACTCAACGGCATCTGTCAGTAAAATCAGCACATTGAATTCCCAGGTTTCCTTCCCCAACAGAAAGGGAAAAAAACAACTTTTCAGCTGTTTCCAATTTTAAGAAATATAGAAAGCTTCACGGATTACTCCCAAATTAAAAAAAAAAACTTCCTAGAAATTTTATTTGCTTTAGCTCCCAGAATCGCCCGTTGTCTTTCCTTTTCCTATGGTTAAATAGAAAGCACACCAAAATAACAAACATTCAATATTTGTGCTTACCAGCAAGCTTTATTTCATCGAGTTAAAGTTAAAATTGTGGATACCATAGAAAACTATTGACAAGATGGCGCCCTGAACAGACAACTTGTACAGGTCTCTTGCTCAAAAATGTTCCTTGCATCCACTTACGAGATACAAATGATATAGCGGAATACCAATCCCATTTAGCTAGCGCTAACTAAATCAACTAAGGGTGCGTTCAATTAACCAGGAAAAAACAGAACGATCACAACAGTTAGCCACCAGATGAATCTTGACCTTCGTGTTTTGGCAAGAGTTTGTTATAAAGGGTCGAATGTGTTGTAGGCCCATAACATGGCGACTTTCAGCCAGGTAGGGGTATGAGATTTAAGCTTGGCTTCGTGAACAACTGCTCTCGAAATCAAGTTTGCGATTACAAAAGTTTCAACCTGGGCCAAATTCAGCCCGTGAAAATACTTCAGTCCAGTCTGAGCCAACCGGGGAAGATCATACAGAGCAGTGAGATCCATTCAAAATGAATGTTACTGAATGCAGTGTAAAGGAACCCGTAATTTCACTTAAAAAGTTAAATCGTAGGCGCCATCTACTTTTACCTCGTAACGTAATCTGAAATGTCAACCCATGCTGAAATCCGCTATGTAACCAGGCTCTTAAAAAGTTATGTTTCAATCCGATTTCGTTTATTCGTAATCTGGAATACAGTCACTTGAACGCAACTTACATTAATTCAGTAGTTTGTAATTGATAATCTGATCAAGAAGGAGGACATCATGTAATACAAATACCTGGCCACTCCGCTCCGCTATATTAAAAATATACTATATAAAAAATAAACTGGCCAAACAAGTTTGTTTAGCTTCCTCTTGATTTTTACATATAAATTACCTTTCAAACTGTGTCAATACCCAAACTAAAATGAAGCTCTCATGGTCCTACTGATTATCATACAATATTACTGAAAAGGAGGGTCCTGTCTGAACTTTTAACACACCAAATACTGTGAACATTGTTCAAACTAGTCTGTCTGGGGTGATCGTTTTGATGAGAGTATTCCGGCCTGATAACGTCTGGTGTTGGTTACATTGATTGACGTTTTGACAAGCTGACCGGAAGTCATTTTCAGAGTCAAGTGAATATGACTTCCGATAAGGTTGTCGAAATCTCAATTAATGTGACCAGCAACAGTCGTTCTCAGGCCTCCTCTCACTGACTTAGACGATCACAGCAGATAGACTACCGGGACTCCTGGGTTCAAAACATTTACATTTGTCCAAACTCTATCATCGAAACTACAGAACAATTTGGTTTTGGCTTAAGAGGGATGCTAGTAACAATTTTGGGCAGTAGACCTTTTTATGTTACCCAATTATCGCGAACAGGCACTTTGTGCAGGTTTTTTTTTTACCTGAAGGGTAAATTCCTACCACCTTTGCGCAGTGACAGTTGGTTTCTACAGTACGACAATCATGGCCGTTGCTATGGTGAAATATGATAGAAAATTACCCTTTATGATAAAAATAAATGTGGATCAATGTTTAAGACAAAAAAATTGTCTGAAAGCGATAACTGGGAAACTTACAGCATTTTGGTTTTTGACAATCACACCCCTCTTTCAAGAAGCCCTGCTAATTGCACATCTAAAATTCCTTATCTTAAAAAGAAACTTAGATTTGCTTGAAAGATTAACCATTTACCTACAAAATATTGAATATATGTGGATGAATAGCAAAGGTAAATATTTAAAGGCTAAAATGGTTGAATATACAAATGAACAACAATCACATACTGATTTACCAAAGGTCTAGGGCCCTTACAATTTGCATAACTTGTTGCAACTCAGGTGTAGCTTATGTGATTGGCCTTGGGTCGCAATCACATCCACCTTTATAGGGAGGTGTGGAAACTGACCCCGCAAAGAAGCACTCCAAATAGCTACAACGGGAAAATCTATTTTCTGACAGGAGAATAGTCAGTCATCATCATTATCTCGCAAAGACATACCTCAAATAGCTACAAGGTAAAAATCCTTTGTGATGGGTAAATAATGTAGATCAAGAACTTAACTCTATTTAAAATGCATTGTGGGCAACAGTCACAAAGCTGAACACCAATCTGGGCATGTTTTTCAAGTCACTATAAAAACATATTCAAGGAACTGGTTATCAGACTAAAGTTTAGGGATTCTTCCTTTGGTAGACAGAAAAATTCAGAATGTAAACTTGGCCATCTAAGAACACAAGTGAAATCCGTATTAAGCCACAAAACACTGAACTTAAGTATCAACGCAAACATAAGCATAAACGCAACAACAACAAAGAAAACTTTCCTTTTTCAAATAATTGTGCTCATGCTTCCGTTGTTACATCGTCCACGTAATCCGGACCAACGTGTTGGATAATCCAAGCACAACCACAAGCACAGCAAAAATCAATTGCCACATTAGAGTCCCATCATGCAACTTTGGTCAAAGATTGCAGGCACTGTGCCTGCATGTGTAACCGTGTGCTTGTCCATATTGCATGGCTGAACATTCTCGTGGTTATGCTTGTGCTCTATATCTTTGTGCTTGCGTCGAATGTGTAAACCAGCCTTTAGCTCTCTTTTAGAGGCTGAAAACGCCATATGGTAACCGTTGCACGGCTAAACACAATGAGCGTTATTCAGTTATGTGAGCTAAAGTAATGCTTTTAGTGACCAGTAGTGCCAGTAGTGACCAGTTCTCATGCCAAGGTTTAAGCTGAGCTACTGTCTGCCACTCCATAAAAGCTTACAGTTAGATCAAGTAAAGCTAGTGATCTGCAGTTCACCAAAGTTTACTGAAGTCGTATGCACGGCTTCCACTTGTACCACACTGGTTGTTAACTTGTAATCTCAGTGTAGTCGGTGATTCACTTCTCATCAAAGCGTTACATAGTCCTGGTAACCAGTCTTCACTCACTTTATTGCACATATTGACTTTCAGATTGAATGTAGTTGGAGACTTGTTTTTCGCCAAACCATCATCAAGGCTGTCTAACCAGTCTCCAATCACCTCATGATCGCTGTAGTTGTTAATCGTCAGAGTGAGTGTCTTCAATGAAGTGTTTTGCGCCAAACTATCACCAAGACGGCCCATCCAGTCACCACTTATGTCACTGTAGTTGTTAATGAAGTGCATTTAATGCATTTAATTGAAGTGTTTTTCGCCAACCATCACCCAGGCTGTACATCCAGTTATCAACCATGCCGCTGTAGTTGTTAATCGTCAGCGTAAATGCATTTAATGAGGTGTTTTTCGCCAAACCATCATGCAGATTGTACATAGAACGATTACTCATGCTACTGAAGTAAATGTTAATCGTCAGAGTAAGTTCCTTCAATGAAGTGTTTTGCGCCAAACCTTCATCCAGACTATACATCCAGTCATCATCAATGCCGCTGTAGTTGTTAATCGTCAGAGTGAGTGAATTTAATAAAGTGTTTTTCGCCAAACCATCACCCAGACTGTGCATCCGGTCATCACGTATGATACTGTAGTTGTTAATCGTCAGAGTGAGTGCCTTCAATGAAGTGTTTTTCGGCAAACCTTCACCCAGACCGTCCATCCAGTCGTCACTCATGCTACTGTGATTGTTAATCGTCAGAGTGAGTGCCTTTATTGTGTCTTCCGCCAAACAATCTCTCAAACAGCCTCCCCACCCTTCAATTGCATCAGTGTGAACGTTGATCGTAACACTGAGTTTGTCTTGTCTGGCATTCTTGACTAGGGTGAGGAGCTTTTTCAGTGAAGCAGGATTGTCAATAGAGACACCAAGCCTCTCCCATGGTTCGCCTTGAACTACAGGCACATCGTGCTTATTTACAACTACAGATAGTTTATCTGATATTCCTTGAAAGATAGAGCTTATCTCGTTCGTCAGCTCGCCCATGACAGTAACCGATGACAACGTCTTGTGCTTCGCTAAACATTTTGCAATGCACTTAGCACTGGCATCAGTTAATTTATCCTGGATATTTAAAGTCAGACTTAACAGCGGGTAACGTTTCAAGACAGCACTGAGAGCTTCTGCCCCTTCAAGGCTCAGCTCACCCCAAAGGTTCACAGTAAGGCGCTGTTCTACTACTAAAGTACTCTCTACCTTAAAAGGACGAAAATGAGCCACCTGATTACCCCCCACAGTGCTGCAGGTGTCTGGATGAAACGCTAAAGAAACCTGCGAACTTCTTGTCAAACGCAGATTTTTTACAATAGCCTGCCAATTGTTGGGGAGCTCTCCATAAACAAATGCCCTTAAAGAATTCAGGGAACGATTTTCTAAAAGACCTCTTTCAAGGAAATGAGCACCAGAGAAACTCAGTTTTCCTTTAACTTGTACATCAAGAGAGTTAAGAAAGGTTTGTCCCGAAAGTCCTTTGCCAAGAGCAGTAGCTAATTGATCCTGCATATCTCCACAAATGATCAACGAAAGAGAGGTCAGCGATTTGTTTGAAAGAAGCCTTTCGAAAGCTTGTGTTGTAGTATCACTTATTGAGTCAAAAATCCTGAGAGGAAAAGATGTCAGTAGTGTGTCAGCAGACAATCCAGTTTCGAGAGCATTGGCCCAAGCCCCGCCGCACTCTCCTGCCAGTCCAAATGTTATTTTTGTAAGGGTCTTGCTTGCAGCCAAACCGTTGCCAACGATAAGTGCTTCACCACAAGGGATAGGATTATACTCTGTGAGAGCAAACTCTGATAAACTTGTGCTTGCAGATAACCATTTGAACAGAACATCTGCTAGTTCTTCTGTTAACTCAAGGACTGAAATGCTTAGAGTAGTAACCTGCGAGCCAGGTGCCAGGGCATCTACGATAGTCGTCATGCTGTCATTGTAAAGCAGTGATGCACGTAGGTCAAACACGGAAACATTGGGAGGCAGCTGTACACTTGAAAAGCTTTGGCAGGCTTGCAATACTTGAACAAAGTGTTCACCCCCTAATAGGTAAGTATTCACCCCAGTATGACTGCGGTACACCTCCACGCTCAGTGGAAAAGGTACCAAGGAACAAAGAGTAACCGCCATTTTCTCGGCATTTCCAGTTTCGTTGAAGCTCTCAGTGAAGAAAGTTACCGCTTCTTCACTACATTCAACCCAGTTCCAGTCACCCGAGCTCTGTAGCTTCTCACCAATTTGACTAAATAGAATACTAGCCTCATCACCCGGTATACCACAGACAAAAAGAAACACCTGTGGATATTTCTTCACCAAATCATCAAAGGTTAGATGCTCAAAGACATTAAACTGCTTTTTCCGTAATTTGCGTGCAATATATGATGCAGCGAGGTATTCCTGAAAGGTCTTGTGAAGAAAGCAGTATTCATGTTGTGGAGCTAACCTCTTCAAACTTTCCTCCTTGTACAGAAGGCCTAGTTCACGAGCTACCAATTTGTTATTTTTGCTTTCAAGTTCCGTTAGTTCTTCTTCACGAAAACCGTAACGATCAGTCAGAAGACATTTCCAAGCTAGCTTTCCAAGGGTAAGGATGTCCTTTCTAAACTTCTTCTCTAAAACTTTGTCGTCTTTATGGGCCTCCAGGTTGTGTTTTGTACAATATCTTCTCAAGAGGCAACAGACAATTATTTGGTAAAGCGCACTACGGGAGGATGGCAGTTTTCCTTCATAGTCCTCGTAAACTACACACAGTAGACGTAAAGTTAGTGGATTGTTTCGGAGGGCATGTAATAATGTGTTTTCTTTAATTTCTTCAATGAGCATCTCTCCCTTTGACGAAAGACCTGGACCAACATTTGCAAAATGTTTATTGATATACTCAAAACTATCATTCTTTCGCACTTCAATTCCCTTTTCTTGACGGGTTGTGGCCAACACATAGCAAACCGTAAAATTCTTCTGTGAAGCAGTTCATCCACATGATGCTTTGACTTTTGGGGAAGCTCATCCAAACCATCCAAAATAATTAAAATTCTCTAGATCTCTTGGTTATGAATGTCCCTGATGAAGTCTAATAACTTTTTCTCTGGTCGTTTCATCGATATCTTTGGGAAAAAGTTGTTCACAGATGGCTTCCATTATATCACTGTCGATGTCGCGGCACTTCAACAGGAGCACAAGTTCGAATTTGGGAAAGGTTAACGTCGTTGTGGCGTTTTTATTCGCCCAATCGTAAGCAAGTTTAAGGCAAAACGTAGTTTTACCAATTCCTGGGTTGCCCTCTACTAGCGTCATGGCATCCTCACCTTTCTTAAGAACCCCGAAGATGTTAAACACGTTCACCTCATCCCCTTCTGTCTGAATGCCTGCGTTTGGTCTTGGAGGTTTTACTAGCGTCCTAACATCCTCACCTTTGTCATGAGCGCCAAAGATGTCACTCACGTCCACTAAAATGAACTTCTTTGGCACTTTTGGTCTTGAAACAATTTTCAGTCTCGTGTACACATTTTCAAGAGGCAGTTGGAGCGTGTTTTCCCAAAGAAGTGGCCTCAACTGAGCACGTCTGTTGTACTCAGCTTTGAGCAATTTCACAACAACTGAGTTACCAGTACCTGCCAGAACAACGGAAAATTGTCTTAGAAAAAAAAAGAAATCATACAAGACACTAAACTGAGAGATTTTGCAACGCTAAACTGTTCAATTTACTGCTTCACTCTCTTGACGTTACACTTGTATAATATATAATTATATTTTTAATGTTTCCCAAATGAAGTTGTCTATTTTCCTCAGATCCAACTGAATGCGTGAACGGAAATTTTTAAATTATGCAAGTCAACGGTAGCAGCGCGGAGAGGTTGGGGAGAGGGAGGAAGTATACAAAAGCAGTCAAGAAGAAAAGTCGTTACAGTAATAGAAACCCCTTCTTTTATCCAATAGTGTAAACGAGAAAAAGATTGTAATACCTGTGTGAACTTTGCTATGCAAATAAGAAACTGCATAATCATGTCCACTGACCTGACTAAGAAATATGTTCTTTCCTCAGTCCTCCATTTAAAACTGATGCTATCGAGATGTTTCTGACCTTAACTCGTACATGCTTTAGACTGCGGTTTCAAGTTGTACCCTAAACAAGCCTTACCTTCCTGGGCATCTGTCGAAAGTCTCAATTTCTTTGGAGAAGAAGTACCCCTTGAAGATAATGGTCTTTGGCCCTTTTCTGAACTATGGCTTTCTGATGATCATGGAATAAAGCAAAATTCCACTCAAGCTGTTTTCACACCAGAGAAAGACCATCCATCCGAGATGCTTAGGAGGGCTGAAACACGGGGATTTTGCTTGCGTTTCACCACAACTTTGCTAAAATTATGATCATACGCCTTTATAAGTCGGTAAAGTATGATCGCCCAGGTGAGTGTAGTAAGGAGAAGGACTGTTTGTGGTGACATTGATGTTTCAACGACCTGAACGGAAGTCATCATCAGAGTCAAGTGATGATGACTTCCGCTCAGGTTGTCGAAACGTCAGTCAATGTCACCAAACAGTCCTTCTCAGGACTTCACTCAACTGGACGATCATAATTTACCGACTTATGATATGACTCCTGGGTTCAAACCATTTGCAGTATATGCCTTCACTCACACAAACTGCTCCTGGAACACTAAGGGGAAGATATGAAGCGAATTTTCCCAACAAGTGCACGCCACAATGAGTTTTTCAATGATTTTCTGAAGATACAAGATCCATTTCCATCCTGGCCATCTGTGGCTAAAGACACCTGTTAATAGTTTCACTGAGTATGGTGTCTGAATACGAAATTTACCATCATTTTCAGTTATATACGTAAATGTCACTATTGGCTTTTCAATGTGTTACCAACGCAATTAAAATCCCTGTGAGACTGCCCCTTTAAAATTTTAGGCAAACGTGTCATTCTAACTCTTTACCTATCTTAACTGTCATGATTTTGAGGATGAGTTAATGTTCCTTAGTGTTCTTGCTTTTTCCTCTTGATTCTGTTAGATGTACAAAGGTTTGATTACTATAATTTTATTGATTGTTTTTGCGTAAGCTTCCAATTAAAATTTCTTTTGTTCGTGACTTCCTTCGTGAATATATCTTGCTGTGTGCATCGATTGAGAACAGTCCCTCGGTTTCATGTATTTTTTTTTTGTTTTTTTTTGCCTGAACACGAGTCTAATCCTAATACGATAACAGACAACTGGTAATCCTCACTCAGAGATGCATACATAAAACTCGTCATTTTCATGTGGGACACACAGCTCATCAGAAAAGTTGTCTATCTAAATCACTTAGCCTGTCTCTACTGCCAAAACAGCTTTTACCCAGGCTCCAAAATCACACAGGTCACAAGTCATTTTATTTAGTCCATTCTAGTTCCTTTGGCTTGTTATTCTTATGGCCCGCACCTCACCATACAAAGTGGTGGTTTCAGTGATCATTAAACAAAAGGTTTGCACTTGTGAACCATTAACTGTCCACATTGTGAAGACAAAACTGTACCTTTGTGAAGTCTTCTGCTAGGTTCCTTACAACCCTGTGAGATCCCAGTGGTTGGTAGGTGGCTTCCTTTCACTAATGAATTCCGCTCATTAGCTGTACCCCCAATCAAACATACAAAAAACACATTGTTAGTATGTACCAAACCAGTGTATAGTGTTTGTTTTGACTCTGATTGGCTCCTCAACCAGTATATAGTGTTTTCGCGCGCTCTGATTGGCTACTCAACCAGTATATAGTGTTTTCGCGCGCTCTGATTGGCTCCTCAACCTCGGATAGTATCTGCTATTCACCTCCTGGCATTGTTCTGGATTTTGCGCACAAGTTTTTTCCTCATTTCTCAGAAAAAAAGGAACTATCTGGTTCTGGATATCCACTGGTTCGGTGTATACTAAAACAAATATTATTCACCTCAGTGTTGCATCCACCACTACTCAGCTTCACTTCAGAGAATAATTGTTAATTATCTACACCACAGTAAACAAATTCAATTTTTTCTAATACTACTGCTGATGTCAACAGGCAACTATGAGAAAGTACCGTGTGGAAATGTGTGTGTGTGTGGAGGGGGGGGGGGGGGCAACAAGGTTTGAGCCTCCTGCTTCCCATACCCTTTAACCTCACCCCCTCGTCTCCCACCTACCATACACCTCCCTCCCCTTTCCCCTTTTTCTCCTGGGCCCCAGCCCCCTGTCTGACACTACAAATAATGTACACCAGACAGGAAAAAACACTTTACACCCTACCTTTGTTGCACAAACACAAACAACAACTATAATGATAACAATTAGGAACATTTAGTTTTGCATTTCGTTTGGCTGAGAAACAGTCAAAATCATGAATCAGTTACATGAAGAAAACAGTAATATTCTCTGTTTGCTCCATGTAATGTCACACTTGGACACCCAGGCACAGATAGTGGGGTGCGGAAAAGTCAGAATGGCCGAAAGAAACAGCGGGCTAAGGAAAGTTAATGGCAAACAACAATTTTGTTTGCCATTCTTTTCGTCTGTTCCGATTTTCCTTTGCCCCTGCTATCTGTCCCTGTGTAATACAGGCTTTCTTTCACCACACCTCACAGAAAGGAGTACGTTTTCTTTCATATAGCCAGCAACATGACGCAAATTTGCAAAATTACAATTCAATGATTGTAAAATTTGGTACAATGTTGGATTATCATTGTTGCCATGGTAACATAGTTAAGACTTGCATATTCATTGGGACAGTCAAGCTTCAGTCACGAGCGCAAAACAAAACATAGGCCCGCAATGCGTGCAGAACCGACGAAGTGTTTGTTCGTCTCGAAAAGAAAGCAAGCGAGGCGTGCGTGACTGCAGGTTCAATAACATTCAAGCATCTGTAACAGCAAGTTGCAGTAAAAGTGTGTAACTGTTACTAACGCTGAAATTTGACCAACTGTAAAGGCAACCAATACCCTGGAAAGGAGGTCAACTGAATTATTCACCCTCTCCTCACCAAACATAGCACCATAGACTACGCCGATGACCTCATGCATTCTTCACTCAAGATCATTTTTCGCTGTCTTTTGGTCGATCTTCCTCAAAACCCTGAACAAAAAAGCCGTCACAATTCTCAAAACAGACGCATTTCAAAAAATGTCCAGATATAAGAGTAACCACATCTTTACGATTGATTAGCATGGGCACCGTAACAGCCTAACAGATCTAGAATTGATCTTTTCCCCACGCCTGGGAACCGCACTTTGTGCTTAAAATCTGATGACTCAGCTCATCTGTCTTATCGCTTTGAATATTTAATTTTGTAGAATTAAACTAAAAAATTAAATGTCGATATAAATCTGTCCACAACTGAACATGCTTTTACCGAGAGTTGTGAGCGATGTATTTATATACTGTTGTGAATAGGGCACTATAAAAACATGATTATCGTTAAAGACAAACACATCGTCAGAATCAGGAGAAATTAGTAAAAAAGCGAAGTCGTCGCTTTATCTCAAACACGTTAAAGCATGTCTTATGACGTAATCGTTAAATCCGGTTTGCTCTTCCGGAGTCAGCAAGTCAGTGTCTCGAACTCTAAAATCGAACAAAGCGGTTCAAAATCAAAAGTAAAGCAGAAAAATTAAAAAGTCTAACTGGTATAAAATTCTGGGCCCCTTATACTATCCAAGAAGATCCAGCCTCGTGTAGTAAATCATTTCCCACCTGCGAATAACCTTTCTTAACGTTGGCAGCTAGATACTTTCCAAGTATTAAACATAACCACAACAACATACACCAGAATTTTCCTCTCATAACGTTTACTGAGAACTATTCTATCCTTACGATGTCTCAGCAACACTTTGGTCCCACCAGCATCAACAGTGCCACTGGACTTCACCACCTGTTATTATCAGTCCTCCTTGCTGTCTTTCACTAGTATTGCCCAGATATTTCAGTCCGGCCAAAGCCAACACTGCTTGGCGGAGGTGTGCTTCTATACCTACGGTACTTTTTATGTGGACCCTTGTCCTATCGTGCGTGCGTGTGTGTACTAATCGATGTCTGTGTACAACTTCTTCTCTATATGTTCAGAGCTCAGAACAAAATTATACCACAACACAGTCGAAGCAAATCTTCCACCAAGCCTCCGTCACCTTTCTTGACCTGCCAATTTAAAATGGCGACTCGTCCGCTCTTGTTCTCACGTCATCCCATCCAGTGGGCCATAGCGAAATACACACCTTGTGAGCCTTACACGACGTATTTTGACCGACCAAACCAGTCGACCCTCTTGTCACGACTGCTCTAACTCGACTTCGTCGGTTAAACATAGGCCCGCAATGCGTGCAGAACCGACGAAATATTGGTTCGTCTCGAAAAGAAAGGAAGCGAGGCGTGCGTGACTGAAGGTTCAATAACATTCAAGCATCTGTAACAGCACGTTGCAGTAAAAGTGTGTAACTGTAACTAACGCTGAAATTTGACCAACTGAAAAGGCGATCAATGCCCTGGAAAGGACGTCAACTGAATTATTCACCCTCTCCTTACCAAACATAGCTCCACAGACTATGCCCATGACCTCATCCATTCTTCACTCATGACCATTTTTTGCTGTCTTTTGGTCGGTCTTCCTCAAAACCCTGAACAAAAAGGCCATCACAATTCTCAAAACAGACGCATTTCAAAAAATGGGTAATAATTTTCCCAATATAAAAGTAACCACATCTTTAAGATTGATCAGTATGGGCACCGTAACAGCCCAAAAGAATTGAACTTTTCCCGACGCCTGGGAACCACGCTTTGTGCACAGTTTCCTTTAATCATGTCAAGGGCTCTTTAAGCCAAATTGCGAAATAAATCATTGCTATGCTCTATCGTACAGGTTACAAGAAAGCGCATTATAGGCATTTACCAGTCGTTTTGACCCACTCCACCCTCGATTAATGTTTTTACTTGGCTCAACGTACCATGCTAACTGGCGTAACGAAAATTGTGACAGTATTTTGCCCTTTGCGTTACCGAATGACGTTATGTTTAAAATCTGATGACTCAGCTCATCTGTCTTATCGCTTTGAATATTTAATTTTGTTGAATTAAACTAAAAAATTAAATGTTGATATACATTTGTCCACAACTGAACATGCTTTAACCGAGAGTTGTAAGCAATGTATTTATATACTGTTGTGAATAGGGCATTACAAAAACATGATTATCGATAAAGATAAACACATCGTCAGAATCTCAACGTGCTAACCGGCGTGACAAAAATTGTGGCAGCATTTTGTCTTTTGCGTTACCGAATGACGTAATGTTTAAAATCGGATGACTCAGCTCATCTGTCTTATCGCTTTGAATATTTTGTTAAATTAAAATAAAAATTTAAAGATAGATTTGGCCACAACTGAACATGCCATTATCGAGAGTTGTGAGCGAAGCATTTAAATACTGTTGTGAATATGGCACTATAAAAGCATGATTTTCGATCTGGAGAAATTGGTAAAAAGCGAAGTCGTCGCTTTATCTCAAACACGTTAAAGCATGTCTTTAATATGACGTAATCGTTAAATCCGGCTTGCTCTTCCGGAGTTAGCAAGTCAGTGTCTCGAACTCTAAAATCGAACACATCGGTTCAAAATCAAAAAGTAAAGCAGAAAAATTAAAAAGAGTAACTGGTATATAATTCCGGGTCGCTTATACTATCCAAGAAGATCCAGCCTCGTGTAGTAATTCATTTCCCACCCGCGAATAACCTTTCTTAATGTTGACAGCTGGATACTTTCCAAGTATTAAACAGGTAAACATAACCACAACAACGTACACCAAAATTTTCCTCTCATAACATTTACTGAGAACGATTCTATGCTTACGATGTCTCAGCAACACTTTGGTCCCACCAGCACCAACAGTGCCACTGGACATCACCTGCTGTTATTATCAGTCCTCCTTGCTTTCTTTCACTAGTATTGCACAGATATTTCAGTCCGGCCAAAGCCAACACTGCTCGGCGGAGGTGTGCTTCTACACCTACGATACTTTTTTATGTGGCCCTTGTCCTATCGTGCGTGCGTGTGTGTACTAATCGATGTCTGTGTACAACTTCTTCTCTATATGTTCAGAGGTCAGCACAAAATTATACCACAACACAGTCGAAGCAAATCTTCTACCAAGCCTCCGTCACCTTTCTTGACCTGCCAATTTAAAATGGCGACTTGTCCACTATTGTTCACCTCATCCCATCCCGTGGGCCATAGCGAAATACACACCTTGTGAGTCTTACACGACGTATTTTGACCGACCAAACCAGTCGACCCTCTTGACATGACTGCTCTAACTCGACTTCGTCGGTTAAAAAGCCAACCCTCTCTTATTCAAGAGAACAAACTCTGACCTATATGGGGAAATATAATACCGAAAAGGACTAGAAAGTTTGGTTACAGTTCTAGAATTATTTAATCTACTTACCTTGTGTAATGTCCAGCATCTTTCCCACAAGTGTATCACACTGCTTCTACCAACTGTACTTCTCTGCATATTTTCCACAAAGAACCTTGGTCTCTTCAAGCTGTAGGTCCCTGTCTTTTTGACGTACAGCCCTGATTGCCTTTGACCATTCCGTGGGATCTTCTGAATCAACTACACAGTTTGAACCATAGAGCACATTCTGAAGAGCTTCTCCAAGACCTGAGTTGCCACTCACCAGCACAGGCAAACCAGCAGATAAAGCTTCAAGAGCAGCCAGCCCAAAGCCTTCGGTTCTTGATGGCATTATAGCGAGATCTACCTCACAAAGCAATCTGGCCAGGTCTCCTCTGCTTTCCTTGAAGGAGCGCACTGTTAGTTGCTTACGGGCAACACCATGTTGGCATAACTTGTCTGCAACCCCACCTTCTTTTCCATGTGGTGAACCAACAAAGACAAGCTGGCAAGAACTATCGTTCAACTCCACAATTGCTTTCACTGCAATGTCGCTCCCCTTCAGCTCAAAATCTTCATTGTCATCCCTCCCAAACACTAAAACATAAAATGTTCTCCTTTCTTCTGTGGCTTGTTCGACATGGGAGAATTCAGAGAAAATGCTTGGGGTAATTTTGAAAACTGATTGTTCTTTTTTGCAGTAACGGAGATAACGGGAATAAGCATCTACCAGCTTGGGTCCAACTGCTACAACCTCATCTGCCAACTCACATAGCCTTATCTCTAATAGATGCTTCTTCTCACCTTTGGAAATGGCATCTGCATAATCTTCGTACATTCCCAGTTCTTCTGGAGCTGTGTGCACAACCTGAATCCGCTTACATGTACAGTGGCATTGCCGCTGAATGAGTTGCACTTGCTGATCAAGTGGTAGCCCATGACCTATCACACAATCAATCAATGGTCTTCCGGTAGAGACAACAACCAGTCAATTGGTTCAAAACCAATCCGTTCCTCTGCTTCAATAAGATGGACATTGTGGCTAGCAGCAACTCTTTTATCCTCTTCACTGCACTGAGGGAGATAGACACTAACTTCAACACGAGGATGCCGAGCCAGATGAATCGCAAGCTCTCTGTTTATGGTCGACAAGCCTCCCTTGGTGGGCCTCCAATCACTACTCAACGGAGTAATCCTCAGTGTCCTGTTGGAAGCTGAACTTTTTCCACTGTCTAGGCCTTCCGGTGATGTCGAGGCTGTGCTAATAAATGGAGAATCCTAGAACAAAAGGGGGGCACACCCATTGAATGGTCAACAGCAAACTATGACTACCCTTTTTGCTATATTCCTCGATTACATTACTTTTCGTGAAGTTATAATAAAATAGAAACTGACAATTGAAGGTGGATTGAAATTGATCAGTTAAAAAGCAAAAACATTGACCTTTTGAGCCACATTTACCACACTTCATTGTGTTTTAGACTTCTGCAAGAAAGATCGATGGTGGCTAAAAAATGCCACACTAACCGTTAGTCAAGTCTTGAAATTCAGATTTTGTGTGTTGCCACTGAAAGCGCCAGTGATACAATAAGCAACGCATAATCTCCAGTTAAGCCTTAAGTATTCTTTTTTTCTTACTTTCATTTGTATCCTTCTAGTAATATCCTTGTGTGTGTGTGTGTGGCAAAGCTGAATAAATAAATAAACAAACAAATAAATAAACTTGATGGCCAATCAATAGCAGCCCGAGATAAATACATCAAATAAAAACATTACTAAAATTATATGTAGACCATCGCAGAGAAGATTTTTCAACTTAAGCAGTTGAAAAGAAGAAACCTGAAAAAATTCAGGCTTGAACGGGAATCGAACCCATGACCTCTGCGATACCGGTGCAGCGTTCTAACCAACTGAGCTATCAAGCCAACTGAGAGCTGGTCAATGGAGAGTTCGTATTTATCCCGTAGATGGTCTACATATAATTCTAACTTTATCCGTAGTTCAAATATATGATTATTTCATATATTTATAAAAAAGGATGAATACTATTACCGGTAATTTGCAATTTCCAGGGTTTTGCAATGAGGTTGACTGTATGTTTTCATCTTATTACGTACAGTCGACTGAATTACAAAACCCTGGAAATCACTAATGTTTACCGTTTAGAGGTACAGTGACGACAAAAATGATTGAGGTGAGATTACGTTTATTTTGAACTTAAATGTAAATCCTCCTTGCAAGATTTCACGTTATAAGAAACCTTTCGGTTACCTTATACATTCCCTTATAATTTTCAAACTACAAAATGGTCACACAGTTTGTGACCCCCTGTGAGATGAGTGCAAGTGTAGTAACCTACTAAGACCCTTCTCTTCTTTTCTGTTCCATGTTATAGTATGTTTCAACATTAGAGAAGCAAGTCACTGAACTAAAGAAGTCAAGCAGGTGACACTCAAGTTAACAAAATATAAAATGATAATAAAGTTTTAAATATATAAAACCCACAAAGAGAGTCACAATGCAGTCTAAATCAAGGCAGTCTTGGAATCATTGCAATCATTACTGTCTATGATATTCAATAATAATAAGGAAATACATGTAGCAGCAGGATATATGACATAATGTAGCTTAGCTTCCGTTTAGCTGATCAAAATCAAAATCTTGTACTTGTAGTATAGCCTCATGCGCTTCCAGACGAGAAGCTTCAACCTTTATTCAGTAGAATCATAGTAGTCGAGAGATGGGTTGTGAAACCTTGCAAGTTTCAAAGGCCAAAACAAAGGCGCCTCAATTTATGTTGAAAGCTCCTAAATAATGTTTTGTTATACATCTACACACTATCCAGTATGGTAGCCTGCAATGCAGGCGTTTTCTTGGGGACGCGCGAGTGCCAAAATCTCGGTTATCGTAGCCGCCATGTTGGATTTGCAAAATCTTAGGGAGCTGGGAAGAGGGGCGGGGGAAGGGGGCCTGCATTGCAGGCTAACACTATGGCTGAATAACATAACAGAAATATTTGACAATGTGTGGTTAGTTGCTCCAAGACAGTTCAAAACCTGTTGTGGTTTGTGCACCCTCAAGGCTAAAAACAGTATAAAAAGATCGAAGCCTGATACAAATACAAATACAAATACCTTATTATCCACTTCCCTCAGGGGTTTTCAGGGATAATTTGCAACACTGTGTGGGGGACTTTTCCAGACTGCTTGTGGCACAGTTTACATTTTAATGTTATGAATGCCCCCTAATGTGAATGTGAATTTTGAGATAGACACTAGGGGTGGCCACTGCCAGAGATTTGTTACGTCCCCAGTGGTTCTTTTACATCCCACAGAGTCAGTTATAAGTGAAAGTACTGTGAGATGGGACCTACGGTTTTTCGTACTAATCCGAGAAGAGTAGAAAGTCTTACCATTTGCAGATGTCAGAGCATAGGCAGCACTTTCAAAAATTTCTTTCAATTTAAAACCTGAAAGGGTATCGGGCTTGCACAATAAAACGATCATCTTGCAAACCGTCTCGCAAAGTCTCAAATTTACCATTCACCACCCTAATATGTAAAGGTAACGTTTTCAGCTCATTTAGCTTGTGCTGGATGTTTTTCTATTTCTAGAGCTTTAGTATATATCTCCTGCCATCTTCTGTTGTGAATCCAGTCAGGTTTTTCTTTCAAGGAGCAACATTCACCATTGTTTTCTTTGTTCACAGCAAACCAAGTGCAGATACCATGAATGAATACAATAAGAAAGTAGAGTCCCTTAAAGGTCTTATTGAAACACAAAAAATGGTAAGGTTGAGATTATGAGTGTTTCATCTAAATGTCATAATTGATTTATAAATTAGCCTACTTTCAAGAATTGCAAGTCACAAATTCCCCAAGCTAAGGTGAAGGCCCCATTGTGAGCCTAAAGAAATAGGAGTTATTCAAATGCTGGTTTAAACCTTGGTGTGTGAGGGCCATTCTGCTGTTTATGATTGTCACTTCAGTATTGTGATAAGAAAGTTGCAAATAATAGTCAGACATTGGAAATTGACGACTGAAATTTGTCCATGTCTGACAATATCCCCACTATGGTCAGGCGTAAATTGTTCAGGTGACTGTTTCAAGAGGCAGTGAATGGAATAAACATCTCTCACCTGTCAGCTGTCACCCCTCCCCTCTTACGTGCACCAAGTGGTGCAAAAGGCCTCCAGGGATCCATAATAACAGTTGTCAGATCATCTGAGATGACTATGAAGTCCTAAAGACATCTCTGCATCTGGCAGAGAAATAAGTTTTGAGGAGCATTTTTATTCATTGCTATTTGTCATTGAGGTGTCTGTAAAAATAATTTCTTTCAAATCCCAGTAACCATTTGGCGTTTGCGAATCTTTGTAAACAGAGGATTAATATTTGTAAACTTCATTTGTTGTGTGACATCTTATGCAGTATCTCTCATAAATGAACTGTTTGCAGGATCAGTTTTATCCTGTCTACTTCTGATCTACTAATGTGGCTAAATGTAATTTAGGCAAAGTTAAACTCCAAACAAAATGCTAGGCTTGCTTTGGGCTTGTGGCTGCTAAGCCCCATTGGATTGCAGTCAGCGGCTCATCATTAGTTGACATGCTTATGCAGGGCGGCTCAGCGATCTGGCAGGGGCTGTTGATATTTTACAGCTCTCAAGTTTGTGTCGCTGTAGTTTGCTGTTTGCTTGCGTTTTTCAACCGTTGAAGTTTGCTCTGTTTTTGCCTGCTGCTCCTCCCCATCCCTCCCCTGTTGGTAAGTATCCTCCTCCTCTGTTTTTTTTCACTGATTTCTCAGTGTCATGGTGCCGGATGGTTGCTGCTCACAGGGTTCCCATGGTTACCCTCCGTGCACTTTGTCTATGTTGCATGGCTGCACCTTTCCTTTCTGGCACCTCCCTCCAAGCTCATCTTTTGGTGTTGAGATTAACAGCAACATACATGTACAAATCTGAAAACTTTATTTTCCACATGTGAGCTTCACAATTCTGAAAAAGCAAGTTCACATTTATCCAGCAGACAGGTTTGTTTTCTGATGTGACTGTCTGGCTTTGAAAAAAACTTAATAATGAACCCTGGCCCCCCATATTCTCCTTCCAGCAGTTCCTCTCTCAAGCCACCTCTCCCTGGAACTCTCTTCTCAGGAGGGGTGAAAATCTACCGTGTATAACATCTCTACCTTGGTGAAAATCTAACTTAAGAACCTCACATGGGGTAAAAACTGCTTTGATTAGTATTTTTCTTCTTTTTACAGAAGTGGTGACTTAATCAGACATATAGTATGTCATTAAGCTTGTGCACAGACAGTTCTTATTTCCTTCCTGCAGCAGACCGCAGTCCATAGTTGGGAGATTGCAGTATAAAAAATGGTTGGAAGCTCAGTATTGTGAAAAATTAGAAAAGAATGTGAAATACCCAATATTGAACATGGCAGTAAAAAACTGTGATAACTGTGATAACATTAAGCATAGATTTTACATGATACGATTATATTGAAAGCCCCAAGTCTGTACATTTTACTTTGTGTTGTAGAAATCTCCCACAGAGAAACTTCTTGCTAGTCAGCAGTTAGTACGTCCATTGAGTCAAACACCTACACAGACTACACAGACAGACAAAGGACGACCAATAAATAGAGCACAAGAACTGCACATCAGGGCAAAATCACAGATAAACAAAGAAATGAGAAGTGAACTTCTGGGGGAGGGTGAGTATAAATCACAATGTGCAGTTTCAGAAAATGCCCATGGCCACTTCATGTAAGGTCACTGGAAATTCTGAGGGGGTAGGGTGGGAGATGGGACTAAAAACTCAAAATTTGGAGGGGTGGGGGGAGGGGACAAAATTGGACAAACCTTTCATGGGGTGGGGGGTGGACATTTCTTGGAACAACACAATCAGACATTTTTATGAAAATTGTACTGAGTCCATTACCCCAATTTATCCCTATGCAGACTAAAATAATGTTGAATGCTCTTGATAAAAGGGTGAATTAATTTGTATAAATTATCTTGAATCAAGCTTGTGTAGAAATCATACACCCCCCCCTGTCCACCTCCTCTTAACAGGCAAGGGAAACCAAAATATGTTCAGGATTAATGGATGTTCAATATTTCTGATAGTAGCTAACTGTGCAACACCAGCCAATGGAAATGGCTTTCAGTTTAAGATAGCAGGGGGGTTAGAGATAGCAGGCGGGGTTGAGATAGAAGGGGGATTTAAGATAGCATGGGGATTTAAGATTACAGGGGGAATTGAGGTAGCATGGGGATTTGAGACAGCAGGGTGATTTAAGACAACAGGGGAAGTTGAAAAAGAAGGGTGATTTTGGGGTAGCAGGGGGATTTGAGATAGGAGGGGGTTTCAGATAGCATGGGGTTTTAAGAAAACGGGGAATTGAGACAGCAGGGGGATTTTCAGATAGCAGAGTGATTTAAGACAACAGGGACTTGACATAGCCGGGTGATTTGAGGTGGCAGGGGGATTTAAGATAACAGGAGGGTTTGAGATAGTGGGGTGGTTAAGATAATAGGGGATTTGAGATAGCAGAGGTTTGAGATAGCAGGGGGATTTTGGATAGAAGGGGATTTGAGGTAGCAGAGGGAGATAGTACACTAGTTAGCCAGGGTTTGAGATAGCAGGGGGGATTCAAGTTAGTTGGGTTTAGAGATAGCAGGGGGATTTAAGTTAGCCGGGGTTTGAGAGAGCAGGGGGATTTGAGATAGCTCGACTTAGAGAAAGTGGGGTCCCTATTTATTTCAAAATAACTTTTAGTTGTAATCTACTCCCTTCTAAAGGTATGTTTCTTCTTGGCTCAGGGGCTTTTCCCTAATCTTGAAAAGTAATGTCCTTTTTATGAAAAATGCTTTTTTAACTGAAAACATAGCTTTTAATCATGAGGGAAAAATTATTTCTCTCTTTATTTCAGATAACAAGAAAGATGCTCCAGGCTTGCGGAACAGGTAAACAAGTTCAACTTAGTGCAAAACATTAATTGTATTGAGCTGTCACACTTTCAAGTTATTCATTATTTAAATCATTCTGTGTTCTTGGAAAACTTGGTCGGTGCCTCCTTTTGTTACTGCTCATGTACATTCTGCGCATCTTGGGATATTCGGGTTTCTTAAGGAATTCGCCCACTATTGAAACATTTTTGTGCGGCTTATGACAAGGGGGAAAAAGCAGATCTTAGCCAGGGCTATCAGAATCCAAAAAGAAAATTGGGTGTAACCGCTCATTTTTTAGAGATAATTCAGCTTAAATTTGGAAAGAAATCGCCATACATTCTCTGAATTTTAACGCTTTTTTTTAGAGTTATGGTTGTTTAATTATCTCTGAAAAATGCGTGGTTACCCACATTCTTCTTTTTGGATTCCAATAACCCTTGCTAAGATCTATTTTTTCCCCGTAGTCCTAACCTTTGCAAACATACATCTGTATTAAGAGGCACCATCCTTAAGCAGTGTTCAATCTAGAAATAGGTCAAAGTGGGTCATATGTCCCACATGTCATTTTAAATTGGGTCATTTTAAAAATGGTCTGGGTCATGAACAATTGTGGTAGTTACTGAAGCTGTTGGTTCGTGAAGTTGTCTTGTAGTGATACTTATCGAACTCTCTTCCCATCTTTCACCATCCTTCACCGGTCCTTCTTCATCGTTCTCAGGAGGATCAACGGCCGTTCTCGTTTCGATAAAAAATGTTAGCTTTTGTTGTCGGTTCATGTTAATTTTACACCGAACCGTGAAAAACATCGATGGGACAAGCAACGCTAGCAAAACGTCGAAATGCGGGCTCTAGTCTCTCTCGGAATTGCGTGGAACGTCTGACACAAAAAGTACTCGTAAGCGTGCGTTTTTACTTTTATTTGGTGCCGAATGCCCGCTACTTTGAAGGACTTCTAGGTGAGGTAACTTATTTTCTTTCTTTTTTTTGTGTGTCAGTATGACGCCACGATAATTTCATTTTGCATCAGGATATAATTTACCGCGTCAATGACGCAAAGACGCGGCCTAGATTGAACACTGCTTAAGGTAGATGTCTTCCACACACATCCACACTGATTCAATTCAGTCCGCTCGTTCATTCGTTCATTAGTTAACTTTTTAAAAGCGGTACTCTTTACACTCTAAAACGACATCAAAACAGGTTTCACCTACATTCAAAACTTGTTACTTGATTACAATGGATGTTTAGATCTAAAATCTGACCAGTGCAAATTGGCTGGCCACATCCAAAAATCATTTTTACAGTGCCCCTCCCCACGGTATAATAGAGTCTAACTGTATTCTTTTAAATTTTAGGCTGACAGGCGACAAGAAAGGGGAAACAAAAGATGAGAGTATAGATACAGTGTTACAATATCATCAGAACATGCAGGAAAAAATAGCAGACGAAATGATCAAAATGGCGCAGAATTTAAAACACACATCTGTCATGGCAAGCAACATTATAAAAGAGGATAATAAGGTAAACAGCTTGGTAGTTTATTTTTGATTACCCCTGCCAAATTTCTCGATTTCTCGACTTTGTGGGTTCGAACGGTGAAACAAGCTGATCGCTAATAGGGCACAAAAAATACAATGTCACAAAATTTGGCCTCAATCAGAAGCAAGAACGCAAATGGGCTCTTAAACTAGTCCGTTAAAGGTATCCCCCAGGGGCTGTTCCCGCCTGTCTTGTAAACTTTCGCTCGCACCAGGCTTCAGCTCACACCTATCTTGCCCGTATCGGCCTCTCGCCCGGACTATCTGCCCCTGGGTCTCCGAGGATGATGCGAGAAAGGAACTCAAATCAAGTCCCGTCTTCAAGTTACCAAGTCTAGGCTCAGTCTCTAGCCGTGAGTGTCTCGATGCCCCCGCCATTCTCGCCACCTTCACGGCTGGGTGCACGGGTTTGGTTATTGTTTAGACTCACCAATCAAAGACAAGCCCCCTGAAAGTTGCGGGGCAGAATGCACGACATAATTTAGCGGATTGTGGATTGTCTGCATAATTATTAAAATTGTAATGACGTCACGGACATGCAACCAAACCCGTGCGCTCAGCCGTGAAGGTGGCGAGAATCGCGGGCGCATCGAGACACTCACGGCTGGAGACTGAGCCTAGTTAAAGTCCTGCACTGTAAATTCAGAAGTTCTGTCCTAGCCCCCAAAATGGAGCCGTTTCAGTGAGTTAAATGCAGTATCATTATTAGGGCTAACTTGGCTCTCTAATTAAGGCCATAATAGCCCTATTTACAGGAGCTGGGCCGGCACCAAAGGACCAAATTGGGTCCCACTGTGGGCTCTTTCGACTTTCAATGGGGGTCATTTTGTCCCAGCTGTGGCTAAAATAGCCCCACAGTGGGCCGCATCAGCTCCAGGAGCCTCAGGGCTAATTTAGCATTTTGGGGCTGAAACAGATCCTCTGAATTTACAGTGTGGTCAAGGTTACAGAAGGCTATAAGTTTTAGTCTCTCCGCTGTGTTGTGCAAATTCTTTCTACTCTCCAAAAGTAAACACGTCGATCACATTAGAGGTACACTGTAGTGTGTTGGTATTTTTAGTGTGTTCGGTCAGATTCACTTCTTGTCTGGACTTGTTTAACGTTTTTGTGTTCGTATTCTCTGTCTTTAGACCCTAGAGCAATCCACAAAGCTTGCGGACTCTAATTTTGAAAAACTCAAACGGGAATCGGAAAGATTGGAAGAGCTAACACAGAGACCCTGCTCGTGGTGGATTTGGATCATGTTAATAACGGTCTGCGTCGTGTTCATGTGGATGATCATATTTATTAGACTTTTCCCGAAGAAATAAATATGAGTATAAATAAAAAATTAACAAATGTACTTTAAATGTCAGTTTCAATAAAAAACGAGTAGCGCTATTTTTGTTTAGTTCTTATCGCTATCTATGGGTTTGTTGTCGAGAGTTTTATCTTCGAATTGTCGAAAATAAAACTGCCGCGTTTGCTCACAATGACAAAAGAAATTTTTCTTTTGAATACTCTTACCCTGAATAGAAGAAAAGATGCTTTCTGGGACGCGGGTTCCTCCTGTGACATAAACAACAGCAATAACAATCAATAACAACAACATTTTTTATGATATAGACACCGATGAAATACCAGGATTTTTCCAGTGACGAAAATTTCGTATTCAGTGAAAATACGATTTTTATCTTTCATATGTGAAGATATCACGGTTGTCATGGCTGCTTCAGTCTCAGCCAATGAAATTTAGAAAAGTTATATGCCTTATTGCTATAATATTCAGAAGAAACATAAAGGCTACTTATTTTCTCTATTTTTTCCACCAAATTCGAATGTGGGTAAGATCTATATTTTATTAGATTGATTCAGGGAATAAAGGATTAGTCCAAGAAATCGGCATCCTGGTATTTCATCGGTGTCTATATAATAAACAGAAAATTACCTGGCCGCTTGGAAATGCGACATTTATCTTCTCGTGTTGAAAAGTATTTCACTCGTTCGCGCAATATTTTTCAACACTCGAAGATATAAAATGTGGTATCTCCGCGCGTCGGGTAGCGACAAAACGTGGGGTAGGCCATGGCCTATCCTATGGCCTACCCGTGGTCAATTTCATAAAACAATTTACTCTTGAATCTCTTAAAATCCTCATCATAATCCACAGGCGCCCAAGCTCAAGATGAGAGAAGACGATCGAGTTGCAAAACACGACCTTTGCTATCAGGCGTGTTGTGTCACAAGGCTCTCGATTTATCGACTTTGTATGGGAAATTCACTTTCGTTTTTAAAATGCTAAAATAAAATTATGAACGTGGAAATGAACTTCGCTTGACTCGACATGGGGTTGTTTTTGTGTCTTGTGTGTAATTTTGGCGCATTTCGTGGCTGTTTTAGGCGAGTTTTTGGTTCGGTGTTGTTACAACACAATAACAACAACAACAATAATAATAATAATAATAATAATAATAATAATTAAACACTTTTATAGCGCTCACATCCACAAGTTGTTCGTGGTGCCTTACAACAATATTTTGATTGGTTTTATGTGTTGTAATAAACTCATCTTGAGTTTAGGGCGCCTGTGGATTATGAGATGAGGATTTTAAGAGATTCAAGAGTAAATTGTCTTATGAAATTGGCTGGGCCATGGGCCATGGATGGGCCATGGGGTAGGCCATGGCCTACACCATGGCCTACCCCATGGCCTACCCCACGTTTTGTCGCTACCCACGCGGCCATGTAATATCCTCTATATCTCAATTTTTTTTTTGCTCACAAAATTTAGGGAAAAAAACTTCATTTGCTATTATCAGGGACCGCGCGAGGAGTGGGCTGAGGGGACTTTAGCCTCCTCCCCTCACTTTTTGGCGCCATAAAAAAATAATGAGGAAGTTGGAAAATTCATAAGTCAGTGATTAGTTTCAGGGTTAACCAGCACTTAGTTTTCTCCAGTTAGATGTAATTGTCATGCGGGCCAAAAAAATGGAATAGAAACGGAAAACTCCACAAGATTTCAAGTCGCCTTGCTACCATTTGGCTTCGGATTAGCTAAAAATCACGTGCGCTCTAGGGGACTCTATCTTGAAGAGTTTGAATCAGATTTTAATTACAATCGACGGAAGTTGTAACTCTCGCTGTCGTTTGGCCTATTGTGAGCTCTCATTGACCGTCTTTCAGCTTCTAAAGAGTTCGAACTTTTGTAGGCTTTCGCTCTTGTCTGGCCCGGGCATTAAGAACTGTAGTCTGTCTCCAGACAGACCTACCCGCAGTGAACTTTTTTCAAAGCTCGTACATTTCAGGTTGTATCTTCTGACTGGATCAACCTAAATCAATAGCGTTTTTTTATGGATTCTAGATTCTGGATTCAGTTTTATGATCTAGAATGCCAGGGGACATTGTTCAGTTTTGTTTTCGTATCAGCAACACAGCGGCCTGCACTTGTGTCCTGTAAAAAGTCACCGCCGAACTGAAAAACAGAGAAGAGTTTAAAATATCTGGCAGCTGTTTCGATAGTTCTCTGTGATCCTTAGCTAGGGTTCCTTTTTGTATTAGTTAAAACCCCTTCACGTAAACTCCCTCCCCCCCACCCCCCACTAAACGGAAAAAAGATACGGTCTATTAAAACTGAACTAACAGGCGATTTCATTAAAAAGAAGTAAAAACGACCTGTTCACACCATTCCTATTGGTTATAGGATGTAGTTTTTCGGGATTGGGCCTTTAAAAGGGTATCAATTTTCGGAACTTTTTTATCCTTAAATAGGGTCAGGGCTTAAGAGCGCCTGTCTGTAAAAATCAGACAAAACCAAATTTTCGTGGCAAGGGTGGAAAATTCGATTTCTTTCATATTTTAATGTTAGATAGGTTAGGGTATAACTAAAATCACTGGATACTTTTTTTGGCAAAATATCCTTTTATTTCAGAGAAAAATGCAAATAACGAAATTCCGTTAAAATCGCCATTTGAAGCAGTAAATTATTACATCAGTTTGAGACCTTCGCGTGCAAAAACAAATCCCTCTGTCGTCTTTAAAACACTCAAATCAACTTTTGCAATCTCTCAAGAGCTTCAAAAATGATTTTTGGTAAAAACTGCGTTGTTCTTTGTGTCTCAAATAATTTGATTTTGAAAGTATACATTTCTCATCAGGAAAAGTACTTCGTGAATTGAATTATTTTTCACCATGTGCTAAACCTTCAAATCGATTCAGCTTCTGGCTGTTGAATTAAGAAAAGATGTTCTCAGGATTGCTGCAAAAATTTCTTTGGGCAAATGATTGAGAGCGACGCAAGAGCTTTTCAAAGTTCGTTAAAATGCAGGTTATTTGACCCTTCCCCGCAACATTCCATTCGCGAGTCACGCACATATTTTAATATGTTTCGACCCATATGAGATCGAAAACGTCGAATAGAAAAGCAGTTCGAAATGCTCTAACCTCATTTGCTGTAGAGAACAGGTCCAGAGGCCATTTCCGTGTGATTCTCTTGCTGTTCGTCGTATTTTGGTCCCGCTAATAACGTCCAGCGAATACCGTTAACTAGGTCAATGTATTGTATTAAAAACGGTCGAAATGCTCAACAACAACCTTTCTTGTAAAACTGTTGACATCTTTCGACACTGTGACATCTTACTCAACGGTTCAGTTGCTGGTGAGTGTTGCTTTGTAGTTGGCAGTACACAAAAAGATTTTCATCACTAAACACACATGTCGCCGCTAACGTGGCCAGAGTTCTATGTAGGGCCGCGTCACGCAATGCAAATCATTGGAATGGACATTTGTACTAAGGGGGTGGGGGAAGGGCAAAATCTGCACTTCTCCTTTTTTAAACGGCTCAGGTATCGAGAAATGGGAAGAACTAGTAATGGACCAAAAATACGAAACAAAATTAGTTGTACATTTAGGCACCTTAACCTCCCGTGCCAGAATGCAGAAAAAGTAATCACCCCTCGGCGTGAGTTGTAGGCATGCAAATAACAATGTTCGAACCCGAAAAAAAAAAGAAGCTAAACAAGGGTACGTGTTCTAACTGAAGTTAAAAACTTCTTCAAAACATCAGGTCCAGGACATTAGAATCGTTTTTATTGCGGAAATTGCGATGTGTCTAACTAGTTTGTTTTTATTGTTTCGGCTTAGAGAGGGGAGCTTGGAATTTTTTTTTCACAAATGATACATACATGCATGAACTGCCTCGTGACACAGAAGACGGTTGTTGTTTGTTTCATTTTCTTGTCGGCGGAGTTTGTGGTTACAACACTAGACTAATCGAAAGTGTGAAACGGAAATTGTTCCTTTACTTTCATGCACCAGGAATACACAGGCCCGTAGCAGGGGGAGGGGCAGGAGGGGCTTGAGCCCCCTCGGATTTTTGGAAGTTAAAAAACATTACAATTGAGCCAAAAAACAAATTAACGTGCAACAATCAGTCTTAAATGCTGATTAAAAAAGAAGCCTTTATAATTTCACAACCTTTAACAGGGTTCGACGTCTCTTGAGTCACTAACCACTGGGCAAGTGGGCTTCAAAAGTCTACTAGCCCACCGCACATTTCAGTCGCCCAGGTTCCTTAACAATGTCTTTCTTCACACATATCACCTTGACCCTGGTAGTATAGCTTAAGACTGTGAATTGAAGGACATTAATACCTTTAATAGCTGAGCGACTCACGCTGTGTATTTATGCAAGATTTAAGTGCATTGTTGTAAAACAAGTCTAAAGAACAAAACTATATTGATCTCACCAATCGAGTGACAAACGTTACGTAAACGTTTACGAGAGCTAGGTACAACAAGTCCGAAATTCATAGCCTAACTGTCGAAATGTTTGAATTTTAACAACCTTGTAGCTTTGAGGATACTTTTTTAAAACTGATGCTATAAATCTGGTGTAAGTTGTCAACAGCAAGCAGCTCTTTGACCAATTTTCAACGAACGATGTCTCCATAAAGGTGTCCTTTTTGACGAAATGGACACAAACTGTGGCATTGTGAATAGTGTTAGTATACATCTGAGCCGGTATTTGCAAGTGGGGGGGATTTGACGAGGCCAATTTGCTCCCCCCCAGTCATTCCAGCCTTGCTACGGGCCTGATACCACAAGTCACAAGTCAGCTTAGTTTTAGCTGAACGGCAAGGTTTTTTGTTTTTGTTTTTTTCACAACGAACGCTTGAGTACAATGACGATATGTCCCAACCATCGTGCAAAACGTGGAATGGTGTTGACCAGAAGCTGCCGCACAAGGGGCCCGGTCTCGGGCCACGGTAAGGAAAAGGAGAGTGGCCAAAAAAGTAAGAAGGCTGGGGGAAAGGGGGTCTAACGCGAGACTGGTTCATTTGTAAAAGATGGATCGGATGAATGTTATATTGGGCATGGTGTGATTTTAAATATGATGCCAGTGGCGAGAATTATCAGTTAAGGTCAAGAGGCTTGATGTTTTTCTGTTATGATACACACATATCCATTATGATAAGTATGCCGGCTGCTCTGAGAAATCTCACTCACTGGGAACCTGTCCCAGTAAGATTTCAGGAACAAAACCTCGTTTTTTAATACCATGGTTACGTGTCATATTCCACAGTCTCCAAACAGCACTGGCGTGCTGTTAGAAAACACACTAATTTGTCAGGACACACTAATGTAGACTAACTTCGATCGCACCCATTTGTCATCAATAGAGAACTTTTCCTGTCCAAAACTCCATCCATCAACTTCATCCAATACCGAGCTGACTTCCACTCCTGATATAACTGTGCCTTGTGCTTGTAACAGCTGAGAACCACCAGAGCACACCAATGATCATGGGTAGAATGCCCGCTCGTCAATGAACAAAAGGGAGCCCCTTTTAGTTGTAGCTTTTCTGCGTTAGTTGGGTCTGTTTTGCACCTCTCAGCTGCAAGCTTCAGTACTGACGGTTGCAATTGAGTTTCAGACTACTAGGGTAGCAAATACAATTTTCAATGGCTGTAAGAACACTGGTAATAAGTAAGAAAGACACACAGCGCCATTAAAACCAAGAACAATCCCTACTGCAATTAACACTGAATGCTATTGTTGTGTTTTGCCCTTCCCCTACCCCCTAAAATGCCTTTGATACGCATTGCGTGACAAACCGAATACGCACGCGGCGCCATCCACGTTTGGCCCCAATTTAGCAGTCAAATCTGATATAACGCTTTTGTGCTCTCCAAACTGAGCAACACTCGTATTAAATCAACTGAATCGTTGATTAAGATGCCATAGTGCAGAAAGATGAACGCTTTATAAGAAAGGTTGGTGTCGTTGAGCTGTTCGACTGTTTACAACACATTGACCGAGTTAGCGGTGTTCATTAGACGCCATTAGCAGGACCAAAATACGACAAACGGCAAGAGAATCACACGGAAATGGACTCTGGACCTGTCCTCTACAGCAAATGAGGTTAGAGCATTTCGAACTGTTTTTCTGTTCGACGTTTTCGATCTCAGATGGGTCGAAACATATTAAAATATTTGCGTGACTCGCGAATGGAATGTTGCGGGGAAGGGTCAAATAACCTGCATTTTAACGAACTTTGAAAAGCTCTTGCGTCGCTCTCAATCATTTGCCCAAAGAAATTTTTGCAGCAATCCTGAGAACATCTTTTCTTAATTCAACAGCCAGAAGCTGAATCGATTTGAAGGTTTAGCACATGGTGAAAAATAATTCAATTCACGAAGTACTTTTCCTGATGAGAAATGTATACTTTCAAAATCAAATTATTTGAGACACAAAGAACAACGCAGTTTTTACCAAAAATCATTTTTGAAGCTCTTGAGAGATTGCAAAAGTTGATTTGAGTGTTTTAAAGACGACAGAGGGATTTGTTTTTGCACGCGAAGGTCTCAAACTGATGTAATAATTTACTGCTTCAAATGGCGATTTTAACGGAATTTCGTTATTTGCATTTTTCTCTGAAATAAAAGGATATTTTGCCAAAAAACGTATCCAGTGATTTTAGTTATACCCTAACCCATCTAACATTAAAATATGAAAGAAATCGAATTTTCCACCCTTGCCACGTTATGTTTGATTTTTACAGATAAGCGCTCTTAAAATCCTTTGCGGCACATATATACCTATTCTAAATTGACAGGCGTATCCCCCCGGGAGGGGGGTAAACCTCCAGTTTTCCACTGTTCAAAGGTTTAGCGAGGGTAAAGGTGATAGTCGTATTCACCGTGGTTCCTTGTTGTAAAACGCACGGGTCTTTTTCGCAGGGATTTACATTCACCGAGGTAACATTCGCATGCGCAGTCACCTTCTTGCACGCCTTTTAGTGAATAGATTGTCCGACCACCGCGGTGCAGTAACACGTTAAAAGGCCAAAAAGGAGGATTGTCACTTGGTTCAAAGCCATTGTGCAAGCGTTAAACGCTTCTTAACGATTAAAATCTTTTAGTTGAAAGCTGTTTAATTTTTTCAGGACGGCCGTGTTTAATGAACCACTGAATTAAGTGATTTCACGAAAACTCGCTATTTTGTTTTTTCATTTGTCATTCGTTAGCCTTTTGCCATTGCTTCTCTTTATCAGCCCATATTTGAAATAAAGATTGTCTCATCGTAGCCCTAGTGAAGGATGTTACGGGCACTCGCTTCTTCTTCTATGTCCCGAAATTCATCCCGCTTGAAGCTAACGGGGTCGCGCCATATAGGCTTCTCTCGCAAAATCAATTGCGCAAGAGCCGAAATTCACCACACCATTTCAACGTAATCTCAGCCCCTTAACTGGCTGAAATGTCCAGTCCAGGCTAAAATTCGCCATGTAGTCACACGATTCCCTTTATTCTTAATGTAATAGATTTAGTTGAACGTACATCGTAGTATAACTACTGTGTTGTAGAAAGCTAAACCACTCCTCAACTAGAAGTGGATTAAGCCGTCCATAATCAAGAAGGATTCCATGTAATACTAATGAACGGTCACTCGGTTATATAATACAAATAAACGGGCCAAACAACTGCTGGGTTCAAACCATTTACAAACATTTACAAAAACTGTTCGGCTGCTTTTTGTGAATATGGCCGTTGCTATGGTGCAATTTAATAGAAATTTACCCTTTATTATAAAAATAAATATGGATCAATGTTTAAAAGAAAAAATTGTCTGTAAGCGATAACTGGGAAACTTACAGCATTTTCGTTTTTGAAAATCACACCCCTCTTTCAAGAAGCCCTGCTAATTGCACGTCTAAAATTCTTTATATTAAAAAGGAAACTTAGATTTCCTAGAAACGTTAATCAACTATCTACAAAGTATTCAATATATGTGGATCAATAGTAAAGGTAAATACTTAAGGCTAAAACGGTTAAAGGTACAAATGAAAAACAATTAGATACTGATTTATTAAGGGTCTTGAGCCCTTGGAAACTGAATAACTTGTTCCACCTCAGATGTAGCTTGTGTGATTGGCCTTGGACCGCAATTGCATCCACCTTTATAAGGAAATCTGGAAACTGACCCCGCAAAGAAGCACTTCAAATAGCTACAAAAGAGAAAAATCTGTATTCTGACGGGTGAATAATTTACATCGCCATCATCACTACCTCGCAAAGAAGCACTTCAAATAGCTAAAAAGGAAAAATCTTTTTTCTGACAGGAGAATAATCAGTCATCATTATCTCCCAAGGAAGCACTTCAAATAGCTACAACGTGATAACCTGTTTTCTGACGAGTGAGTAATGTACATCAAGAACTTAACTCTAATTGCAATGCATGTGGGCAACAGTCACAGAGCTCAATAACAACCTGGGCATATTTTTCGTGTCACTACAAAAACATATTCATTGAACTGGTTATCCGACTAAAGTTTAGAAATTTTTCCTTTGGTAGACAGAAAAATTCAGAATGTAAACTTGGCCATTTTAGAACACAAGTGAAATCCATATTAAACCAAAAAACACTGAGCTTAAGCATCAACGCTGCTTTACACATAAGCGTTAACACAACAACAAAACAGGAAAATTTCCTTTTTCATTTAATTGTGCTTATGCTTCCATTGTTACATCGTCCACGTAAACCGAGACAACGTGTTGGATAATCCAACCACAAGCGCAAGCACAGCAAAAAATCAATTGCCACATTAGATTCCGATCGTGCAACTTTGGTCAAAGATTGTAGGCACTGTGCCTACATGTGTAACCGAGTGCTTGTCCATATTGCATGGCTGAACATTCTCGTGGTTATGCTTTTGCTCTACATTTTTGTGCTTGCGTCGAATGTGTAAACCAGCCTTTAGCTCTGTTCTAGAGGCTGAAAACGCCATATGGTAACCATTGCACGGTTGAACACAATGAGCGTTATTCAGCTCTGTGAGCTACAGTGATGCTTCAATTAAAAAACTTGCTAGTAGTGACCACTTTTCATTCCAAGGTTTAAGCTGAGCCACTGTCTGCCACTCCATAAAAGCTTAAAGTTAGATCTAGTAAAGCTAGTGATCTGCAGTTTACCAGAAGTTTACTGAAGTCGTATGCACAGCTTCCACTTGTAACACACTGATTGTTAACTTGTAATCTCAGTGTAGTCAATGATTCACTTCTTATCAAAGCGTGACATAGTCTTGGTAACCAGTCCTCACTCATTTTACTGCACATATTGACTGTCAGATTGAATGTAGTTAGAGACTTGTTTTTCGCAAAACCAACACCAAGACGGTCTACCCAGTAATCACTCACCTCATGATCGCTGTAGTTGTTAATCGTCAGAGTGAGTGCATTTAATGAAGTGTTTTTCGCCAAACCATCACCCAGACTGTACATCCAGTCACCACTCATGTCACTGTAGTTGTTAATCGTCAGCGTGAGTGCACTTAATGAAGTGTTTTTCGCCAAACCATCACCCAGACCGTCCATCCAGTCACCACTCATGTCACTGTAGGTGTTAATCGTCAGCGTGAGTGCATTTAATGAACTGTTTTTCGCCAAACCACCACCCAGACCGTACATCCAAACAGCACTCATGACACTGTAGTTGTTAATCGTCAGGGTGAGTGCATTTAATGAACTGTTTTTCTTCAAACCAACACCCAGACGGCCCATCCAGACACCACTCATGACACTGTAGTTGCTGATCGTCAGAGTGAGTGCATTTAATGAACTGTTTTTCGCCAAACCATCACCCAGACCGTACATCCAGTCACCACTCATGTCGCTGTAGTTGTTAATCGTCAGCGTGAGTGCACTTAATGAAGTGTTTTTCGCCAAACCATCACCCAGAACGTCCATCCAGTCACCACTCATGACACCGTAGTGGTTAATCGTCAGAGTGAGTACATTTAATGAAGTGTTTTTCGCCAAACCATCACCCAGACCGTGCATCCAGTCGCCACTCACGCTACTGTGGTTGTTAATCGTCAGAGTGAGTGCCTTTACTGTGTCTTCCGACAAACAATCTCTCAAACAGCCTCTCCACCCTTCAATTGCATCAGTGTGAACGTTGATTGTAACACTGAGTTTGTCTTGTCTGGCATTCTTGACTTGGACGAGGAGCGTTTTCAGTGAAGCAGGATTGTCAAAAGAGACACCAAGCCTATCCCATGGTTCACCTTGAACTACAGGCACATCGTGCTTATTTACAACAACAGTTAGTTTATCTCATAGTCCTTGAAAGATCGAGCTTATATCGTTCGTCAGCTCGCCCATGACTGTTACCGATGACAGGGTCTTGTGTTTCGCTAAACATCTTGCAATGCAGTTAGCACTGACTTCGGATAATTTTCCACGTACGTTTAATTTTAGACTAGAAAGAGGGGAGAGTAGTAAGGCTTCACATAAAGCTTTTGCCCCTTCACAACTAAGCTCACCCCAAAGGTTCACAGTTAGGCGCTGTTCCGTTACTGACTCGCTCCCTACCTCAACAGGACGAAATTGACCCACCTGATTACCTGCCACAGTGCTGCAGGTGTCTGGATGAAAAGCATAAGAAGCCTGCGACCCTTTTGCAAAACGCAGATTCTTCACAACAAGTCTGCCAATTGTCGGGGAGCTCTTCATAAACAAATGTTCTTAAATAATTCAGGGAACGATTTTCTAAAAGACCCCTTTCAAGGTAATGAGCACCAGAGAAACCCAGTTTTCCATTAACTTGTACATCAAGAGAGTTAAGAAAGGTTTGTCCCGAAAGTCCGTTGCCAAGAGCAGCAGCTAATTGATCCTGCATATCTCCACAAACGATCAAGGAAAGAGAGGTCAGAGATTCGTTCGAAAGAAGCCTTTCTAAAGCTTGTGCTGCAGTATCACTTATTGAGTCAAAAATCTTGAGATCAACAGATGTCAGTGGTGTATCAGCCGACAATCCAGTTTCAAGAGCACTGGCCCAAGCCACGCCACACTCTTCTGCCAGTCCAAATGTTACTTTTGTAAGGGTCTTGCTTGCAGCCAAACCTTTGCCGATGATAAGTGCTTCACCATAACCGATAGGATTATACACTGTGAGAGCAAACTCTGATAAACTTGTGCTTGTAGATAGCCATCTGAACAGAACATCTGCTAGTCCTTGTGTTAACGCAAGGAATGAAATGCTTAGAGTAGTAAGCTGAGGGCAAGGTGCCAGGGTATCTACGATGGTCTTCATGTAGTCACTGCCAATATGTGGTACGCAAGACAAGGAAACTTTGGCAGGCAGCTGTAGACTTGAAAAGCTTTTGCAGGCTTTCAGTACTTGAACAAAGTATCCACCCCGTAATACGGAAGTAGTATTCAGTCCAAGTTTAGTATCACCGCGGTACATCTCCATTTTCACGCTCCGTGGAAAAGGTACCAAGGAACAAAGAGTAACCGCCATTTTCTCGGCATCTCCACTTTCGGGAAAGCTTTCAGTGAAGAAAGTTGCCGCTGCTTCACTACATTCAACCCAGTTCCAGTCACCCGAGCTCTGAAGCTTTTCACCAATCTGACTAAATAGAATACTAGCTTCCTCGCCCAGTATACCACAGACAAAAAGGAACACTTGTGGAAATTTCGTCACCAAATCATCAAAGGTTAAATGGTCGAAGACGTTAAACTGCTTTTTCCGTAATTTGCGTGCAATATATGATGCAGCGAGGTATTCCTGGAAGGTCTTGTGAAGAAAGCAGTATTCATGTTGTGGAAATACCCTCTTCAAACTTTCCTCCTTGTACACAAGGCCTAGTTCACGAGCTACCAATTTCTCATTTCTACTTTCAAGGTCCGTTAGTTCTTCTTCACGAAAACCATAACGATCAGTCAGAAGACATTTCCAAGCTAACTTTCCAAGTGCAAGGATGTCCTTTCTAAACTTCTTCTCTAAAACTTTGTCGTCTTTGTGGCCCTCCAGATTGTGTTTTGCACAATATCTTCTCAAAAGGCAACGGACAATTATTTGGTAAAGCGCACTAAGGGAGGATGGCAGTTTTCCTTCGTAGTCCTCGTAAATTACACAGAGTAGAAGTAAATTTAGCGGATTGTTGCGGAGCGCATGTAATAAGGTGTTTTCTCTAATTTCGTCAATGAGCATCTCTCCCTTTGACGAATGACCTGGACCAACACTTGCGAAATGTTTCTTGATATACTCAAAACTATCATTCTCTGTGAATCCTTCGATCTGCAAAAGAATGTCAAAAACGAAATTCTTTCGCACTTCAATTCCCTTTTCTTGACGGGTTGTGGCCAACACATAGCAAAACGGTAAGATTCTTCTGTGAAGCAGTTCATCCACATGATGCTTTGAATTTTGGGGAAGTTGATCCAAACCGTCCAAAATAATTAAAATTCTCTCTTGGTTATGAATGTCCCTGATGAAGTCTAATAACTTTTCTCTGGTCGTTTCATCGATATCTTTGGGCAAAAGTTGTTCACTGATGGCTTCTATAATACCTCTGTCGATGTCGCGGCACTTCAACAGCAGCACAAGTTCGAATTTAGGAAAGGTAAACGTCGTTGCAGTGTTTTCATTTGCCCAGTCATAAGCAAGTTTAAGACAAAAAGTAGTTTTACCAATTCCTGGGCTGCCCTCTACTAACGTCATGACATCCTCTTCTTTCTCGTGAGCCCCAAAGATGTCACTCACATTCACCTCATCACCTTCTGCCTGAACGCCTGCTTTTGGTCCTCGAAGATCTATTAATGTCATTGCATCCTCACCTTTCTCAGAAGCCCCAAAGATGTCAGACAAATTCACCTCATTACCTTCTGCCTGAACGCCTGCCTTTAGTCTTGGAAGTTCAACTGGCATCATGACATCCTCATCTTTCTCAAGAGCCCCAAAGATGTCACTCACATTCACCTCATCAACTTCTGCCTGAACGCCTACTTTTGGTCTTGGAAGATCTACTAACGTCATTGCATCCTCACCTTTCTCAGAAGCCCCAAAGATGTCACACACGTTCATCTCATTGCCTTCTGCCTGAACGCCTGCTTTTCGTCTTGAAACGATTTTCAACCTCGTGTACACATTTTCAAGGGGCAACTGGAGTGTGTTGTCCCAAAGAAGTGGCCTCAACTGGGCACGTCTGTTGTACTCAGCTTTGAGCAATTTCACAACTACTGAGTTATTAGTACCTGTCGGAACAATAGAAATTTATCTTAGAAAAGACAGAATAAAATTTACAGGACCCTAACTTGTTGAATTTGCTGCTTTACTCTCATTCTTTGACCGGGGGAAATTATGTAAGGCTGTGTTGCTCACTTTCCAGCACTCATACATACACTAATTATATGTTGTAATTTCATTACAGAGTGCTACGCGCTACATCACATTAGTTACTCTCATGCCTTTTTATTTACTACTACGTTATATATATATTTTAAATGTTTCTCAAAAGCAGTAGCCTGCGAGTAGTCATTCTAATTTCCTCAAGTCCAACTGTCTGCGTGAATGTAAATTTTTAAATGATAAAAAATCAACAGTAAAAACGAGGAAATGTTGGGGAGAGGGAAGAAGTCTACAAAAGCCGTCAAGAAGAAACGTCATTACAGTAATAGCAACCCTCCTTTCACCCAGGAGTTTTAACGAAACGAGAAAGAGATTACCATAATGTGTGAACCTTGCTATGCAAATAAGAAACTACATAATCACGTCGACTGAACTGATAAAGAAATACGTTTTTCTTTCCTCAGAACGTCAATTAAAACTGATGTTATCGAGATGTGTCTAGCCTAATCCTTTAATTTGCTCTAGATTGTGGCTTCGTTTGCGTATAAACCACAAAGGCCTTACCTTCCTGGGTATCCGCCAACAGCCTAAGTTTCTTTGGAGAAGGAGTACCACTTGAAGATAACGGTCTTTTGCTCTTTCCTGTACCATGACTTTCTGATGAGCCTGGAATAAAAGAAAATTGAAAATTAAGCTGTTCTCACACTAGACAAAGACTATCCACCAGAGATGGTTAAAATTTTGGGCAAACTTGTTACTCTGTGTTTATCTGTCTATTTCAACTGGTTTCGATGATGTCAGATTCTGATCCGTACAAAGGTTTGAGTATATGTGACCGTTCTCACGTGAGTATGCAAAATCAAACTGTCCATTTTTCTGCCTTTTTGTGGCTACGTCTGGATGTAAGGATGTAAACAGAATAGTCCCTACATATTGACTGCGGAAAGTTTTCAGATTGCATTACACTCAAGATAAACACTTCTAAATGCGTGAATGCGAGTCTTATCCTATAATTTACAGTTCATAATACTAGTAACATAATCATCAAAGGAATAAGGTAAACAGTGTCGCAACTACAAAAACACTACAAACACTATTGACACTCAGAGATGCACACATGTGACTCGTCATTCTCACACCAGGACACAGTACTCTCTAGAATAGTTTTCAGCGTAAACCAGTTAACTTGTCTTTACTGTGCCAGCAGCCTTTGTCCTTTTTTTTTTCAAACTTTGTCTTCAAATGTTCTTGAATTTGATAATTCCCATCACTGGCCTAAGATACTAAAGGAAACACGCCTTAAAACATGTTTAAGGCCTACAGTGTTTGTGGTCACCCATGTTAATTTTCACTAACAACAGAGTCAGATTCGGAGTCATGACCAGAGTTTCCGATTGCGCTTTCGATTTTATCGCTTACGATCTAGTGAAAACCAAATTGTTGGAGTACAGTGTAGAAAGCAGAAATTCTGTGCTCGGAGGTCCTGAGGATGAGCCCTGTGATTGGTTTATTCTCCCGCTTAGAACTGCTTATGATTCCGACAATCTGGGCCCCGCAGGGGCCCTCGCAGGGCCCCTTTTGATACCAGCCAATGGCTGATAGGGCTACCCTGCCTAAATAAAGTTGACTTGACTTGACTTGACTGGATTGTAAGCGACGGAGTCATAAGCGCAATCTTAAGAAAACGGAAACGTTTTGATTTCTTGCGATTCTGATTCCACTGCCCTTACAACTCCACTTATGGCTCTGTTGTTTGATTTTCACTCTCTATCGCAAAAGCTCTGTTAGGCCCGCCCTCTCTAATAAGCTCCCCTCTCCTCTTTGGGGCATCAGTTTTTGAAATTACATGTATACCCTCGTAATCTCTATTATGCCACCCACTTCGTCGCCAGTTGGTGTATTAACTTGGCCGGACTTTCTTGATAAGAACTAAGTTAACTGTCTTTGAGTTTTGAGCCATCTCTAATACGTCCCCCCGTTAATGAGGCCATAATTTTAGCTCTGATACTAACAGCGGTTACTGAAGGACGTTTGTGCCCAAAATCTTTCCACGTGATCTCAGATTTTTTTGTTTTTAATTTTGCTGCAGTTAAGTGTTGACCAAGTTATACCACAAAGGCAAAAAAAAATTGGTGGACACAGTGCTCGTTTCAGACATATTTAGCGTATTTCAGACCGTAATGTTTCTAGAAGCTTTCAACTGGTCATGTGGTGATTTCAGCCTCATTGCAATCAGCAAGAAAAAAAAAGTAAAAGCAAGAACTCTGGATAACGTCGATGAGTTGGTTTCAAAGCAAAAATCAGGCCTATGTACTTGTAAGTCACGCACGCCCGCATTTGTAAAAACACTTGATCGTATGTGAGTAGAAAAAGCAAAAAAAAATTAACTTCAGCATGTTCAGAATTTTTTGGTGTTTGGTAAAAATGGAGAGAATCAGCAGTAGGACTGCTGAGCTATGGAACTCTTTTTCATCCGAGTTTAAATCAACCAACAACTCGTTCATTACGTTTAAAACCGGCCTTCTCCAATTTTATTCGTCTACGTGAGAAACTACGTGAGAAACAGTCCTCCATTTTGATAATTGTTTTAATTGTCTATTGTAACATATGTTTCCGAACACCCTTTCCCTGTTTGTAATTTTAGTGTATCTTAGCTTGAGGGAGTTAGGTTGCAATTGGGACGAAAGTTCTGTTCCTTTCTCTTGCCCCCCCACCCCCCCCCCCCTCCCCACAATTTATCTCAGTTTGGCTTATTTGCTATTTGTTACGTATTTAATTTTTGTAAAGTATCTCTCATTGTAATTGTTGTGGCAAACGCATTTAACTCAACTAAGTAAACTATGGAAAGAAATCCTGGGGTCATGCGCAACAAAGAGAGCTAAGTCTTGGCATTGATATTACAATACCCGCCACTGCCGAATTTGTGTACATTTCCTCCTCAGCGCATGCTCCATGGATGATGGGTCATGACAAAGTAATGTGAATGGTGTGCGCAGTACTTAAGGATGTGAATAAACAATGATTGCGAATGCCCTAATTTATTTATGACAGCAGCAGTAACACAGGTTCTAAAATCACACAGAGATAAGTCATTTTCCTAAAAACGTCTTTTCTGCTTTCTTGGTGTGCTTTTTTGGAACGGTGTAATTCTTGGTGTTACAGAAACCACTGTTGGTTAGCTATTGTGTTTCGATCTGCGGATTGTTTATTGTCTCTTCAATCTTTTGTTTTACGTCATTTGGTGATCACAAAGTTCATCTGCAACAGCAAGAAACTGCCACTTTTTTTCTTCTCATGGCCCACACCTCACCATCCAAATGGTGATTTCAGTGATCATTATACAAAAGGTTTGCCCTTGTGATTCATTTAACCTTATTGCCCCCATGAAAATTTTGAAGATTAAACTGTACCTTTGTAAAGACTTCTGCTAGGTTCCCTAAAACCCTGAGAGATCATAGTGGTTGACAAGTGTCTTCCTTTCACTAATGAATCCTCCTCATCTGCTGTAGTCCCTGACAAACAAATAACATTAAACTATGAATATATGAAATTCATATATTTGAACTGCGGAATGAAGAATTAAATGTAAAGAAGATCCTCGCAGTTATTAACGCAACTTGACTTATGCAGTTGCGAAAAGAAAGCCTGAAAAAATCAGGCTTGCCGGGATTCGAACCCTGACCTCTGCGATACCGGTGCAGCGCTCTAACCAATTGAGCTAACAAGCCAACTGGGAGCTGGTCATTAAATTGGTTCGTAATATACCCGGGAAAGATGAAGATGAAACTATGAATATATGAAATTCATATATTTGAACTGCGGAATGAAGAATTAAATGTAAAGAAGATCCTCGCAGTTATTAACGCAACTTATGCATAAGTTGCAATAATAACTCACTCGTGTTTAGTTGTTGTTGTTGTTTTGAACTTCGTTTCCTCATTTTAACGCCTTTTACAAAATTTTGAAACGTGCTTTGAAACTTTTCACCCAATGCCCAGTTCTCTCTATAAAATGCGCCTTTACGTCATAATGGGATTTATATGCATTTAATAACATATTACGTCTGGGCATTTCTGTTCCTTAATCTTAAGTTCAAAAGAAGCATTAACGTGAGAGAGATTTTAAAAATGAACTACAAACCCTTACGGGGCGAATGGTAGATCGGAGGGTAAATACCACAAGCTAACAAGGGTGGATTAAGGGTGGTGAAAGTGAGTAAGTTCACCTGTAAGCTTAGGAGCTTGTGGACGTTGTTTGCAACAGAACCTTTCTGCTAAGTCTCTTCGCTCAACAAGTCTATTACACAGAGCTTGGTATAAGACACGGTACGTTGCACCAGCTCCTCCTTTTTGTTTCCACCGAAACAACATTTTCAGTGCCTTTTTAGAGTATTCTTCATTGTTCTTGTGGAATCCAGTTATCTCTCGTTCATCAAATCCCAGACGCCGCGCAAGCTTCTCCCAAGAATCCCCAAGCATCTCTGACAATTCCTCCAACTCATAGTCCAAAGGTTCACCCTCTTTTGGGGCTGAAATACCAACAACGTAATTGACAAGTCAACGGGATTCAGTTAAGTCAGTCAGTTTATATGCATAACAACAGAAGTAAAGTATGAGGTTAGCTCGTGAGATTACCAAAAACGTTGTTTTCAATAATCATTTCTTTTCTTTCTATGGCATGCAAATGTACGCATAAAACACAAAATTACGATCCCTACACCGAAGGTTAAAAAAATGTCCAGCATGAGATTTCAATTGCAGTGATTCATCTACCTGCGCGTCTCGCGTCTAAGACGCATAAATTTGTCAAAAGACGCAAACATCACTTTCCAGATGCGTCCCTCTGGACGCAGAATCCTTTTTTCCATCAAATACAATTATTTCTGCTACTACTTTTCTTCTGTAGACACTGAAATACTCTTATTTTAAACCGCTCACCAATCATAAATCACCCGAATGAGGGCTCAAATTTAACAACAAAATACATGCAGGCAAGCTTATCTTTCAATCAAACAATTTCATGAAGATGGATCGTCTTAAACTATCCTTAACTTCATCCAAAAGATTGACAAAAAACCTGTGCAAAGGCTGTCGCACTTTTACCATGTAGAGTAGTTACTCGGCAAATCACATAAAAGTAAATATTTCGCCCTAAATGAGCTTCTCACATTTCAGCATACATAAGATGAAAGAATCATAACGATGTTGCTCTCACGTCGCGGAACAAATGCCGAATTTTTCTCCTACAGATACCCTTTTGTGGTTGTTGTTGAAAATGCGAAAAAGAAAATGCTGCTAGTTTTCTTTTGCATTTTTGGGTGCCTTCTTCTATGAGGGGATGCGACCATTTTGATTTCAAACAAATGACCACTTTCAATATACGGAGTGTTAGAAAATGCAGGTCTGCAATAGTGTACTCAGTTGACTTCTCAGGACACCAGTGGATTCATCAATTTTAAGTAAAATTGAAAATAGAGGGTTGAAAAAGGTAAAAGCTTGAACTTAGCTGTCTTTGAACTTGCTCAAGTTATATTTTAAACATTTCTGCTTATGTTGATCAAATTTTTGGGTCTGGGGCTCACAATGGTAGGCCTGGGACTCATTTTAAATGGCAGAGTGAGTCCCAGGACTCAGTACGTTCAATTTCTAGGTGGATCACTGCAATAGTAGTTTACAGATCGCTGTATCATTATAAAATTTTCAGACCAAAGTTGCTTGGTTATCCCTCCCTCCTATATAGACACCGTTTTCAAAAAAGCTTTCATTCTATAAAAGTATTAATAGGAAATTTTAGCTTTTGTACCCACATCACATGTGACCGCACAAGATGTATGCCAGAAGGCAGATATATCTCACAGTACTTGTAAGTAGTCCTAAATACAATAGGGTTTGTCGAGTGTTCATTTTAAAGGCTTGTGTTAAAAATAGTTTTCGCAGTAGAGACGAGAGAACTGATTGAAATGGACATTTTTCTAATGAGTTGTGTGTCCTCGTGTGAAAATGTGAAAATGCGTTGTGTGTCCTCGTGTGAAAATGTGTGAGTTACATGTATGCATCTGTGAGTGTCGATAGTTTCTGTATTTGTGACACTGTTTACCTTTTTCCTTTCATTAGTGCATTGCTAGTTTTATCAGCTGTAAGATATCGAATAAGGATAAGACTCGCGTTCATGCATTTAGATGTATTTATCTTGAGTGCAGTATATGCAGTCTAGGAATTTTTTTCTCAACCATTAACGCAGTCGTGAATATTTGCAGTAAAATGGACATATTTAGCACATCACTTATTGCAACATCAAAGAGAATGGAATTTAGGAACTTCTGTGAAACTCTCTTGCAAACTGGTCCTGTGCTACAGGTGAAATACATGGTGAAACGTCTGGAACACAGTGTTGATGACGAAAAAACCGAAAGGAAAGCAGAATCTTCATTTTTTTCAAGGAAAATATACAACCTAGATTTTCTCGAAAACACTCTCGTAGGATTTCCTAAAATTTTTCTGTCGGAAAGATCTACAGGTGGCCTACCAGGGACATTAGGCCGTTTCCGATTTTTGGGACTGAATGTCGAGAAAATGGGATATATGCAAGATGCATTACGCCATCACTGTGTTGCTATGGTAATGCCAATATCAGTAAAACAAACTTTTCTGAAAAGTCTCTTCAATGTGTAGTAAATGCCTGACGTAGTTAGTCCTTTTGAGTTCTGACAGTGAAGTATGGTATCAGCTGTTCAATATTGGGTGGTGTTGCGTTACAAAATCCAGGCGAGCCACTTTTAATATCAAATCAATCAAGCTTTGACAGCTCTTTCCGAAGAATAGTTCCCAAGGAGGCATGAGAGTAGCTTACCTGGTACGTCAGTTTCCCTATCTTTCATGGCTGACCTGGCATCTGCCGCTTCCATCTTGACATCTACATCTTCAGTTATCGCTTCTGTCTGGTTTGATTCAGGCGACACTAAAGGAAAAGATGAAAGGTGATGAAGCAAAGGGCTCCGCCAGACAAGTGTCAACCATGTGAGTGACATTGCCATTTGCCCAGTTCTGGATCTAGTGCAGGCTAAACAGAAGATTGGTGAGTCGGAAAGACATAGTTGCTGCCAATAAAGGAGTAAAGTGGAGCTTTACCTAGCCCTGTTTACCCCCCCCCCCCCCCCACCCCCTGAAGTGGAGTTTAAACCACCCACTTACACCTTAGATGTTACAGGTGAAGAACTTGTGACCACCTTCACGTGTGCTTAAGCACTGGTGACGACAAGTATTTTAGATGGTGTACCACTCATCCTTTCAATTTCTTAATCGAAAAGGTGGGCTTCCAGATTATTCCAGAATCAGTTGACAGTAACTAATTTAGCCTGAGAAAACGTAGGAGACGGTTGTAAGAACTTGTGTGGCATTTCTGTGACCTGTAAATGGTCTGAACCCAGGGGTCATATCATAAGTCGGTGAAGTATGATTGTCCGGGTGAGTGTAGTCCTGAGAGGGACTGTTTGTGATGGCATGGACTAACGTTTCGACAACCTGAGCAGAAGTCATCATCAGAGTCACTGGTGAATTGTCAATCGTCAGTAGATGTTATAAGTCTCGAGCTGTTGACCTGATTGGTCAATGAAGTCACAATGTTATTGGTCGTCAGTCAGTTAAGCCGTGATGTTTTTGGCTTTGAAGAATGTAAAACGTGATTGGTGCTTTTCGATCCCTCTTTAGTTAGTCAAATGTCCGTTGGTCTATTGTTAGTAAAATTAGTCCATTTGTCTTTTGTTTGTCTGTCTTGTTGGTGTCTTCAGTAACTCGTTTGTAAGGTACAGGTAGTTGTTGGCAATGGTTCGTTCAGTATTGTTTGTTCTAAGTTAGTTAACCAGCTTTCCAGAGTGATTCGTTGATAGTACTTCGTACTGTAAGAAACGCATTCTGAGGAGTCCCAGTTCCTATTTTTCTTAATGCTCTCTCTTCTCTTGAGTTCGTCAAGCTGGTGTTTCATCCAAAAGTACACAACAAAGCAAAAATCTCACTTTTCTTGTGCTTGTTCTTATCTTACTAGACATTGTAAGGCACAAGTTGGATGCCGGCTGGAACAGTAGGAAAGCGTTGATAATGGAAAACGGATGCCTAAAAATGGAGATGCCTAGAAATACAGAACAGTTTTTGTAGCTAACAAAGTGTCTGTTGTCAAACTGCAGAAGATCGCAAAGGCTCGATAAGTAGAGGTATGGATAGGAGAGGAAACTGTACAAAAAATTGGGGCCCAAGGTGTAGAAGTCGTTTCGTGACGGTTACGTCAGATCAGAATTGCAAGGAATTATTGGCTTATAACATGGCACGCTTGCTTCAAGTGTGATTAAACGTTGCTGCGGAAAATCAATGTTTATCTGTGTGTTGATGAAACATCCACATCCTTCGTCCCAATTTTTGGGGGGAAATTGAGAAGTCACTTTGCAACAAAAATTTCGTGTTAAAACAATCAAACACCTTGTCTCTTCATTTCGAAGACTTTTAACACGTTCTACTACGAACACGCGAGTCTGATAGACTAGATCGTTGTTTACCTTTTTGCTGATCGAAAACAATGGCCCTGAGATATTACATGAAAACACATCATTCTGTAGAAATTACCTGTATGATGCTCAGCTGTCACATTAGTATGCTGGGAGATCTTATCAGGTGGAGGAAACAATTCACCTGCACTATGCGCTGAACTCTGACCTTTGGATAAGGAAGCTGTGAAACAAACATTAAAAAAACTTTGTTACTGATGCAATCGTCAAAAGTATGGACTAAATTACAAACAAGTTCATTGTACACTTTAATGCGCTGGTTATCTACAGTTTGGCTTTTTGTGATGGGATTTGGGCTTTTAAAAGTGGAACCATTTAATTGTTAGATATGTTTCTTTTCAACCATGAAATTCCTTACATCTTGAGCTAGAATGTGACCCATCTGAACAAACAAAGATCAAACGTAGATGTATCCAGGATCTTTTGTAGGTTTTCGTAAGGTGCTCTCAGTATATCACTTCTGTTAATGTGATTCCTGCATCTACTTTGCAATTTAGTAAAACCTGGGAAAATGAACTGATGTGTAAGCGATGTTGTTAGAATTTACATTGGTGAATGACATACTTGAGCGTGCTGTTTATTCCAAGCACAGATAACTTGATCAGTTGTGCCATCATCTCAACATTAAAACAAACCATACAGAAGCTTACCAATTACTTTTGTTTTCTTGTTTTTGGGAACAGCGAAGACAGAATTTCGTAGAGAGTAAATGTAACAGTGGTTGTACATAAATCATCTATATGCAAGGGAGGCAGGCTACTTTTAGCCTTAAAAATGATAGCTCCTATGTGTGCAGTCGATGGTTATATAGAGGGTTTGTTGGTTAGCCATGTGTAATAAATCCTCATATGTTGCTTTTTCATTGCAGTGCAGTACTCTCTCCTAAACTCTCTCTAGTTTGTTTCTCTAGTTTTATTATTTCTGTCAGATGGGGGAGTGTTTCAAATGCCTATTACTGCCACATCCTTGCTCCTACATCCAGAAGTTACCTTGGAACAAAATTCTCAGGTTAAAACAACCAAAGCCTTCTTTCGTATCTTCATTAAGTACCGGGGTAGTTAATTAATTTCCCCTGTTGTGAATGAATGAATGAATGAATGAATAACCTTTATTTAAACACGATAGAAAGTTAAAGCACAATGCTTGTGGGGTCGTGTATTAACTAAATGTTGTGAATCTAGGGATCTGATTGGCTGAACTGTCGTTTTTTAGTCGCTTATAGAAACGATCATCCTGGGATATTACATGAAATCACATCATTCTGAAGAGAGTACCTGTATGGTGCTGATCAGCTGCGACATCAGTAGGCTGAGAGATCTGGGCAGGTGAAGAAAACAAATCCCCTGCTCTATGTGTTGAACTCTGACAGCCGGATAAGGAGTCTGTGAAAATAAAACATGGACAAAACTTTAACAGCACTGTTAATAACACAATCCTTCAAGGAATTCACTGAAGAGAAGATTTTGTTCAGTGTTGTTGCCAAGAGATGGGTGTCTTGGGATTTCCACGCTGTTTGGACTACGTTTCGATGATGTGGAATACAAAATAAAGTGAGCACCGAGCGAGGAACGAAAGGTCTCCATGTCACTGGCAATGGGCTTGACTTAGCCAATGCCTATGGCAATGAAACCAGGCCTTGAACTACCAACTCTCTATAATCTTCTGATGGAAAGTCCAACATGTTAATACTACACCACTGCATTTCATGTTTTTAAGAATGATACTATACACGTTTTACCTTTTTGAAGACTCCTAGAATGGGTAGGTTCCTTGCAAGCCTGAGAGACCACAGGGGTGAACAACTGTCTTCCTTTCATAGTGGGATCTTGCTTATCTGCTGTGGCACATGCCATCAAGTATGTAAATCAACAGAAATACAAACAAATATAATAAGTAAATAAAGAAATAAATTGTTGCACCTGTATAGGGTACAGTGTATCTATAGTAAATGTTATGGCAATTAGGTAGAAGTCTTTAGGAGCCTCGGTGGATCACAACTGCTGGGGCTTTGTCTGGTTTTCCATGCAGGAAGTGACTAGGAACATTACTACTCCTTTCTGAACAAGACACTAATCCATCACAGGGTCACTAAGTACCTCTTTATACATCTGGCTCCAGTTGTTCAAAGAGCAGATAACTTTATCCGCTGGCTAAGTCGTAATCCAGCAGATACAAAATGTTGGAAAATCTCTACAGTGTACATAGCCCTTTGATTTATGGAAAGAGCAAGAGTATAATTATGTAAAATGAAGAGTGTGGCCTTGCAAAAATCTGGCCAAATGTAGAAGCTGAAGAAAAATTTCTCCACTGGATAGCAACTTATCCACTGGGTAAAATTACCCACCCTTTGAACAACTGGGACCTGGGGGACTGGAGCCTGGGTAGAGAGACAATGTGGAGCAAGGTATTACAAAATAACATGAAGCAATGCAGAACCATGGCTCCTGAGCCTTCAATCTCCTGATTGATTGAAATCTTATGTGGTTATCACTGCACCACTGATGCACCTGTCAAGTTAGATGTAAGTTATGGCTGTATATGTATGATAACAGGTTAACCCAGAAAAAGGAAAAATGTGAAAAATGTGCCTTTAAACAGAAATGTAATGGTTGATAAAAATGTTATTGAGAGCCTTAAGGTCAAATGAATATAAAATGGCACTATAGTTATGTCGCAACCAAAATTTGCCACATTTTTCAAAAGGCAGCTGAAATGAAGACAAAATGTTGATTTCTCTTACACTTGAAACCTAAAAGGTTACTGTTTTAACTTCAGAAAATATGTTGATGCTTCTAGCTCACATGTTCACAGGGATCCATATTAGCTTTTTTTCAAACTCGTCAACCAGGCAAGTACATCAGAAAAGATACATGTACTTGCGCTGACAAAATTTTACTAGCCTATTCAAAATTACATAATGTATATAACTAAAATACAGTCAAAAACTGAAAGTTAACAACAAGTAAGTGGAAAGCTTGCATTTTGTTTTCACTATGTTACTGCAGCAGCACCGCAGCAAGGCTCCTGGCAAACAATTTCATTTTACAAATCCAACTACGGACTAATTCAACAACAGACAACAAATACTAAAAATTCAACAATGGACTTAAAAGATAGACTTACTTTGTATGTCAAATGTTCACTGTTTTTAAACATTTGCTCATTTACCTTTCGATCAATTTTGATGAAACTTTCACCTAGGTACTTAAGCAAAGCCACGATGGTAAAAATGCACACTTTTGTTGCTCTTTTTCATATTTAGAACTTTGCTCGGAAGATTCACTTTTTTTTCTTCCGCAGTGGTGGCAACACTTTGTCAAAGTAGCGTCACATTTTGCAAAACTCCCGTGTGGCTAAAGAGCAAGAGTCTTTGTGTTTGCATATTGCTGAAGTACATCAGCGTTCAAGAACCAAAAATTGAGCCCGCAAAAGTCACTTCTGAGAGTACCACGTATCGTGTCGTACGAGCAACGAAACAAAGTTTACAGTTCACTACAGTACGGAATCACTGAATGGCTGGTGGACATTCAGAACACGGGTATATTGACTAGTGAGAAACTGAAGACAAAATTTTGCTCCTTAAAACTTCCTCGTCTGCCGGACAAGTTTTTAATCTTTGATACTCATCCGCAGGACTTTATAGTCATCTCGGACGACCTGACGACTGCTAATATGGATCCCTGTAGGTCAAGTGCGAAATTTGTGTCTTATGTTCTATTACATTCGTGCTGCAAGATACACCTCAGAAAAACTGCAATTCTTTTGATACACAACATGTGGTGCCAAGCCAATGACAAGCCTGCTACAGACTCTAGTAAACAATTTTGATTGGCTTCTGATGAAATCAAGATGACTGACAGCCTTAGTAGAAAAGAATGATAAATCTTTCTGTTAGGCTCTCTCCCTCTGTGACTCCACCTGATATGAAATAATAGTCTCTTTTATACAGCTGAAGACATGCTGCAGTGTTTAGTTGCCATTAATTTAATGTAACTGGGAAACAACATTAAATTGGTGTTACCATGGTGTCTTCTATTGCTTAGAACCAATGGGAAAAACGTTAATGATCTCATAAGACAAATTAAAGAAACTAAAGGCTTTTTTCTGTTTCTTGTGAATTAGATACTTGAGCATCAATGGAGTGTTGTTGTATCTGTGAGTTGTTATTTTACCGCAACAATGGAAATTACCTGTATATGTAAGTCCTTTCATGTTTTTAAAAAACAGAAACAATACATACCCAGAGTACTGTGCAACATCTTTTCTACAAGTCTATCACACTGTCCCTGCCAGCTGTACTTCTTTGCATATGCTGCACAAAGACTCTCAGACTCTTCTAGTCGTAGCTCCCTATCTTTCTGATGCACTGCCATGATTGCCTTGGCCCAGTCCTTGGGATCTTCTGAATCCACTACACTGTGTGAACCATATGGCACTTTCTTGAGAGCTTCTCCAAGACCTGAGTTACCACTCACCAGCACAGGCAAACCAGCCGATAAAGCTTCAAGAGCAGCCAGCCCAAACCCCTCGGTGCGTGATGGCATTATAGCAAGATCTACCTCGCAAAATAAATCTGCTAGATGCTTTCTACTTTCATTAAAACGACACACAGCAAGCTGATCACGACCAATGCCTTCCTTCAGTAATCTTTCTGCTACCATCTCCTCTTCTCCACTTGGTGCACCAACAAACACAAGTGTGTATGGCATGCCTTTCAACTCAGCAATTGCTTGAGCAGCAATGTCATATCCCTTCAGATAAAAGTCTTTACTATCACCACGTCCAAACACCAAAACACAAAATGTTTTTCTTTCTCCAGTGGCTTGTGGGACGTCTGCAAACTCAGTGAAAATGCTGGGAGTGAAATTAAGAACCTCTTGATCCTTTCCACAGAAACCAAGATAAGCTGAGAAAGCTTCAGCCAGCTTGGGTCCAATAGCAACAACTTGGTCAGCCAGTTGACAGAGTTTTACCTCTACTTGGTGCTTTTTCTCACCTTTGGAGATAGCATCTGCATAGCTCTTGTACATTCCCAGTTCTTCAGGATCAGTGTGGACAACCTGAATCCACTTACAATTATGCTGGCGTTTTATATGTTGCACTTGTCTACCAAGATGGACTCCATGTCCTATCACACAATCCACGGCGTGGTCTTCTGGTAGGGAAGACAACCAGTCAACTGGGTCATAACCAGGCATCTCCTCTGCTTCAATGAGCTGGACATTGTGACTAGCAGCGACTCTTTTATCATCTTCAGTACACTGAGGAAGGTAGACACTGACAACCACATTAGGATGCTGAGCCAACTGAATGGCCAGCTCTCTATTGATGGTTGACAGGCCTCCTTTTGTAGATCTCCACTCGCTGCTCAACAGAGTAACTCTCAGTGTCTGGCTGGATGATGAGCTTGCACCACTGTCTAGGCCTTCCTGTGATGTAGAGGCTGCACTAGAAAAGGAAGAATCCTAAAAGAAAAATGCAGAAAGGTTACTGAAGGAAATATCATAAGGCAAATAAAATATATACTGTACATCTAGACATACCACCACTTCACCACCACACCTACACCTGTACACAATGGCCTTTTATCTACTTTTGTTTAGAGGCTTTTTAATCGATTGACGATCAAACCAGAGGTTCTTGCCTAAACAATGCCTTGTACAGGTTTAGTGACATAAATTGGATTGTACTTGTCTTGAGTACAGACACACTGCCTGCACAACCGGCTGCTCTCTTACATGTATGTGACCACGATACCAAACATCTTACAAACAGATAACTGGATCTGCCACGCCTCTGCACAGTAAATACCTTTCCTGACATTTCTTGCAGTGAATTAAGTGTACAAGAGGTTCAACTGCACATTCTAAAGCCACGGCTAGCCATTCCAACACTGTTGTTCAGCATTATAAATAATAGTATAACAACATTGGACAAAGCTAAAAGTCATTTAACACCACTCCTAAAAAACATTAATTTTTATTGAAAAAAAAAATGCTGTTCAAACATCCACTAACATAGGGTGCTTAACGTCCTAACATTGCTGGACCAAAAAATGTTATACGACGACATTGAAACATTTAGCTGCAGCTCAGTTAAGACAGCAACTGTAACAAAAACTTAATACAAGGTAAAAATATACCCCAAAGGGCGGTGTAATTGACGTTCATACTTGGAAGGTATAACCAATAAGAAGTCCAACCGAGTCACCTTAACATAAACTGTTTTAGCCTGTTATGTTTTCAATTCAGCTGGGTTTTTTTTTTTAATTTCAGCAATTAACTTCTTTCGAAAATTTTCTTGTAGAAATCAGGCCCCAATTGTTCAAAGAGCGGATAACTCTACCCACCAGATAAATCACTATCTAGTGGATAGTGTACTTTGTTTTGCTAACACTTATCCGCTGGATAGTGATTTATCCGGTGGATAGGATTATCCACCCTTTGAACAACTGGGCCCAGTCCTACTATCTTAAAGGATTACCAAGCAAGCAATTAACTCCTAATTAAATAAACTGTATACCGTATTACTATGGTGTCACCCATGCTGAATATTATCATGCATATAGGTGCACGTACTGTTACCTTTGTCAGCCCAGACATCACAGGAAGCCTAAACAACCTTCAACACTGTCACTATACTTCAATCTGTGAATAAAAACGTGACGTTAGAAGATTGTCTATGATCATTCAGGTGTCTGTGTAGTCCTGAATGATTGTTGGTGACAGTAACTGATGGTTCAACAACCTGTGTGGGAGACATCATCAGAGTCAGTCAGTGTCTAATGATTTGTGACAACGACTCCTGGTTTTAACCACTTTTACAAAAATGTAATCATAAGTTGTCAAAACATCAGTCAATATCACCAACTGAGTCCTTCTCTGGACTGCATTCAACCAGACGAGCATAGACAATCTACATAATGACACGACTCCTGGATTTAAACCATTTTACCAAAAACTGGCAACTTCAATTCAGTTCACTGGGGGGGGGAGCCTTTTGCAGTTTTCAGGGAAGGGGGGTCACTTTATTAAAAAAATATAACATGTACTTCAGAATTCCACAGGAATTCTCTTTCACTTCTTCTCCCACAAAAGGACAATATTGCAGAGTGACCAAGTACCCCAACTTAAAAAAAAAATTACAAAATAAACTCTTGTGAAGAAAAGGCCTTTGGCTCTCCCTTCTAATTCATAGCCTGTGCAGCAGGACTTCTGTAAATTACATGGTTCCATATCAGGTACAGTGTACATGCATGAGGCCCACAGATGGGACAAGGATCTACCTGATGATGAGCTTTAGTCATTGTTTTCCAGACTCCAGGATTATTAAAAATGTCCCAATTTCTCCATTCACTGGTTCACATATATCATGGGACTTCAATTTGAGGTTTGTTTCATGTTGCAAAAATGGATTTGGGTCTTTTTTTCCAAAGACAATCTGGTCCGGTTTCATTTAAATTTATTTTGAAGGCTGACACAGCATTTTAGGTAATTTAGTCAGGAGGCAGCTAACAACATAAGCAGGTCATCCAGACGGGCATTCCTCTGCCTTTTTCCCACATTTCTCAATTCACAGATACCTCCTGTGCAAGCTGTATAATTTAAAATTGAGAGCTTCACTCTTAATTAAGGGTATCTTTACATGAGCCTGGGCTGGAGACACCCCGGGTCAAGTCACTATAACTGTTAACATTGTTTACACAAACCTATGTTGCCTAGAATATAAGGCTGGTTAATCAAACCCCGAGCTGATCTGGGTCAGTTCTCACTTTTTCTTGGACAGAGGACTGGTATCTATCAGCCATCCGCATGCTCCAAACAAAACAGAGAAAAACATCAGACAAAGTCGCAGTTCAGGAGTGCATTTCTTGAAAGTCTGACAACTTTTTGGTCCCGAAAAGAAATTTGTAAAAACATAACCCACTGACATTCAGATACAAAGCTCTTATTTTAACATGTCTTTAAGAGAAGAAATGTTTAACCAATAGTAATGTTTCATGTCTAGAAATGTTGTTGTTGTACAATGTGAATTATCATGCCTGAAATCAGCCCAAAAAGTTCGGGCGATTTCAAGAACTAAAAACACATGGCAGGGAACATGCATCAGTTTGTTGAGGTGGTCTTGGCTATTATTCCAGTCTGTACTCTCATAAGCAAGTCACAAGTATGGGGCACGAAATTAACTTTTTTTTCAAGGAGCCACTTGGCTCCTACATTACTTGCAAAAAATTTCGGACGATTTTAATTCCGGACAAAAATAGTGTCCAAAAATAAAACCGTCCGGAATTTTTAATGTCCGAAATTTTAAGCGTCTGAAATTTTTACAGCACAGTACAAAACTTTAAAGTACTTTCATGGGCGACGCCATCATATATTCAAGGCCAATATATATGATACATGTATAGCTAAAATTCGGATTACGCTTTGCTGAGATGTCGTGATTTTATGAAAGACAAAAACATAGATAAATTCCAGTCTTTGCGGAACCATGCCCAGTCTTATGATTATTGCATTGTCAGTGCCAGTGGAGCTAGTCCTCTTCTGCTTCATCATCAATCAACGTAATTGAATGGTCCTCTTCATTGTCACTAGCGTGTGGTTCTTCTTCATCTGTAGCTTGTTGGTGACTGAGGTGATTGATCAAGAAGCTTATAGTTCTTTTGAATATTAAGCTCTTTGAGATGAAGAAGAAACCACTTGCTGTCATCAATTTTAAACGTAGCTCGGAGGACTATCTGAAGCCCTCCTGTTGCAACTGGAGAAGGTCTATGCTTTTCATCCACAACTGCTGCATCGATACTGCCAAGCTCTACCAAACTCTCGTTTAGACACTGCTTGAGAGTGACACAAGCTTGATTGAATTTGTGTTTTTCCCCTAGGTGTATCTGTAAAACCTTGAGGGTGCAGTAAAACTGTTATTTTCACAGATTTTACTTCAGTTTAATTCATGTTTTGTAGGCGTAAATTTACTTTAGGCATGTTTTAGCAAACTGTCCGAAATTTGTCCGAAATGAGAGAAAGAGTGTCCGAAAATTAAACGTCCAAAATAAAACGTCCGAATTTCTAACGTCCAAAATTTTTGGCAAGTAATGTAAATATTCCAAAGTGGTCTTCAATTCCAAACAAATAGTTGCCAGTCTTAAAAAAATAAAAATGGTCTTATTCTGTTATTTTGAAGAGTTAGACCCTCCAGAATTATGAGTTTTTATCCTAAACAAAGCTAGCGTGCATTACAAACATCCAAATTAAAGAAAAATAAGCTTAACTTGATACATTAACAAAGAGAATTTTATCAAGAAAGATTGTACCAAAAACGTCAGCTTTAATTCATTCAAACGGTTCTCAAACAGCTGCAAAAATGCTGCAGTACTCTCACCCCCTTGTGTAGTGTATGTCTTCTCAAAGCATCCGTCTTAAAGTATTAAAAGTGAATATCTGGTTTAAAATTCTGCTTCATTTAATCAAATGTATCGTGAAGACCTTTCCTTTCAAATCGAGGAAACATTGCTCCTAAAAATCGACTTCTCTTCTGGTAGTTTTCTAAGAATGCCCCCACAAAATGCCTGATCAATTTTTGTTTTCATTTCTAAAAGCTTTCTCACCTTTCTTCACCATTGTGATAAATGGCAGCCATTGTTATTTCTAAACATCATGCTTTCACTTTTCCATATTTGGAGAGGGGACACTGGAAGGGGCCACATACAACATAACTACTTGAAACTCAAGATGGCATCTAAAGACAGATTTTCTTCGTGGAACAAGTGCCGATTGTCTGTAAGTAGCATGCTTGAATCTCCATCGCTGCCACGGATTTAGATTAACAAATTTTCAAAAATTCACAAGGTTTCCGGGCAGGGTGTGATGAAGAATTCTTGTTGCCAATTTGCAGACTAATTTTCAGGAGTTGGTCACCAACGCGGAAAATTTAGGCGCATTGGTGAGCTGAAATCTTGACCCAGGAACCAATGTGCAAACATGAACAGCAAAATCTTTACTTTAAACTGCCATAATGATTGCAACACGGCGATTTTATCAATGGCTTCTGATAACTTGTCACAAAAATTTATAATAAGGGCAAAAGGTAGATTATGGTCATGTATTTTTTAATTAGCAAACAAAAAAAGGTCTTGGTGGTTACTGGTACTCTAATCCATTGCGGGTTTTTGTTTATGTAACCAAGCAATTGAGTCCAGCATTTTCTTTATTACAGTCTTGATTTCTGTCTTTATTAAATGCACAAAGGGTGGCGAAAACAGGTGAAGATCCTTGCAGAAAAAAAAACCAAACAAACTACAAGTGAAAGTAGGCTACTTTGTTTACGAAAAGTACCTGGCAATGTATACAAAAGCCTTGCTTGTGATGTGCATGACCACTGACAGTGTGGCCAGTGATTGGCTTTATATTTATAACATTGAAATTACTCAGCCACAAAATGTGAGATTCAAGCGAAGCAGAAAGCAAAGACATGATCAAACCAAACTGATAATAACTGAAGGAAACTTAACAAAATGTAACAGAAAATCTAGCAGAAGGCAATTTACGAAAACTAGCAAACTAAAACTGTGGCAACCTCGCCACATTTACTATGCTAATAAGTGATGCATAAAATATTCCTTCCAACTTTCACGCATGATATGGCAAGTAGTCGCTTACCAGAGGTTAAAAACAATAGAAAAATTCAAAATATCAGCCCAAAAACTGGTCGCTTAGAGAAGGTGGTTGCCTACAAGACGTTGCCACTATATGATTTCACTAAGAAAGTTTTTGGTATTTTGGAAAAATGGTCACTGATGGAAGGTGGTCGCCTACAAGAGCTGGTTGCACAGGGAGGTTGGACTGTATATAGTATAAGAATTTGCAGTTCCTCGCTCCAGCCACTTTGCAGGATCAAATAAAATTGATGCAAATATTTATTTCAGCCCCCTTGTCCACACATCCACATGAATGTTTTAAGTTTTCTACAGAGATAGTACATCAAACAAAATGGAATTTGCAATTTGCAACTTATCGAGTTCCCTGTGATAGCAAAAGATTTAGAGTGATACACAAACTTTAAGCAACTCTATTACTTTCACAGTTCAGTGAGTTCACGACACATTGACTTTTGTTACAAATTTGCATAGTTAATTGCAATCAAAAATAAAACCTCGAAACACAACTCATTTGTGTCATTAAATGCAAAAATCTTGAACAGAACTTAATTGAAAACCCAGTGTTTATGAAGAAATAAATATTTAGATTAAAATAAGCAACTTATTTTAGGAATATTTCTTTCAAAGCCAAAGGCACTGAATTTGCATAAAGCTGCCAAAACATGAAACCCTTTAATAACCCATAACAAACCTTTCAATAATCACCCGTAATGTAACGCTTATAAAGCTACGTACAAATGAACTTCTGAATTCTTTGCAAATTCAGAAAAATCCACGAGTGCTTTTGTCTATGTTCAGAAAGCTATTATGTTTGTTTCGCTGACGGTTTAAGTCAATTTAAACTTGCAAATAATGGACCAACTAGACTTCACTTCAGCACCACAGCTCATGGAGTTTTGCATTTAGATGCCCGATTATTTACCCTCATTAAATTTTTATATACTGCGGAAGGTTGGTGAACTATAATTAAATTCTTGCGAATTATTTGCAAATGCTTCCAGGGTTTTAAGTCATCTCATCTAATTAGTGACTACACAATTGCGATGTGAAAATCAAGTTCATGCTATCCTGATTCCCACCAGTGAACATAATTTGAAAATATATCATGGATAAGATCAAGGAACCGTTTTGGTCTCAGTCTGCATTTTGCCCCCAGTCCACAGTCTCCAGTCTGCATTTTGTGCCCAGTCTGCAGTCTGCATTTTGCACCTAGTTTGCATTCGGGATTTGCACCCAGTCTGCAATTTGTAGTACTAGCTGTCTAGTCTGCATTTTGTACTGACCGGCCTTCCAACCGCGCGATTTGACACGATTTTAAGTTCAGTTGAATATTTGATTGATCAAACGCTTGATTGTATTTGAATAGTAACGTCTGACCCGAAGTTAAGTTCATAAACGACAACGAAAGTTTCTTTAACAAAGACAAGTGATAAGATTTCGGAGGTTTGATACGATCTTGATCACATCACGCGATCTGTCCCCACAAAAGTCATTACCACACAATTTGGAAGATTAAGAAGATTTTGTCGCTTTACTGGAAGTTGCAAGTAGAAGAAGGGAACATATAACAGCGCAAATATTTGAACTAACCTTTAAAATATAAGCTTAAATTTTATAAAGCTTGATGTCCAAAAATGCGCCTTACCAATTGACATGACAAAAAACATCCCTGCAAGGAAATTTTGACCTCCACACCTACACATAGCGGCCCATCTAGACTCTTGCGAACAGGCTACATATAGAAACACTTGTGAGGAGATGAAGTCAGCCCATCATTGCAAGATTTGACAATTCCAAGGAAGAAAGAAAGAAGAGAATCCCGTAAATTGTATAAAACTGTAAGGCTATGGCTGCACGATGAGATGACTTCCGCCTTTGTCATGGTAAAGGCGTCGCCTCCAAATATGGTACTGGCTCGTATTCTTATTGGTCGAAAAATATCACATGGATGATCACGTGTTGGAACATCTAAGATGAAACTTTTTGGACAAAGGACTTCTAGGAATATAGGACGATGGAATTGATATGTCATGGGTCAAACTGTCGATGATTCGATGATGAAGGACGACAATTTTAAGTTCATAAATTGTGAATAGCCAATTCTTGCGAGTGGTAACTTGATCAGTTGATGAATTGATGAATTTTGTTTCGCCTTTAGTAGTTTCATCAATAATTATTTTATACTAATGACAAATTTTACTGCACTACAGTATTTGCTGCATTAGGAGTGACCATCTTAATGAGTTTTATGTAGGATATAAATTGTCACTGAGCGCCTTATGTTACTTTTTGCTTCATAAATTAATGACAACTAGCTGGTACCCGTGAAAAATTCACGCCTTAGCAACACCTTGTTGTTCTCGAAATCATTTATCAGTTTTAGTTGAATCTGCTTGAGAATCATGGAGTCGTTTGTAAAGCGTGAACAATGCAAATATTGTTGCACCACGAAATTACTGTACTTATGACATGTAGACAGTCTCATTTATTATCACTTTCCCGCTTTGTGCAAAGGCTTGTTGTTGAGTAAGTGCTTAATTTGTCACGCATGAAAACCGAGATTAATTTACATATAAAGTCACACATCAACAGACATGGCGCAACGCGCGACTGTTTGTGCAAATTTTCCGAAAAAGATCTTTTTGATTTAAAACCAAATTGCGCACATCCTTGCCAGGAAAGTACAGAAATGGTGTGGTTGCAGCTTTTTGTAACTTCGCCGTTTTTCCGTAATGAGTGGACAACAGTTAATCCTTTTCACGTATTATATATAAGTTTATTATAAGATGAATTGATGTTAGGACTAGTTTTGCTGGGTATTAGTAAAGAGCAATTTTGAGTCATTTATGACACAGTTTTATTGATATAATTGATGAATTATATCAGACATCTTTACCGGATCCCTCGTACAGTGCCCATCATATATGTCACGCAACGTACCTGCCCGCCGTATTTGTCACCCAATGCACTCGGAGTAGTCCCTCCTTACCCTAGGAGCTAGCTCCTGTATCCACTCGGAGATAGTCAAGTAAGCAGAACACAAACGCGAGCGAACATTATCCTGTCTTCACGCAGAAGGCGCCTTCTTCTCAGGGTGACTATTTCTGAGCCAAAGGAGGGACTTCTTTTAGTGTAGTCACGCATAGTTTTTCATGCGCCTTGCACAGTGATTGGTCGCAGTGATTGCGCTCGTTGGTCAGTACAGCCCGGGGGAGGGACTCCCATATGAAAAATTAGAATTAAAACCCTAAAGGAGACCAATCTGGGCGCGGCTCAGGCTTTATTTGACCCCTAAAGGAGACCTTGCTAAAACAGACAACCAAATAAGAGCTATGGTGATTTGAATTGCGCTTAAGATGTTTACATCGAACGCTGTATTTTATTATTAGAATTTAGAAACATTGTCATAAATCTTTAGTTTTCGTTCATGGTTCGTCCTAAGCGATACCTGTATGAGTAAAAATATTGGCTTTCTGTCCTGAACACCCTAAGTGAGACCAAAAGCTGCAATTTACACCCCTGAGCGAGACGACGAGCATCCCCGTCACTTTCATATGGGAGTCCCCCCCCCCGCGCCCCGGGCAGTACAGCCGCCGCTCATCACTCCCGGCCGCGAGAGGCTTTGTGGGCTAGAGCGATGAAAGATGGCTGTATGCGCAGCTGAAACGTCGGGTGTAAACGCCACAAAAAGTTGTTAGTTATAAATGGCGAATGATTTGCGATTGTATTATTATTTTAGCTAGTTCTAGTTTTATGCAGCTTTTATTATGTGCAGCCAACTGGAGATAGAGAGTTAAGCAGGCCAATCAGTGGTTCAATGCGGTTCAAATTTTAATGAATTTAAGTATAAATAATTAAATATTAGATGGATAAATATTAACAGTATAATTAAATAACAACAGTTGTAACATTCTTTCAATTCCGGAGTTTAATGAATGATTGTGTTTTCAGGGCTTGAGGGCCTGGGCTCCACCGACAATATTTTCCGGTAAGTTGTTCCATGCCTGACAGCAGTATAGATGAAGCTTCTTCCAGCTTCTGTCCGGGTGACCTGCGATCAGGCTCTATTTTCGTTTCGTTTGGTGAACCATTTTACCGAGCGACCCACCTAAGAGTATATGAGAGCGATGCTAAAATTCGGCCTGAGCGCAGGTTTCTATCCAGGGAGTTCATGTTGGCAACTGGAATGGAGAGTGCGTGACGGGACATGAAAGCACTGGTGCGTGTGACACGGCGCATGCTCGGATCCAGACCGGTTTCCTCCGTTTTACCGTTCTTCCTTGTGGTCAGCGCTAGGCCTTTCCAGATTGTGCTCGGCACTTTTTTAGCGCAATTTGGCTTTGGGAGCACTATTTTGATCAGAGAGCACTTTTTTGGCCAAAGAGCATCTTCTGACAACTTTTTTGGTAAACTTGCCAATTTCTAGCTTATTTGAAGCAAATTGCTTGATTTTTTGTTTTATATAGCAATTTCAAGTTCCCTTGACTACAAATAATATCTCAACTAGGCTAAAACTGGTGATTTCGACATTTGATTGGGTATCCATTCCTGTGGTACGTCGGTAACTACAAATATTGGGTAGCCTGTGGGCTGTTGAACTAGTTAATAACTAATCTAACGCCTTATATGGAATATCTGTCTGCCCAGATCAAAATGGCGGACGCTTCGTCGAGTGGCGAAGAAATCGAAGAAAATCCCATAGAAACTGCCATAAGTAGAGGCGCTTCATTATCAGAACCGGCAAAAGCGTCCATTTCCCGAAAGCGAAAGATTATAGTCAATGATGGGAAATATAAAGCGAGTCGTGAGCACAAGAATCTCAACAGTAAAACGTCGGTTTGGGACAGGATTCGAGACCACCCTGGTCAACATTTAGAGTTCGTCAAAGGACAGTTGAAATGCAATGCTTGTCACGAGATACTCGCCCTGAAGAAGAGCTCAGTTGACAGACATATGAAGTCGAAGAAGCATCTGGCTGGAATTGCAAGAATCACTGCAGACAGAAAAGAGAGTCAGACCATTTTCCAGTGCTTGCAGAGGCAAGACAAGCAAGAAAATGCAAGTGGTACTACATTGCCGGCCAACCTGAGACTCTTTCGTTTTGAGGTAGTGGAAACTCTCCTTTTGGCAGGAATACCTATTTCGAAAGATGACATTTTGCGCCCCCTCTTAGAAAAGTATGGACAAAGGTTTACTTCAAGTAGTCACATGAATGACCTTATACCTGCTGTCTTAGATAAGGAGAAAGAGAAGTTGAAAGCCGAGCTCAACGTTGTTACAGAAGCCTCCATCATATTTGATGGTACAGCACGACTAGGGGAAGCCCTTGCTATTGTGGTTCGGTATGTTCAGCAAGATTTCAGACCAACCCAGCGCCTTTTACGGCTAGAGGTTCTTGCTAAGCCTCTCAAGGGTAACGAGTTGGCCCAGAGACTGATGACATGTATGGCTGTTAATAACAGTTTCAAGCCAGATATGATTTTGGCTGCAATGAGAGATGGCCCCTCAGTAAATGGCAATGCCATAAAGCAACTGTTATTCTTTTATCCAACGATTATGGATATCACTTGCTTCTCCCATACTATCAATAATGTGGGTTCCAACTTTGTGTTCAAGGTTCTGGATGTATTCTTCCACCACTGGGTGAATTTATTTGCCCACAGCTACAATGCGAAACTTCTCTGGAAACAGAAAACTGGGAAGTCGATGTCCTCCCACAGTAACACGGGCTAGTGGAGCAAGTGGGAAGTGCTGAAGCAAGTATCAGATTACTTTGGCGATGTGGCCCCCTTCTTACAAGAGAACGACAATCTCTCACCGCAGACTCGCCGGCATCTCCTGGACATTTTCGAAAGTCCACAGGAATTACAGCTACTTAAGTTAGAACTTGCAGTTCTAGTGGATGCTGGTGTCCATTTTGTAACTGCCACCTATTACCTCGAAGGAGATGGGCCACTGATTTTCACATGTTTTGAGCGATTATCAGCTGTCCAGCATGCAGTTGCGGTAGGCCACTTTCCCTGCCTTGAAGCCATTGCTAGAGAGATTGCTGGGGGTAATGCTGCCCTGCAGAATCGTTTGATCACTGAGGCTAAGGCATGTGTTCGACCTGGATTGAACTTCTTTCAAGAGAAGTTTAATATCCAGTTCATCTCAAATGTCCTTGCTTTTAAGGCAGCACGTTTCTGTTGTCCGGTCCAAGTTACTGCGCTAAGACCAGATGCTCGTTCTCTGGAAGAGTTGAAGAACTTTCCATTCGTAAATGATGCCATGGTTGCTGCATTAGCAACAGAGCTGCCACTATATATTGCTGCTGCGGATGGCTTTGTTTGTAATAATGAAGAGGAGAAGCTTACATGGTGGGCAGCACATCAGGACACTCTTCCACACTGGACCGCATTGGTCAGAAAGGTGTTACTTGTCCAGCCAAGCTCTGCAAGTGCTGAAAGGGTTTTTAGCCTTCTCGCTACACTGTCAGCACAACAAGAGGCAGCGCTAGAGGACTACATAGAGGCATCTGTGATGGTCAGATACAATAATAACCAGAGAAAGCTCTAAATGAGTTCTTATTAGCTACTAACATTTTTACTACTTTGTCAGCACTATATTGCTTGCACATTGGAAACCATGTTTTCCTGTTTTACATCTTTTGTAATCATTTTCTCTTTAGGAGATTGTTATAGTTGAGTTCTGTTATCAAGTTTTAGGTGGAGATTGATATAGTTAAGTTTTGTTGTCAAGTTTTGTTAGCTTTGATTAAATAAAAAACAAACATTCAATATTTATTTTTTTATTAATATTTATTCTATTTTATGTTTTCAAAATGAATTTATTCTATTTAACTAGCTAATTGATGGATTAGTTGATTCTTTACATAATCTGTCTTAGGCTTTACTCATTTTCTAGAATGAATTCTAGTAATGTTAGCCAGAAAAGCAGATATGGTATTATATAAATGAACATTGTTTTAGAGTGGTTTCCATAAACCCGTGAAATATTAGTGTTGAAGGTACAGAGTAGAAGGTAAGAAAACACGAAAGAGAACAAAAGCATTTATAATAGTAAGTTGTTATACGCTAAAGTGTGTTTCACAGGTTTATGGAAACTACTCTGACTAACGCATTTATTTAATAAAAGTATTATTCGTTATTTGTGCAATTATTGACTTGTATTCAATGGAAACTTGCCTTTTAGTTGCAAATCTAAATTGGAAAGCATCTTTTCTTTCAAATAATTAAAAATATTCGGTAGCACTTTTTTAATTTTTGGAGCAACTTTTGAGCACTATTTTGGTTTTGGAGCACTTTTTAAGCATCTTTTGGGCATTTTTGGGAGCACTTTTTTAGCTTTTTGGGAGCACAATCTGGAAAGGCCTAGTCAGCGCCACGGATCGAGACCTCTGGCAGGGACCGAAGCAGGAAGTCCGCGAATCACGGACTTCCGGCTTTATTGCGCAGCCTCAGAAATTTGAAGCAATAACGGTTACCATCAGTTACAAAAATGGGCAGCTACTGCGCTTGCGCGTTACCCTGGCCCCTGCCAGAGGTCTCGATCCGTGGCTCTGGCCAAAAGGATCGCAGCTCTGGGGACGAGAATGTCCGTTTTACGGAAATCGGTCATGTTTTTTTATAATAAATATAGATATTTTTAGAATGAATGAATGTCCAAGTTTCAATTTCGAAAAAGTGACGTTCACTTAATTTTTTTGTGATTTCCGAGTATAGTCTCATGCGTTGGGATTTTCCATCCTGAAAGATACTATTTCGCATTATCGCCAGCAAGATTTGCGCAATCTGTTAGCTGCACTGCATGTGCGTCAGCGACTGAAAACATACATGCGAAACGGTCTGTGATGAACATATTTAAACTGTCTCTGCACACATATTAATCCTTGCTCCTTGCCTCAAGTTTCAATAATACGTCATCATGGTCAAACCTTGTCGTGATTTTCTCACGAACTTTCCTTCCGTTGATTTCTTTCTCAAATCGGATCTTATCAGGGGCTCCTGCTCTGGGTCAGCGTCAAGTTTATCGGCATCTCAAGAGTTCTTTCCTTGCTGATGTTTCGGCATGTATTTGTTTTATATGTGGCTCAACTACGTTTCTATAATCAAGCCGGGGCCACAGCGAGTCACGAATTGCCACAAATTAGCCTTGCAAGTCGTGGAAGTTATGTGAAAGGATTAAAACCTGCAACAGCTCTTGTAAACTGTGGAACACTTGAGGTAAGGAGATTGGGGGGAGGGGGGTTTGCTGGGTACAGCATATATGGGGTAATTTTTCGCTATGTCCACTTTCGGGGTGGGGAACATTTCTAAGCGTTTGCAAAAATTTACTTTTGCAAATCCCCTTCCAAAATCTGAAAATTTAAGATTTCGCTAAAATTACTAGTAATTAGGCGGTGATTGTTATTACACGCGTGGTCTCAGGAAAAATGGGGCGGTGGCCCCAACGTGTTTTCCCGTTCGTTTTAATTTTCTCGTTCGCTTTTTCCACTAAGCTATCTCTTAGCCTGGAATAGGGCAAAGAAAACCTGCTCTCTGTGCAACTATTAACCGATTGGGAGAAAGAGTATTTCAATCAGCCTGACATGGAGAAGCAGTATTCCAACCTGCCTCAAACAAACAGAAACAGCATTTTACGCGGCGTCCATCTGGGTTGGTGAAAACAAAACCGTAAAAAGACGTTTGCTCTCGCAGGCCAGGGTGAATTAAAATTATGCCCTGAATGCGCAAAGGGGCGAAAAAAAGGATTGTGTTTTTTAAATTAATTACCATTTCCAAAACTGTCAAGAGAATGGAAATCACCCATCTATCAACAAGGTTGAACTAACAAAAATTTAGTTGGTTATCAATTATTTTTCAAGAAAAGAGTTCAACTGGCCGATTTTTATGATATTACTAAGCTCAATCTTGCTAATAAATCGCTGAAAAATCCGAAAAGGTGAGAGTCATCAGTAACTTAGCATTAACTACACAGTAAGAATCTCCGAAATTGGCAAGTCTCGCTCGATGATTAATTCAAATTATAACTCTTTCAGCATAAATACCCTTGAACTCTTTCAGTAGGGCCCAGCCTCCAACGCAGATGTCCTTAAGACTTGTCACGCAATCCATTCCTCCACCCACCGGGGAGGGGTGCGTAACAAGTCTAAAGAATGTCTGCATTGGAGGCTACGTAAACCAAAGCTTGTCACGCAATCTATTCCTCCACCCACCGGGAAGCAGTGTGTGACGAGTCCAAAGAATGTCTGCATTGAAGGCTACGTGAACCAAAGCTAAAGTTAATAATAAACAATTATTGGATGAGGTTTTTGCAATATCCGGAATAATCAAGGTCGAGGTAACTGGCTGAACTGTTACCAGCCGAAGCCGGAGGCTGAGGCTGATAACACTTACCGAGACCTTGATTATTCCGGATATCGCAAAAACCGAATCTAATAATTGTTTTATTATACATTGTTTTACAGGTAAACAAAATAACGGCAAACAATTTCAACATTTGTGTCCTTCTTGTCTTCCGGCTTCTAAACGCTTTTTCCTTAAGACAGGGTCGTAACGAGGTATATTTTTTAATCGCTGATCCCATATTTTTACCCAAAATTTTGATCCACGATCCCAAAAGCGATGAAAATTTTGATCCCTGATCCCGCAAAAAACTGTTAATCCCACGAGATTCCCTCTTTATAATTTTGTCTCGATGTCATAAAAGCGTAGTCACTATTAACAACAATCGCGCCAACGCAAGATCGAACTGTCTTTCATAAAAATATCATTAAAATAAAGAATCCTCTTCCTCATATTTCTTTGTTATAATTATCCAAAGCATTAGGTGCTTACCTGAATTAACTCGATCTCCACTTCTCCTGTTCGACTTCATCCATTGTAGAATTAAGGTTTCACAATCAGCACTTGAAACGACACTTAGTTGACATTTATATTCTAGGTTACTTTTACTGAATTAATGATCAAAACAAACTCGCGCGATACTAATTCATGAACTTTTAGTAAGGGATGCAAAGCATATAAATGTGCACGATGATCGTTCATGGTTGAAAACAAAAGTGGAGTTGAATAATGGTGTTTATTTTCACTGAAAATGAGGTGAATAATTGTTTTTAGTATATGCCACACAAGTGAATTGCAGGTGATTTGTCGTCTAGATAACTGGTTACAAAATTTACCCCGGAAGCTGCAGGGACGGTTTGTTATTTTGCAATTGTAAAGAAGGTTGTTGTCTATATTTTTGCAGTCACTTAAATAGAAACTCAGTCATCTTAAGAAATCGAGTAAATTGCGTATAAAACTCTTGCATATTTCGCAAATAAATAAAGAGTTTATGGTTTTTAAAAAATCTAATTTTCAGGGACTGTATTTTGGAAAACTACAAAAAATTGCCAAAATTCGAGCCCCAAAAATTTCAAGACACACGGTAACTTTTCTGGTATTGTTAAACCACATATCAGGCGAGTTTGGTCGACTTGAGCCATGGTTTGTATTTTGGCGAGAAGCAGTCGAGCCAAAATACCCATGGTGAGACCAAACGAGCCTGATATACTGCCGAAGCGTACCAAAAAAGGTGCGATTAGGTATTTACCACACCCAAATTCGTCCTAAGACCCGGCGTTATTTTTTCAGTTACCGTGATCAGTCAGGAGTTCTTGTTATATAGCGCGTGAACCGTGAGAAGAATAGTGCGTCAATACTCTTCTCTAACTCCTCGTCTGTCAATTCTATAATTCTTTTGTTTGGAGTTTCATTTTCGGAATCTTGGAAGTCCAAATTAAGAGAGAAATTTGGAAAATGCGGCTCCATTTTGAAACAAAAAAGTTCCAGCGCTGTCCGTAAACGTACATGCGAGCGCCGGCCAGTATAGCCGCGGAAAATTTTGGCACGAAATTGTAGTTTTACGTTTCGTTGTATTTGTGTTGTAATTTTCATCTCTAAAGTCTGCAAAAAAGTGCGAGTTTTAGAAACTGTCCATGATATCGTAGGATATCAGGTCAGTGACTTGATATCGTAGAAAATCATGACAGTAAACAAGGCTTCTGATTGGCTAATTCACAATTTGGGTACGGTAAGCCGCCGAAGCGTACCAAATAGGTACGATTAGGTATAAATATCTTGTTGCTCTCCTGCCAGATCTGCTGCGCCCAGCTTCAAAGCGTGTCGGTTGATCATCATCGTCTTCACAGTTGTAATCATCAGTTCCTTCTGCATCACTGCTCTCCGAATCATCTTCGTTGGACCCGTTGGCAAAGTTTTTCAGGCACTGATCCTCGTTTTTACTAGATAAAGATGAGATAAACACCATACTAAGGATGTATATCTCACCATCCTGATCAACTGATGCAATGTCTAGAATACAATGAGATGAGTTCTTGTTATCCACCTTACTGACAGTGTAAACGAGCGGATCTTCCTCTGACGGCTCCAGCCAGTTTAGATGCATGGTGCGCTCAAGGATGCCATCGTTGCTGCGATGAAGGTCCTCACAAAGAATTGCCAGGAAGAAGGGCTCCAAATATCGTTTCCAGTTGTGCCTCAGAGCAACTACATCTCCCTTTGAAAACAGTACTGGACGAGTTTCAACTGGCGGTGTATCAGGTTGTCCTTCGTCTAAGGCTTGAAGCTCTTCGAGCACGTCAACAACATTGTCTGTTTGAGGTGAAACAACTTGTCGGATCATGCTTAGAGCCAGAGGCAGAGTTCCAGCCTTTTGTTTCGTTTTGTCTCTGACTCTTTGCTGCCGAACTCCTTGCCCAAATTTTTTTTTCATTTCTGACATCAGAAGATTTAGAAGATTTCCGCGCGAACGTCCTTAAAATAACCCCATCAGCCCCTCCCGCTCCCTCTCTCCCACCATCTCCACCATCCCATCCCAAACTAATAATCTGTTTATAGTAGCTGCAAAATTCTTTTTTTTTTTTTGCGGTATCTTTCGGTTCCGGGAACGGTTCACAAATCATGACAAATGCACATCAAAAATATCAAAACCTCACCTTCTTCTTCCACGCGATCTGTGGACGCGACGGTGGCGATGCTTTGGAGATTGCGATCGCGACCTGGACCGCTAAGATCTGCGCAACAAGTGAAATAATGCTAATAAGCCGAGAAAACATGTCAAACATAGCAGTCTTAATTGTATCTCTTGGAATTTAATGTGGACAAAAAAAGCAATTAAAAGGGTACTGTTTGATCATGGTGAATGACATGGAATGGTTTCAAGGATTTCCGCATGACTCCTGGTGCTATCAAATGTCAGAATGTGTTATCAGTTTTATCATGGTTTTATGGCTGGTCCTCTCGCAAATTTACAAACCATTTCGTGTGCACTCGTGTCATAATAATATGGTAACAACATACAGCACATCCAAGAATTGTACTCATCTGTTCGATGAGCACCTTGCGCTTCGATCGTACCTTCAGGGTGGTAAAGGAGTTATGCGTGACGCGTGATTTGAGCAAAAATTAGCGTGTGACACGTGAAAGCAGCTCAAATATTGCTGTGATCCGTAAATTTTGCCGTCTAGCGTGACGCGTGATATCCTTATTTTAAAGACCGTGATTCGTGATTCCCTCCGAAAAATTTCGTGAAACCCGAAACTAAATTAGTCACTAAAAAGAATAATTTTCCAAGAGTGAGCAAGTAAAACAATAAATATATAAATAAACGTGATGAACGTTGTTAAACAATCAAGATATGTACGAGAAGGAGTTACCCATTTGAGAAAGGATAGCAAGTACCTGTGTTGCTGGATCTGTTGACCCTGACAAAAACACCAAAATTACTGAGCAAGAATCTAAATACGACGCTGGGCAACAAAATAAGCGCCTATGACTCTGCATCAGTCGTCAAGAAGATGACCGAGTAGATGAACGACCTGGGAGAGAAGCACTGAGAAAAGAATGAGGTTGCAATAAACTTTCCTTCAAAAACAATTCTCAATCGATCATAGAGGGCAGTCACCTTGCCAAATACAGCAGGAGAGATACCTCGTCAGCGTTTCTTAAACGACACTCATAAGACTGATTTTGTGTAAAGACCGTGTCAGTCTTAAGTCATTTCATGCATTTGTGGACCTTTTTTTCCGCATTTGTAGCTCCCCCAAAAGACTTTGTATTGAAAACTAAACGCAAAGCAAATTAATTAGTCAATTAGGGATATTTTTTGCAATGGTGAAGGTTAAATACGTGATTCGTGAAATGTTTCAAGAAAAGTATGTGATTCGTGATTTCAACGAAAATAGGCTCGTGATTCGTGATCGGAACCCCCCTTTGCCACCCTGACCTTTTGGGTGACCAGGAACGTGATCTGGAATGTTGATAGTTCATGAACAGGAGCCATAATGGCTCCTGTTCATGAAATTAAATTTGGCCAAAAATATTGTAGATTTTAACAAGTACGAAGACTGGAAATCAAAATTAACATCACTTCACCGTCAGTGAGCGATCGTCCTTCTTCTTCTTCCTTTTCCCCATGGAAAATAAACGAAATTTATCCGATCTCTACGCGTACACCCGGCTCTATAAACAACTCTGAGTCGAAAGGTCAACGTCCAGCAATGGGCCAACGTGATCGTATGAGATTATTATAAGACATGACTAAGCGTCATGCAGCGTGAGTGAGACAATAAAATCCCGGAAAGTTATTAACGAATGCGTGACTAGCCAGTGCTGTCCGGTCATCAATCAATCTGAGTGAGTCCAAACACCATTGACTACCGGTACGAAATGAACCAGAAAATCTCAAAATATGAATAAAGCTTTAAAAATCCCTGAAAAAAGCCTGGAAAGCGCGTTTTGTGATTTTTATGGTTATTTAGGACAGTTTGATCCCTGATACCATGAAAAACACTGCTGGTCCCGATCCCATTGGTTATGATCCCAGATCCCGGGGCTGTGATCCCTGATCCCACCCCTATTCAGGCCTTTGATCCCTGATCCCATATACCTCGTTACGACCCTGTTAAGATATTCGTGGAACAGTTCCTTCGCAATTTTTGTCAGCCTTCTTTTGTTTTCCGAGTCGTTTTGTTCCAGCAATTTTTCAATTTCTTGCTCGGTTGAAGAAGCAATCGACGAGCCTTGAATTTACTTCGCTTTCAGATGCCTCCCACATGGCTCTTGAAAATCATACATTGCGCGCGCAACCTACAGATTATTCACTAATCTGCTAGCAGATTAGTGAATAATCTGTAGGTTGCGCTGATTCCAAGAATTAACTGTAGGCTCTTAGCTAATGAAAAGACAGATAGTGACTACAATGTATAATAACGTCGGTTATCAATAACAGGAGGACAAAACAATCCAATTCATCAGAAACGCTGCTTATTTTGTTAGAAAATAGTTACTGTACTATTTTAGATGTCATATGGTTCTTTCACAGTAAATTGGCAGGAAAAACTCTGTTCTTAATTGCTAACAAACCCTTACCCCAAGACCAGCCACACTACCTTCGACCAGCCGGCCTGTGAGCCAGTGAGCCAGTGAGCCAGCAACATAGGTATTTATATTATGGACAGCTCCTGAACGTGAGCAAGCCCTGACGCGCTCTGCTTGGGGTCCCTACCAACAGGCTATCACCTGTTATCATACAGTCAGTCCTTGGATATGAAAAACAACGTGCTCTGATTGGCTTTCTACTAACACGCTATCAGCTGTTATTATATGAAGATAAGGTATAAAACCACTGCAAAAACCGTGTACGATCAACTTTACTCAAAGTCGGATCAGAAAGATCGTGATCAGTCAAAATTGATAAAAAATATATAAGTGATTGTCAAAATGACTACTGCAGCGACTGATCAGACAAAGTGAAAAGACTTGAGTTACAATATTTCAACTGGCCAATACCAGCCTTCATCAGGTTTATTAAGGCAAATCACGAATTTATAGAAATATATATGCAGTAAAACAATGAGCGGAAGTTACATATATGACGTGGTTATGGTGTGGCTTAGAAATTAATGATGGAAAATGAACAAATATTTTTTTTCGCTATATCAGTTACAAATAACAGTTCATCACGTTTGTTAATGCCTAGAGGCTCAAGCAGAGTCTTAGCCTTGTGAATAATGTGAACCTCCGTCCTTCCTGAAAGAATTGCGTTCATTTTTAAGTTTTTCAATAGGAATAAGAAGCATATGGGTGTCGAGTGGTTATTGCTGAGAAAGTGTTGGGGTTTGAGAAAGGTTTTGTCGTTTCCGCGACAAACAGGCTCTAACAAGGTAATCTATAAGGTCATTAGTACGCATTATGTAATTGTCGGAGCCCCGGGGTTGGAGCAAATGCGGCAAAGACGAAGTGCAAGGCTGTAAGGAATGGAACGTTTAGTGTGTTCAAGATGACAAGATGAAAAAAGTAAATACTGGTGTTTGTCAGTAGGTTTAGTATAAAGGTCTGTTTCTATAAAGCCATCCTTGATAGAAGCCATGACATCAAGGAATGGTATATTAGTAGGAGAATGCGAGCATGTGTAACAATATATTGTGCAAAAAATTTTTTTGTTTATTTTCTATCATTTCTAATCCACACCATACCACGACATATATGTAACTTCCGCTCATTGTTTTACATATATATTTCTGTAAATTCGTGATTTGCCTTAATAAACCTGATAAAGACTGGCAGTCGAAATGTTGTAACTCAAGTCTTTTCACGTTGTTTGATCAGTCCCTGTAGTAGTCATTTTGACAATCATTTATATGTTATTAATATACAGCTCCTGGATGTGAGCTTGCAAGCCTTCTGATTGGCTTCCTACTAACAGGCTATCAGCTGTTATTATGCAGTCAGTCCCTCAGATATGAACAACAACGTGCTCTGATTGGCTCCCTACTAACAGGCTATCAGCTGTTATTATACAGTCATTCCTTGGATATGAACAACAACGTGCTCTGATTGGATTCCTACTAACAGGCTATCAGTTGTTATCAAACAGTCAGTCCCTGGATATGAACAACAACGTCCTCTGATTGGCTCCCTACTAACAGGCTATCAGCTGTTATTATACAGTCAGTCCTTGGATACGAACAAGCCGAGCCGTTCCCTGGATATGAGCTTGCAAGCGCTCTGATTGGCTTCCTTTTAGAAGGCTATCGCCTCATATCGTCGCGATAAAAAACTGGATCGACGAAAATAATGCTTGTTGTACAGAAACGTTTGTCTTGGAACTCAATTTTAAATAATGACATGTCTCATGTTATCTCGTTGCACATAATCTAACTCATACGCACTCGTATAACTGCTATGAGCTCCCGCAGGGGATGGGTGGCATCCTTCGTACACTGAATGGTAACGGGTGTGCTTGTCGGCTTTTTGGGATCAAAATTGGTGGTTTGATACCAGTTAGGGTGTGAAAATCTAAATTGAACACTGCTAGAATTATCTTGGTGGAGGTCTTTAAGATCTATGTCGGAAAAAGTGTCTACATGTCAGAATTGGTGCCACATAGGGGTGAAAAGAATTCAACTCACGTCCACTAAACGAAATTCTTGTACCTCTATGGGGTTCGAAGAGCACGTACCCTCCCCTCCCCTTACGGGATGACCAAGGGGCGTAGCCAGGATTTTTCCAGGGGTACGCACAAATTTCCAAATCTACCCAAAACTTCATCGTTTCCACATTCCTTGGTTGCATTTGCTTTTCTTAACAGTATGGTGAGGTTAAACATAAAGTGGATGGAATGGCAACTAGGTCGTAAAGCTTAAGAAGGTACTGCTCCCCCGGGAAAAATTGAAATGTAGGTCTTCCCAAATGACTGGAAATGCGCCTAAAATTAGCATCCTTCAAACATAATAGTGTACATATTTAGTTATTTTATGGACTAAAGTTTATGAAAATCAGACAGTCGTTGCTCCTTGAATCGTATCAAAACTCTCCTCCAAATTGATAGTCCATGCTAGTGTGTCCCTCCTTTGTTTTTACAGCACGCAGATCAGAATTTCATTTACAATTTTGCTTGTAATGAACGATTCTGTGGTTTACCAATTGACATTTATTGGTTTTAAAGGATTTGTTAAGTGGATGTCATTACCCCTGGCTTCATAGGTCCTTTCACAAAATATACAACGAAGGCCCCGAGATATTTTTTCCTCGACCCATTACGTCTCGCTGTTACAGTTTCGCCGCTTAAGTTTCAAACACGAGTTTAATTAAAGTGAAAACTCCGACACACGTGGTGTTATCCAAAAGGTAAAATACATCAAAGGCTCAAACCTGCAACAAAGTGCTGTTTTGAAAAAAAAAAAACAGATTTTTTGCCCTTTTTTCCCTTGTCATAGCCAGCAGCCTCCTTGATCAAATATGCTTCTTTGTCTTCATGAGAGCACAATTGAAATAGTAACTTGTAATTCTCCCTTTCAAACATACGGCAATAAGCAACGTTGATACAGAAGAGCCGCCCTCTCCAGTCCATCACGGCTTTTCAGTGAGCCGGAAAATTTCTCTTTCATTTCGTGCGCAACAAAACCATTCACGCAGAGAAATGGTGTTCCTAAGAACGGATGAATAATAGATGTTGAAGATCTTACTATCTAATTTGGGAGGCCTAAATTCGAATTAAGTTCGGCTGCTGAAAAGTCTCGCGTCTGAACCGGGCCTTATATAGTCATCCTCAGCCCCCTAACTTTCCGCGTTCGCCTACACTAGCATCAACATTGAGTAGCTTCCCTGGAATTTGCGAAAAACGGTGTCTTGTTTTGAGAAATAAGAGAAGTCGATGCAACGATTGTGCATTTTTTTAACCACCGCTTATTTCCCGTCTCTTTTGTATTTCTGTTGTTTTGTTTCGTTTTCTTTATTTTTAACCTTCGACAGTTTTTCAGGTACGTACGTGCGTAAGTGCATACAGCTACGGGTAGCTACGCCCCTGATGACCTCTCTCCATCACGTGGAACCATAGTTAGTAGAGGGGAACTAACTACTATGGTGGAACAGTTAATAAATCGTCCTTCGGCTATTTTTGGATGTCGGAATCTTCATCGGGCAATGGTCTGACGCCTTTGGTAATTATCGGAACTGATTGGCCCCCCCAGGTCAGTTAAGTTCAAATTTGCTAGAATTCGAGTATTAATCTTTCCTTAGCAGACTCACATAATCAGGACAGAACGAAGTTCAAATTAGGGGAAGCTGGTCATTTTGATTTGCAGAAATTTTACGAGTTTCGACTTCTTTCCAACCTGAATCATTTTCATCTCCAGGGTAACTAGAGGTTGGATTCACGAAACCCTCCTGCGCTGTGTCCCGTGTATAGTTTGGAAACAAAAGCCTATTGTTAAGGAAATAATACGTCTGATTCATCTTAGCTCAGGAGAGCTTCACAAATATGGCCCTAGTGCGCTAATTCTTTTGACCAACTATTACAATTTTCAGGCGATTTTCTATTCCACTGCATCTGTCAGTAAAATTAGCTCCCCGAATTCCGAGGTTTCCTTCTCAAAAGAAAGAAAGAAAAAATTCAGCTGTTTCTAATTTCAGAAAATAAAGAAAACCTCACGGACTACTCCCAAATTAAGAAAAAAAAAATTCCTGGAAACTCTAGTTGGTTTAGCTCCCAGAATCGGTTCCTTTCTTTTTTCTATCGTTAAACGGAAAGCACACCAAAACAACAAACACTCAATATTTGTGCTTACCGGCAAGCTTTATTTCATCGAGTTTAAGTTAAAATTGTGGATACCATAGAATAATATTTGCAAGATGGCACCTTGAACAGACAACTTGTACAGGTCTCCTGCTCTAAAATGTTCCTTGCATCCGCGTACGAGATACAACTGATATAGCGAAATACCAATCCCATATAGCTAGCGCTAACTAAATCAACTAAGGGTGCGTTCAATTGGCCCAACTCTGAAATAAGAATAAACCAGGAAAAAACAGAACGATCACAACAGTTATCCAACAGATGAATCTTGACCTTCGTGTTTTGGCAAGAGTTTGCTACAAAGGGTCGAATGTGTTGTAGGCCCATAACATGGCGACTTTCAGCCCGGTTGGGATCAATGTCTAAGATAAAAATTGTCTGTAAGCGATAAATGGCAAACTTACAGCATTTTCATTTTTTAAAATCATACCCCTCTTTCAAGAAGCCCTGCTAATTGCACGTCTAAAATTCCTTATCTTAAAAAGAAACTTAGATTTCCTTGAAAGATTAACCAACTACCTACAAAATATTGAATATGTGGATAAATAGCAAAGGTAAATATTTAAAGGCTAAAATGGTCGAATGTACAAAAGAAAAGAATTAGATACTGATTTACCAAGGGTCTTGAGCCCTTGGAATTTGCATAACTTGTTGCAACTCAGATGCAGCCTATGTGATTGGCCTTGGACCGCAATCACATCCACCAATATAGGGAGGTGTGCAAACTGACCCCGCAAAGAAGCACTTCAAATAGCTACAAAGGGAAAATCTGTTTTCTGACGGGTGAATAATCAGTCATCATCATTATCTCGCAAAGAAGCAATTCAAATAGCTACAAAGGGAAAATCTGTTTTCTGACGGGTGAATAATCAGTCATCATCATTATCTCGCAAAGAAGCACTTCAAATAGCTACAAAGAGAAAAGCTGTTTTCTGACGGGTGAGTAAAGTACATCAAGAACTTAACTGTAATAGGCCATTTCCGAGTTGTCTTGTACCTTTTTTTTAAAGCGAGGCCTCGTGCAAAGCCTTCCAAATGAAAAGGAGTTTTATCTGCATGTGAATGAAAACTTATATTCATGGGAAAGGCTATGCACCAAGACTCGCTTTGAAAAAGAGGTAAAAGACAATTCGGAAATGGCCTATTGCAATGCATGTGGGCAACAGTTACAGAGCTCAATAACAACCTGGGCATGATTTTCGCGTCACTATAAAAACATATTCTTATTACTGGTTACCAGACAAAAGTTTAGGGATTCTTTCTTTGGCAGACAGAAAAATTCAGAATGTAAACTTGGCCATCTAAGAACACAAGTGAAATCTACATTAAGCCACAAAACACTGAACTTAAGCATTAACGCTGCTTTACACATAAACGTAAACGCAACAAAACATTGTGCTTATGCTCCCACTGTTACATCGTCCATGTAATCCGGACCAACGTGTTGGATAACCCAAGCACAACCGTAAGCACAGCAAAAATCAGTTGCCTCATTAGTCTGATCATGCAACTTTATTCTAAGATTGTAGGCACTGTGCCTGCATGTGTAACCGAGTGCTTGTCCATATTGCATAGCTGAACATTCTCTTGGTTATGCTTGTGCTTTATATTTTAGTGCTTGTGTCGAATGTGTAAACCAGCCTTTAGCTTTGTTTAAGAGGCTGAAAAAGCCGAATGGTAACCGTTGTACTGCTAAACACAATGAGCGTTGTTCAGCTCTGTGAGCTGCAGTATTGCTTTCAATTAAAAAACCTGCTAGTAGTGACCACTTTTCATGCCAAGGTTTAAGCTGAGCTACTGTCTGTCATTCCATAAAAGCTTACAGTTAGATCAAGTAAAGCTAGTGATCTGCAATTTACCAGTAGTTTACTGAAGTCGTATGCACAGATTCCACTTGTAACACACTGATTGTTAACTTGTAATCTCAGTGTTGTCAATGATTCACTTCTCATCAAAGCGTTACACAGTCCTGGTAACCAGTCCCCACTCACTATATTGCACATGTTGACTGTCAGGTTGAATGTAGTTAGAGACTTGTTTTTCGCCAAACCAACACCAAGCCTGTCTGCCCGGTGATAACTCACCTCATGTTCGCTGTAGTTGTTAATTGTCAGGGTGAGTGCATTTAATGAAGTGTTTTTCGCCAAACTTTCACCCAGACCGAACATCCAGACGTCACTCATGCTACTGTGGTTGTTAATCGTCAGAGTGAGTGCATTTAATGAAGTGTTTTTCACCAAACCTTTACCCAGACCGTCCATCCAGAGATCACTCATATCACCGTAGTTGTTAATCGTCAGAGTGAGTGCATTTAATGAAGTGTTTTTCGCCAAACCTTGACCGAGACCGTACATCCAGTCACCACTCAAGTCACTGTACTTGTTAACCGTCAGAGTGAGTGCATTTAATGAAGTGTTTTTCGCCAAACCACCACACACATCGTACATCCAGCCACCAAACAGGTCACTGTATTTGTTAACCGTCAGAGTGAGTGCATTTAATGAAGTGTTTTTCGCCAAACCTTCACCCAGACCGAGCATCTTGTCGTCAATCGTGCTACTGTGGTTGTTAATCGTCAGAGTGAGTGCATTTAATGAAGTATTTTTCGCCAAACCTTCACCCAGACCGTGCATCCAGTCGTCACTCATGCTACTGTGGTTGTTAATCGTCAGAGTGAGTGCATTTAATGAAGTGTTTTTCGCCAAACCTTCACCCAGACCGTGCATCCAGTCGTCACTCATGCTACTGCGGTTGTTAATCGTCAGAGTGAGTGCCTTTATTGTGTATTCCGACAAACAATCCCTCAAACAGCCTCTCCACTCTTCAACTACATCAGTGTGAACGTTGAGTGCAACACTGAGCTTCTCTTGTCTGGCATTCTTGACTTGGGTGAGGAGCGTTGTCAGTGAAGCAGGATTGTCGATAGAGACACCAAGCCTCTCCAATGGTTCGCCTTGAACTACGGGCACATCGTGCTTATTTACAACAACACTTAGTTTATCTGATAGTCCTTGAAAGATAAAGCTTATGTCTTTCGCCAGCTCCCCCACGACAGTAACCGATGACAGGGTCTTGTGTTTCGCTAAACATCTTGCAATGCAGTTAGCACTGACTTCGGTTAATTTTCCACGTACGTTTAATGTTAGACCAGAAAGGGGGAAGAGTATTAAGGCTTCACACAAAGCTTTTGCCCCGTCACCGCTCAGCTCACCCCAAAGATTCACAGTTAGGCGCTGTTCTGGTACTGACTCGCTCCCTACCTCAAAAGGACGAAAATGAACCATCTGATTACCTGCTACAGTGCTGCAGGTGTCTGGATGAAAAGCAAAAGAAACCTGCGAGCTTTTTGCCAAACGCAGATTGTTGACAGAAGTCTGCCAGTTTTCAGGGAGCTCTCCATAGACAAATGTTCTCAAATTTTTCAGAGAATGATTTTGTAATAGACCTTTTTCTAGGAAATGAGCACCAGAAAGACTCAGTTTGCCATTAACTTCAAGATCAAGAGAGTTAAGAACGGTTTGTCCAAAAAGTCCCGCGCCAATAGCAGCAGCTAATGAACCCTGCATATCTCCATAAATGATCAGGGAAAGGGACGTCAGAGATTTGTTTGAAAAAAGCCTTTCTAAAGCTCGTGCATCGTCATCACTCATTGAGCCACAAATCCTGAGAGCAACAGATGTCAGTGGTGTGTCAGCAGATAATCCAGTTTCGAGAGCATTGACCCAGGCCTCGCTGTACTCTCCTCCCAGTTGAAATGTTACGTTAGTTAGGGTCTTACTTGCAGCCAAACCTTTACCGACGATACGAGCTTCACCATCATAACAGGTTCGACGATACACTGTAAGAGCAAAGTGCGATAAACGTGTGCTTCCAGATAACCCTTTGAACACAGCTTCCTCCTGTTTTCGTGATAATTCCTCGGTAGAAAAGCTTAGAGTAGTAGCCTTTGAGCAACATGCCAGGGCATCTGCGATAATATCCAAGTTGCAATCCTCAATTTCACGTGCATCACGCACAGTAACTTTGACAGGCTGCTGTAAATTTGAAAAGCTTTGGCAGGCTTCTAACACCTGAATAAAGTGACCACAGTTAATCTGGGTGTATTCGCCTTCATCATCAAAAACGAGATAAATCTCCAAGTTTAGTGGAAAAGGTATAAAGGAACAAAGAGTAACCGCCATTTTCTCAGCATTTCCACTTTCGCTGAAGCTTTCAATAAAGAAACTTGCCGCTGCTTCACTGCATTCAACCCAGATCCAGTGACCCGAGCTCTGAAGCTTCTCACCAATCTGACTGAATAGAATACTAGCTTCCTCACCCAGAAAACCACAGACAAAAAGAAACACTTGCGGATATTTTGTCACCAAATCATTAAAAGTTAAATGCTCAAAGACATTTAACTGCTTTTTCCGTAATTTGCGTGCAATATATGATGCAGCCAGGTACTCTTGGAAGGTCTTGTGAAGAAAGCAGTATTCATGTTGTGGAGCTAACCTCTTTAAACTTTCCTCCTTGTACAGAAGGCCTAGCTCACGAGCTACCAATTTGTTATTTCTGCTTTCAAGTTTCGTTAGTTCTTCTTCACGAAAACCATAACGATCAGTCAGAAGACATTTCCAAGCTAACTTTCCAAGTGCAAGGATGTCCTTTCTAAACTTCTTCTCTAAAACTTTGTCGTCTTTATGCGCCTTCAGATCGTGTTTTGCACAATATCTTCTCAACAGGCAACGGACAATTATTTGGTAAAGCGCACTACGGGAGGATGGCAGTTTTCCTTCATAGTCCTCGTAAATTACACAGAGTAGAAGTAAATTTAGTGGATTGTTTCGGAGCGCGTGTAATAAGGTGTTTTCTTTAATTTCGTCAATGAGCATCTCTCCCTTTGACGAATGACCTGGACCAACATTTGCGAAATGTTTCTTGATATACTTAAAAGCATCACTTTCTGTGAAGCCTTCGATCTGCAAAAGAATGTCAAAAACGAAATTCTTTCGCACTTCAATTCCCTTTTCTTGACGGGTTGTGGCCAACACATAACAAAACGGTAAAATTCTTCTGTGAAGCAGTTCATCCACATGATGTTTTGATTTTTGGGGAAGCTCATCCAAACCGTCCAAAATAATTAAAATTCTCTCTTGGTTATGAATGTCCCTGATGAAGTCTAATAACTTTTCTCTGGTCGTTTCATCGATATCTTTGGGCAAAAGTTGTTCACAGATGGCTTCCATAATATCACTCTCGATGTCGCGGCACTTCAACAGCAGCACAAGTTCGAATTTAGGAAAAGTAAACGTCGTTGCAGTGTTTTCATTTGCCCAGTCATAAGCAAGTTTAAGACAAAAAGTAGTTTTACCAATTCCTGGGCTTCCCTCTACTAACGTCATGACATCCTCACCTTTCTCAAGAGTCCCAAAGATGTCATCCACATTCACCTCGTTACCTTGTCCCTGAACGTCTGCTCTTCGTCTTGAAACGATTTTCAATCTCGTGTAGACATTTTCAAGGGGCAACTGGAGTGTGTTGTCCCAAAGAAGTGGCCTCAACTGAGCACGTCTGTTGTACTCAGCTTTGAGCAATTTCACAACTGAGTTACCAGTACCTGCAAGAACAACAGAAATTTATCTTAGAGAAGACAGAAGAAAATTTACAGGACCCTAACTTGTTGAATTTGCTGCTTTACTCTCATTCTTTGACCGGGGGAAATTATGTAGGGCTGTGTTGCTCATTCTTCAGCACTCGTACATGCATACACTAATTATTATGTTGTAATTTCATTACAGAGTGCTACGCGGTACATCACATTAGTTACTCTCAGGCCTTTTTATTTATTACTACGTTAGATATATATTTTAAATGTTTCTCAAAAGCAGTAGACTGTGAGTAGTTATTCTAATTTCCTCAAGTCCAACTGTATGGGTGAACGTAAACTTTTAAATTGTAAAAAATCAACAGTAAAAACGGGAGAAAATGTTGGGGGGAGGGAAGAAGTCTGCAAAAGCCGTCAAGAAGAAACGTCATTACAGTAATAGCAACCCTCCTTTTACCCAGGAGTTTTAAGGAAACGAGAAAGAGATTGTCATAATGTGTGCACCTTGCTATGCAAATAAAAAACTGCGTAATCACGTCGACTGAACTGATTAAGAAATACGTTTTTTCTTTCCTTAGAGCTCCATTTAAAACTGATGTTATCGAGATGTGTCTGTCCCAAACGATTTAATTGCTCTAGATTGTGGTTTCACCCGTTCGTTTACAAACCACACACGCCTTACCTTCCTGGGCATCCGCCGACAGTCTAAGTTTCTTTGGAGTAGGAGTACCTCTTGAAGATAATGATCTTTTGCCCTTTTCTGTACCATGACTTTCTGACGAGCCTGGAATAAAAGAAAATTTAAAATTAAGTTCTTCTCATAGTAGACAACGACTATCAATCTGAGATGGTTAAAATTTTAGGCAAACTTGTTATCATATCCAGTTTACTCTTTATTTCACCTGATTTTGAGGATGTATTATTGTCTATCAGTGTTGAGAATGAATTAAGGGACACTATTTTCTTTGAAAGTGATCTGATGTATCTTTTCTTGATTCTGTTCCGTGCAAATGTTTGATTACATCTGACTGTTCTTACGTGAGTTTTATACTGGCTTTGTGTGGCTACGTGGATTTACGTGGATTTTTTTCCTGCTTAGCTGGAAATGAGTTACTTTGACCAGACACATAATGGCTTTTCATCCGATACATGCATGTATACCAGGATTTTGCACCTGTTCACAATAAATTGAGCTTTGCTACTAGAGTGGTTACCTAATTGCTTTTCTCAGCGGCTAATCCAGGCTTCAAAATTACACAGGGACAAGTCGTTTTAATAAGTCTACTCTGCTTCCTTTGCATCCGTTTTATAATTCTTAAGTTAGCTGACACCTCATCATCCAAAGTGGTGGTTTAAGTCATTATTAAACAACAGGTGTCATTGGTATACCCAACATAATCTGCATCACGCAAATCACATCGAAATTCGTAAACAACACATTGTTGATTTATTAACGGTGGTTTGGATTCTGCTACTTTGATCTCATTGGCAATTTTTCAGCGCATTGAGGAACACAGGCACCATAGTCCTACACAGGACACCCAGCATTAAGTGACTAGGAGCATTACTACTCTCCCTTGATGGATGCTAGTCCATCACAGGATACCCAGCATAAAGTGACTAGGAGTATTACTACCCCCCCCCCCCCCCCCGGATGGGATACTAGTCCATCAAAGGATATCCAGCATAAAATGACTAGGAGTAGGAGCATTATTACTCCATCCTGGAGGATGGGATGCTAGTCCATCACAGGATACCCAGCATAAAGTGACTAGAAGCATTGCTACTCCACCCTGAATGGGATGCTAGTCGATCATAGGATACCCAGCACAACGTGACTAGGAAGGAGCATTGCTACTCCATCCTGGATGGAATGCTAGTCCATCACAGGATACCAGCACAAAGTGACTAGGAGCATTGCTACTCCATCCTAGATGGGATGCTAGTCCATCACAGGATGCCCAGCATAAAGGGACTACGAACATTGCTACTCCATCCTGGATGGGATGCTTATCCATCACAGGATACCCAGCATAAAGTGACTAGAAGCATTGCTACTCCACCCTGAATGGGATGCTAGTCCATCACAGGATACCCAGCATAAAGTGACTAGGAGCATTGCTACTCCATCCTGGATGGATGCTAGTCCATCACAGGATACCCAGCACAAAGTGACTAGGAGCATTGCTGCTCCATCCTGGATGGATGCTAGTCCATCACAGGATACCCAGCATACAAGGGACTAGGAACATTGCTACTCCCCCCTGGATGCGATGCTAGTCCATCACAGGTTTACCTCTAAGCAATTTGTTTAGGATTTCCTAATGGATTGCTTGTACCCATTTATACACCTGGATAAAGACAGAAACTTTGGGTATAAAATTTGTTGTTGAAAGAAATAACATAACGTGATGTGGCAACCAAGCCTTGAGCCATTAACCCTCGGACCTTCTGACCAAAACTCTAGCATGCTAAACATCATGACATCATTGGCCCTTTGAACGACTTGGTCACATGGTACACAGCCCACCCTGCTGCAAATAGCACAGAGGGACATAATTTAAGGATGGTGCCTCCTAATACAGATGTATTTTTGGGTTTCTTAAGGAATTTGCCCACTAATACAGCAATATTTTTGCGCACTTTAAGACTATGGGGAAAAAGTACATCTTAGCAAGGGTTATTGGAATCCAAAAAGAAAAATGTGGGTAACCACACATTTTTCAAAGATAATAATTATTATTAATCAACCATAATTCTAAAAAAGCATTAAAATACAAAGAGTGTATGGCAATTTCTTTCCAAATTTATGCTCAATTATATCTGAAATATGTGTGGTTTCCTCCAATTTTCTTTTCGGATTCTGATAGCCCTTGCGAAGATCTGCTTTTTCCACAGTCTTAAATTGTGCCAAAATATTGCTGTATTAGTGGGCAAATTCCTTAAGAAACCCGAATATCCCGAGATACACAGAACGTATGCGCAGTAACAAAAGGAGGTGCTGTCCTTAAATAAAGAGTTTTAAGCCATTCGGGTGCACAATTATATCGTTTTTTCATGACCCACTATACCACTTGTCATCCAGCATTGCGGACTTCCTGCCATGTGATCAAGCTATGCAAAGGGAGCTAAAGGACGCACTGCACTTCCACAACAAGTTTGCCCTTGCTAACCATATTCCTACTATCTGTGCTTTTTGAAAATGAAATTGTACCTTTGTGAAGATGTCCTGAGTGAGTACTTGTAGGATCCTTACCAGCCTGAGAAATCACGGGGGTTAACAAGCAGCTTTCTTTCATTGAGGATTCCTGCTTATCTCTTGTGATTCCTACCAAAATAAATAAGTAAACATCAAAAGAAATTAACACACTGTTGCCTTTTCTTAATTGCCTTAATAGTTTTTACTTCATAGGCACTTAGACAATTTTAACACAATATTAAAACATGGAAAAGAGATATGACCTTGTACAGTGTAAGACAAATCAAATTAAGACTGTTCAGTCATCAGTGTGTTAAATTTTTGGATTGTTACCCCGCCGTCAGATTGCCCCAGACCTCCGCTCGGTCAAAACAATACTTGCCGGTATACTTTGTTCGTTTAGCGTTTATTCGCCAGAATTTTCATGAAAGTTGGTGTAGAAAATTACCGGCGATTTAATGGCATGAAAATTCCTTCGATGAAAGCAAGAATGAAGGTGCTAGCGAGCTTTGAAGCTGGCATGAATTTGCCAAACCTGCCCTGCACGTAAACATTACATCGCTGAAACACAAAAGGTGATCGGGAAAGTCCCTTGCTTTCGCCAAGTTGAAAAATTCAACAGTGAAATGCAAGCATATTTTTGGCAGTTTTGCTTTCCTTTGCCAAAATCTTTAGGGAAAGTTGTGTAGAAAAGTGCAAGAAATTCAATGGAGTTGACTTCTCTTCAATGAGAGCAAGGACGAAGGTGCTAGCGAGCTTTGAAAGCCAATGATTCATGCTACGTGCCGTAGCACATAAACATTACGTGATTGAAACACAGAAGCCGATTCGGAGAAGTAAACTTGCTTGCGCCAAATCACTCATCGAATCACGGCCTAAAATAGACTTTTACGGTTTTTCATAGCTACCAGTTTCCTTTAGATTTTAGAATGAGTTTTTTATCAAGAAATCTATTTAAATTTCCGTGCCCTTGCTATTTAGAATTACGCTGACATGTCAGTTCGTTTATTTAAAAAAAACGTGACTTAACTGAGTCACGCTATGGTCAAAATATTTCGTCACGTTCTTCTTCGCGAAAGCTAGGACAAGTGGATGACCAAGGAATGAGGGATGGGGTTCATACTATCAGGGACTCATGTTACCACAGGGAGAAGGGTGCGGAGCAGACGCATGAGGGGAAATGGCAGCAAACACAGGTACGATAAATCATCAACTTTAAAATTTACAATACTTGAGCTCGTATCTTGAGTGACCGTCATATATTTTGCTCCCTGGGAGGAGGAGAAAAACGGCGGGGTCCAATGAAAGTAGGAACGAAGGTGCTAGCGAGCTTTGAAGCTAGAATGAATTCGCCTAACTTGCCGTGGCACGTAAACATTACATCACTGAAACACAGAAGCCGATTCGGGGAAGTCCTTGCTTTCGCCAAGTTGAATAACTCAACAGTCAAATGCAAGCATTTTTTGGCAGTTTTGCTTTGCTTCGCCAAAATCTTTAGGGAAAGTTGTGTAGAAAAGTACAAGGAATTCAATGGAATTAACATTTCTTCAACGAGAGCAAGGACGAATGTACTAGGGAGCTTAAGTTTGAAAGCTAGCATGAACTCGCGATCGCTATGAACTTAGTAATTATGATGTAAAGTATGTATGTATGAGTGCCAAGAAGTGAGTAATACTGCCCTCCATAATTTGCCCCCGACCACAGGCCTTAAAAGTAAGAAATTAGAAATGAGAACCAAGATAAAAGAAAAATCTTTGACCCCGGCGGGATTCGAACCAACGACCTCCAGATTAGAACACCGTCGCTCAACCAACTGAGCTACGAGGCCAGGCTGAGTCACGCAGTGATCAAAATAATAATTTCATCACGCTCTTCGTCACGCACGCTAAAACAGAGTGATTAGGCAAGTCGTGTCTTGATTTATATTATCATCGCAAGCACGTAAAAGATACGATAAATCACCAACTTTTACCTGGCCGTAATATATTTTGGACCCCAAGGGCAGAGAGAACAACGGCGGGGTTAATGCCCCCTGGGGCTTTGTCTTGTTACCCCGCCGTCAGGACGGGGTCTAGTAATACCCGTTTTTTTTTTACCCCGCCGTCAGGACGGGGTCTAGTAATACCCGTTTTTACCCCGCCATCAGGACGGGGTCTAGTAATACCCATTTTTTTTCCGTGGTTTTTTTTTTTTTGGTGGTCACTTGCCCCAGACCTCCGGTTTTCGCTCGGCCAAACAAATACTCGTCGTGTCTTTCGCCACACAGGCAAGGGCTTTTATCTTGAGTGACCGTAACATATTTTACACCCCGGGGGGGGGGGGGGGAGAACAACGGCGGGGTCTAATGCCCCTGGGGCTTTTCTTGTTTTCTTTTTTTGTCGTCGTGGTCACTTGCCCCAGACCTCCGCTCGGTCAAAACAATACTTGCCGGTAATGTGCGTTCGTTTAGCGTTTATTCGCCAGAATTTTCATGAAAGTTGGTGTAGAAAACTACTGGCGATTTAATGGCATGAAAACCGCTTCGCTGAAAGCAAGAACAAAGGTGCTAGCGAGCTTTGAAGCTGGCATGAATTCTAATAACTTGCCCTGGCACGTAAACATTACATCACTGAAACACAGAAGCCGATTCGGGGAAGTCCCTTGCTTTCGCCAAGTTGAATAATTCAACAGTCAAATGCAAGCAGTTTCTGGGCAGTTTTGCTTTGCTTCGCCAAAATCTTTAGGGAAAGTTGTGTACAAAAGTACAAGAAATTCAATGGAGTTGACTTCTCTTCGATGAGAGCAAGGACAAAGGTGCTAGCGAGCCTTGAAAGCCAATGATTCAAGCTACGTGCCGTAGCACATAAACATTACATCATTGAAAGACAGAAGCCGTTTCGGAGAAGTAACTTGCTTGCACCAAATCACTCATCAAATCACGGCCTAAAATAGACTTTTACGTTTTTTTCCCATAGCTACCAGTTTCCTTTAGATTTAGAATATTAGTTTCTTTATCAAGAAATCTATTTAAATGTCCGTGCCCTTGCTATTTAGAATTACGCTGGCATGTCAGTTCGTTTATTTAAAAAACGTGACGTACCTGAGTCACGCTACGGTCAAAATATTTCGTCACGTTCTTCTTCGCGAAAGCTAGGACAAAGGGATGACCAAGGAATGAGGGATGGGGTTCATACTATCAGGGATTCATGTTATCACAGGGAGAAGGGTGCGGAGAAGACGTAAGGGGCAATGGCAGCAAACACGTCAAAGGTACGATAAATCACAAACTTTAAAATTTACACGCCTTGGGCTCGTATGTTGAGTGACCGTAACATATTTTGCCCCCTGCATGGGAGGAGGAGAAAAACAGCGGGGTCCAATGCCCCTGGGGCGTTTCTTGTTTTTTTTGTCGTCGTGGTCAGTTGCCCCAGACCTCCGCTCGGTCAAAACAATACTTGCCGGTAATGTTGGTTCGTTTAGCGTTATTTCGCCAGAATTTTCATGAAAGTTGGTGTAGAAAATTACTGGCGATTTAATGGCATGAAAACCCCTTCGATGAAAGCAAGAACGAAGGTGCTAGCGAGCTTTAAAGCTGGCATGAATTTGCCAAACCTGCCCTGGCACGTAAACATTACATCACTGAAACACAAAAGGCGATTTGGGGAAGTCCCTCGCTTTCGCCAAGTTGAATAATTCAACAGTCAAATGGAAGCATTTTTTGGCAGTTTTGCTTTGCTTCACCAAAATCTTTAGGGAAAGTTGTGTAGAAAAGTACAAAAAATTCAATGGAGTTGACTTCTCTTCGATGAGAGCAAGGAAGAAGGTGCTAGCGAGCTTTGAAGCTGGCATGAATTCACCTAAACTTACCGTAACACGTAAACATTACGTCATTGAAAGACAGAAGCCGATTCGGGGAATTGTTTTGCTTTCGCTAAAGCATTTATCGAATCATGGCCTAAAAGTAGACCTTTGCGTTTCATTTTTCAGTAGATAACCGTTCCCTTTCGATTTAAGGATAATTTTTCTTCATCAATAAATCTATTTAAATTTCCGTGCCCTTGTTTAATATTTAGAATTACCCTGAGATGTCATTTCGTTAAAAATTGACGTAACTAAGTCACGCCATGGTCAAAACTATTTCGTCACGTTCTTCTTCGCGAGTGCTAGAACAGGTGGATGACCAAGGAATGAGGGAAGGGAAAGGTATTCATACTATAAGGGATCCATGATATCACAAGGAGAAGGGTGTAGAGAAGACGTTGGGGGGGGGGGGGGGGGGATGGCAGCACACACGTTAAACGTTAGAAAAATCACCAACTTCAAAACTTTATACCACTTGGGCACATATCTTGAGTGACCGTAATGTATTTGCACCCCGAGGGGGGGAAACGGCGGGGTCCAATGCCCCTGGGGCTTTTCTTGTTACCCCGCCGTCAGGACGGGGTCTAGTAATACCCTTTTTTTTTTTTATGTCGTGGTCAGTTGCCCCAGACCTGCGCTCGGTCAAAACAATACTTGCCGGTAAACTTTGTTCATTCAGCGTTTATTCGCCAGACTTTTCATGAAAGTTGGTGTAGAAAATTACCGGCGATTTAATGGCATGAAAATTCCTTCGATGAAAGCAAGAACGAAGGTGCTAGCGAGCTTTGAAGCTGGCATGAATTTGCCAAACCCGGTAAACTTTGTCCGTTTAGCGTTTATTCGCCAGAATTTTCATGAAAGTTGGTGTAGAAAATTACCGGCGATTTAATGGCATGAAAATTCCTTCGATGAAAGCAAGAACGAAGGTGTTAGCGAGCTTTGAAGCTGGCATGAATTTGCCAAACCTGCCCTGGCACGTAAACATTACATCGCTGAAACACAAAAGGTGATCCGGGGAAGTCCCTTGCTTTCGCCAAGTTGAAAAATTCAACAGTGAAATGCAAGCATATTTTTGGCAGTTTTGCTTTGCTTCGCCAAAATCTTTAGGGAAAGTTGTGTAGAAAAGTACAAGAAATTCAATGGAGTTGACTTCTCTTCAATGAGAGAAAGGACGAAGGTGCTAGCGAGCTTTGAAAGCCAATGATTTATGCTACGTGCCGTAGCACATAAACATTAAGTGATTGAAACACAGAAACCGATTCGGAGAAGTAAACTTGCTGGCGCCAAATCACTCATCGAATCACGGCCTAAAATAGACTTTTACGGTTTTTCATACCTACCAGTTTCCTTTAGATTTTAGAATGAGTTTTTATCAAGAAATCTATTTAAATTTCCGTGCCCTTGCTATTTAGAATTACGTTGACATGTCAGTTCGTTTATTTAAAAAAAACGTGACTTAATTGAGTCACGCTATGGTCAAAATATTTCGTCACGTTCTTCTTCGCGAAAGCTAGGACAAGTGGATGACCAAGGAATGAGGGATGGGGTTCATACTATCAGGGACTCATGTTACCACAGGGAGAAGGGTGCGGAGCAGACGCATGAGGGGAAATGGCAGCAAACACAGGTACGATAAATCATCAACTTTAAAATTTACAATACTTGAGCTCGTATCTTGAGTGACCGTAATATATTTTGCTCCCTGGGAGGAGGAGAAAAACGGCGAGGTCCGATGAAAGTAGGAACAAAGGTGCTAGCGAGCTTTGAAGCTGGAATAAATTCGCCTAACTTGCCGTGGCACGTAAACATCATCACTGAAACACAGAAGCCGATTCGGGGAAGTCCTTGCTTTCGCCAAGTTGAATAATTTAACAGTCAAATGCAAGCATTTTTTTGGCAGTTTTGCTTTGCTTTGCCAAAATCTTTAGGGAAAGTTGTGTAGAAAAGTACAAGGAATTCAATGGAGTTAACATTTCTTCGACGAGAGCAAGGACGAATGTACTAGGGAGCTTAAGTTTGAAAGCTGGCATGAACTCGCGATCGCTATGAACTTAGTAATTATGATGTAAAGTATGTATGTATGAGTGCCAAGAAGTGAGTAATACTGCCCTCCATAATTTCCCCCCGACCACAGGCCTTAAAAGTAAGAAATTAGAAATGAGAACCAAGATAAAAGAAAAATCTTTGACCCCGGCGGGATTCGAACCAACGACCTCCAGATTAGAACACCGTCGCTCAACCAACTGAGCTACGAGGCCAGGCTGAGTCACGCAGTGATCAAAATAATAATTTCATCACGCTCTTCGTCACGCACGCTAAAACAGAGTGATTAGGCAAGTCGTGTCTTGATTTATATTATCATCGCAAGCACGTAAAAGATACGATAAATCACCAACTTTTACCTGGCCGTAATATATTTTGGACCCCAAGGGCAGAGAGAACAACGGCGGGGTTAATGCCCCCTGGGGCTTTGTCTTGTTACCCCGCCGTCAGGACGGGGTCTAGTAATACCCGTTTTTACCCCGCCATCAGGACGGGGTCTAGTAATACCCATTTTTTTTCCGTGGTTTTTTTTTTTTTGGTGGTCACTTGCCCCAGACCTCCGGTTTTCGCTCGGCCAAACAAATACTCGTCGTGTCTTTCGCCACACAGGCAAGGGCTTTTATCTTGAGTGACCGTAACATATTTTACACCCCGGGGGGGGGGGGGGGGAGAACAACGGCGGGGTCTAATGCCCCTGGGGCTTTTCTTGTTTTCTTTTTTTGTCGTCGTGGTCACTTGCCCCAGACCTCCGCTCGGTCAAAACAATACTTGCCGGTAATGTGCGTTCGTTTAGCGTTTATTCGCCAGAATTTTCATGAAAGTTGGTGTAGAAAACTACTGGCGATTTAATGGCATGAAAACCGCTTCGCTGAAAGCAAGAACAAAGGTGCTAGCGAGCTTTGAAGCTGGCATGAATTCTAATAACTTGCCCTGGCACGTAAACATTACATCACTGAAACACAGAAGCCGATTCGGGGAAGTCCCTTGCTTTCGCCAAGTTGAATAATTCAACAGTCAAATGCAAGCAGTTTCTGGGCAGTTTTGCTTTGCTTCGCCAAAATCTTTAGGGAAAGTTGTGTACAAAAGTACAAGAAATTCAATGGAGTTGACTTCTCTTCGATGAGAGCAAGGACGAAGGTGCTAGCGAGCCTTGAAAGCCAATGATTCAAGCTACGTGCCGTAGCACATAAACATTACATCATTGAAAGACAGAAGCCGTTTCGGAGAAGTAACTTGCTTGCACCAAATCACTCATCAAATCACGGCCTAAAATAGACTTTTACGTTTTTTTCCCATAGCTACCAGTTTCCTTTAGATTTAGAATATTAGTTTCTTTATCAAGAAATCTATTTAAATTTCCGTGCCCTTGCTATTTAGAATTACGCTGGCATGTCAGTTCGTTTATTTAAAAAAAATGACGTACCTGAGTCACGCTACGGTCAAAATATTTCGTCACGTTCTTCTTCGCGAAAGCTAGGACAAAGGGATGACCAAGGAATGAGGGATGGGGTTCATACTATCAGGGATTCATGTTATCACAGGGAGAAGGGTGCGGAGAAGACGTAAGGGGGAATGGCAGCAAACACGTCAAAGGTACGATAAATCACAAACTTTAAAATTTACACGCCTTGGGCTCGTATGTTGAGTGACCGTAACATATTTTGCCCCCTGCATGGGAGGAGGAGAAAAACAGCGGGGTCCAATGCCCCTGGGGCGTTTCTTGTTTTTTTTGTCGTCGTGGTCAGTTGCCCCAGACCTCCGCTCGGTCAAAACAATACTTGCCGGTAATGTTGGTTCGTTTAGCGTTATTTCGCCAGAATTTTCATGAAAGTTGGTGTAGAAAATTACTGGCGATTTAATGGCATGAAAACCCCTTCGATGAAAGCAAGAACGAAGGTGCTAGCGAGCTTTAAAGCTGGCATGAATTTGCCAAACCTGCCCTGGCACGTAAACATTACATCACTGAAACACAAAAGGCGATTTGGGGAAGTCCCTCGCTTTCGCCAAGTTGAATAATTCAACAGTCAAATGGAAGCATTTTTTGGCAGTTTTGCTTTGCTTCACCAAAATCTTTAGGGAAAGTTGTGTAGAAAAGTACAAAAAATTCAATGGAGTTGACTTCTCTTCGATGAGAGCAAGGAAGAAGGTGCTAGCGAGCTTTGAAGCTGGCATGAATTCACCTAAACTTACCGTAACACGTAAACATTACGTCATTGAAAGACAGAAGCCGATTCGGGGAATTGTTTTGCTTTCGCTAAAGCATTTATCGAATCATGGCCTAAAAGTAGACCTTTGCGTTTCATTTTTCAGTAGATAACCGTTCCCTTTCGATTTAAGGATAATTTTTCTTCATCAATAAATCTATTTAAATTTCCGTGCCCTTGTTTAATATTTAGAATTACCCTGAGATGTCATTTCGTTAAAAATTGACGTAACTAAGTCACGCCATGGTCAAAACTATTTCGTCACGTTCTTCTTCGCGAGTGCTAGAACAGGTGGATGACCAAGGAATGAGGGAAGGGAAAGGTATTCATACTATAAGGGATCCATGATATCACAAGGAGAAGGGTGCAGAGAAGACGTTGGAGGGGGGGGGGGGATGGCAGCACACACGTTAAACGTTAGAAAAATCACCAACTTCAAAACTTTATACCACTTGGGCACATATCTTGAGTGACCGTAATGTATTTGCACCCCGAGGGGGGGAAACGACGGGGTCCAATGCCCCTGGGGCTTTTCTTGTTACCCCGCCGTCAGGACGGGGTCTAGTAATACCCTTTTTTTTTTTTATGTCGTGGTCAGTTGCCCCAGACCTGCGCTCGGTCAAAACAATACTTGCCGGTAAACTTTGTTCATTCAGCGTTTATTCGCCAGACTTTTCATGAAAGTTGGTGTAGAAAATTACCGGCGATTTAATGGCATGAAAATTCCTTCGATGAAAGCAAGAACGAAGGTGCTAGCGAGCTTTGAAGCTGGCATGAATTTGCCAAACCCGGTAAACTTTGTCCGTTTAGCGTTTATTCGCCAGAATTTTCATGAAAGTTGGTGTAGAAAATTACCGGCGATTTAATGGCATGAAAATTCCTTCGATGAAAGCAAGAACGAAGGTGTTAGCGAGCTTTGAAGCTGGCATGAATTTGCCAAACCTGCCCTGGCACGTAAACATTACATCGCTGAAACACAAAAGGTGATCCGGGGAAGTCCCTTGCTTTCGCCAAGTTGAAAAATTCAACAGTGAAATGCAAGCATATTTTTGGCAGTTTTGCTTTGCTTCGCCAAAATCTTTAGGGAAAGTTGTGTAGAAAAGTACAAGAAATTCAATGGAGTTGACTTCTCTTCAATGAGAGAAAGGACGAAGGTGCTAGCGAGCTTTGAAAGCCAATGATTTATGCTACGTGCCGTAGCACATAAACATTAAGTGATTGAAACACAGAAACCGATTCGGAGAAGTAAACTTGCTGGCGCCAAATCACTCATCGAATCACGGCCTAAAATAGACTTTTACGGTTTTTCATACCTACCAGTTTCCTTTAGATTTTAGAATGAGTTTTTATCAAGAAATCTATTTAAATTTCCGTGCCCTTGCTATTTAGAATTACGCTGACATGTCAGTTCGTTTATTTAAAAAAAAACGTGACTTAACTGAGTCACGCTATGGTCAAAATATTTCGTCACGTTCTTCTTCGCGAAAGCTAGGACAAGTGGATGACCAAGGAATGAGCGATCGGGTTCATACTATCAGGGATTCATGTTACCACAGGGAGAAGGGTGCGGAGCAGACGCATAAGGGGAAATGGCAGCAAACACAGGTACGATAAATCATCAACTTTAAAATTTACACCACTTGAGCTCATATGTTGAGTGACCGTAATATATTTTGCTCCCTGGGAGGAGGAGAAAAATGGCGGGGTCGATTGAACTTAGGAACGAAGGTGCTAGCGGGCTTTGAAGCTGGAATAAATTCGCCTAACTTGCCGTGGCACGTAAACATTTAATACATCACTGAAACACAGAAGCCGATTCGGGGAAGTCCTTGCTTTCGCCAAGTTGAATAATTCAACAGTCAAATGCAAGCATTTTTTGGCAGTTTTGCTTTGCTTCACCAAAATCTTTAGGGAAAGTTGTGTAGAAAAGTACAAGGAATTCAATGGAATTAACATTTCTTTGACGAGAGCAAGGACGAATGTACTAGGGAGCTTAAGTTTGAAAGCTGGCATGAACTCGCGATCGCTATGAACTTAGTAATTATGATGTAAAGTATGTATGTATGAGTGCCAAGAAGTGAGTAATACTGCCCTCCATAATTTCCCCCCGACCACAGGCCTTAAAAGTAAGAAATTAGAAATGAGAACCAAGATAAAAGAAAAATCTTTGACCCCGGCGGGATTCGAACCCACGACCTCCGGATTAGAACACCGTCGCTCAACCAACTGAGCTACGAGGCCAGGCTGAGTCACGCTATGATCAAAATAATAATTTCATCACCCTTTTCGTCACGCACGTTAAAACAGGGTGATTAGGCAAGTCGTGTCTTGATTTATATCATCATCGCAAGCACGTAAAAGATACGATAAATCACCAACTTTTACCTGGCCGTAATATATTTTGGACCCCAAGGGCAGAGAGAACAACGGCGGGGTTAATGCCCCCTGGGGCTTTTCTTGTTACCCCGCCGTCAGGACGGGGTCTAGTAATACCCATTTTTTTTCCGTAGTTTTTTTTTTTTTGGGTGGTCACTTGCCCCAGACCTCCGGTTTTCGCTCGGCCAAACAAATACTCGTCGTGTCTTTCGCTACACAGGCAAGGGCTTTTATCTTGAGTGACCGTAACATATCTTACACCCCCGGGGGGGGGGGGAAACAACGGCGGGGTCTAATGCCCCTGGGGCTTTTCTTGTTTTTTTTTTTTTGGTGGTCACTTGCCCCAGACCTCCGGTTTTCGCTCGGCCAAACAAATACTCGTTGTGTCTTTCGCTACACAGGCAAGGGCTTTTATCTTGAGTGACCGTAACATATTTTACACCCCCGGGGGGGGGAGAACAACGGCGGGGTCTAATGCCCCTGGGGCTTTTCTTGTTACCCCGCCGTCAGGACGGGGTCTAGTAATACCCGTTTTTTTTTTTTTTTTTTTTTGTCGTGGTCAGTTGCCCCAGACCTGCGCTCGGTCAAAACAATACTTGCCGGTAAACTTTGTTCGTTCAGCGTTTATTCGCCAGAATTTTCATGAAAGTTGGTGTAGAAAATTACCGGCGATTTAATGGCATGAAAATTCCTTCGATGAAAGCAAGAACGAAGGTGCTAGCGAGCTTTGAAGCTGGCATGAATTTGCCAAACCTGCCCTGGCACGTAAACATTACATCACTGAAACACAAAAGGTGATCCGGGGAAGTCCCTTGCTTTCGCCAAGTTGAAAAATTCAACAGTGAAATGCAAGCATATTTTTGGCAGTTTTGCTTTGCTTCGCCAAAATCTTTAGGGAAAGTTGTGTAGAAAAGTACAAGAAATTCAATGGAGTTGACTTCTCTTCAATGAGAGCAAGGACGAAGGTGCTAGCGAGCTTTGAAAGCCAATGATTCATGCTACGTGCCGCAGCACATAAACATTACGTCTGAAACACAGAAGCCGATTCGGAGAAGTAAACTTGCTTGCGCCAAATCACTCATCGAATCACGGCCTAAAATAGACTTTTACGGTTTTTCATACCTACCAGTTTCCTTTAGATTTTAGAATGAGTTTTTTATCAAGAAATCTATTTAAATTTCCGTGCCCTTGCTATTTAGAATTACGTTGACATGTCAGTTCGTTTATTTAAAAAAAACGTGACTTAATTGAGTCACGCTATGGTCAAAATATTTCGTCACGTTCTTCTTCGCGAAAGCTAGGACAAGTGGATGACCAAGGAATGAGGGATGGGGTTCATACTATCAGGGACTCATGTTACCACAGGGAGAAGGGTGCGGAGCAGACGCATGAGGGGAAATGGCAGCAAACACAGGTACGATAAATCATCAACTTTAAAATTTACAATACTTGAGCTCGTATCTTGAGTGACCGTAATATATTTTGCTCCCTGGGAGGAGGAGAAAAACGGCGAGGTCCAATGAAAGTAGGAACAAAGGTGCTAGCGAGCTTTGAAGCTGGAATAAATTCGCCTAACTTGCCGTGGCACGTAAACATCATCACTGAAACACAGAAGCCGATTCGGGGAAGTCCCTTGCTTTCGCCAAGTTGAATAATTTAACAGTCAAATGCAAGCATTTTTTTGGCAGTTTTGCTTTGCTTCGCCAAAATCTTTAGGGAAAGTTGTGTAGAAAAGTACAAGGAATTCAATGGAGTTAACATTTCTTCGACGACAGCAAGGACGAATGTACTAGGGAGCTTAAGTTTGAAAGCTGGCATGAACTCGCGATCGCTATGAACTTAGTAATTATGATGTAAAGTATGTATGTATGAGTGCCAAGAAGTGAGTAATACTGCCCTCCATAATTTCCCCCCGACCACAGGCCTTAAAAGTAAGAAATTAGAAATGAGAACCAAGATAAAAGAAAAATCTTTGACCCCGGCGGGATTCGAACCCACGACCTCCGGATTAGAACACCGTCGCTCAACCAACTGAGCTACGAGGCCAGGCTGAGTCACGCTGTGATCAAAATAATAATTTCATCACACTCTTCGTCACGCACACTAAAACAGAGTGATTAGGCAAGCCGTGTCTTGATTTATATTATCATCGCAAGCACGTAAAAGATACGATAAATCACCAACTTTTACCTGGCCGTAATATATTTTGGACCCCAAGGGCAGAGAGAACAACGGCGGGGTTAATGCCCCCTGGGGCTTTTCTTGTTTTTATTATTTTCCATTTTTTTGGTGGTCACTTGCCCCAGACCTCTGGTTTTTGCTCGGCCAAACATACTCGTCGCGTCTTTCGCTACACAGGCTAGAGCTTGTATCTTGAGTGACCATAATATCTTTTACACCCCGAGGGGAGGGAGGGAACGGCGGGGTAATGCCCCTGGGGCTTTTCTTGTTATTTTACTACAATAAGGAAAATTACCTGAGGTAAGTTGTGAAAGCATTAATACTTACCCAGAGTAATGTTCAACATCTTATCTACAAGTACAGCACACTGTTCCTGCCAGCTGTATTGGTTTGCATATTCTCCACGAAGAATCATACACTCTCTTAACCGTACCTCCCTGTCTTTATGATGTACTGCCATGATTGCCTTGGCCCACTCTTTAGGATCTTCAGAATCCACTACACTGTGTGAACCATATGGCGCCTTCTTGAGAGCTTCTCCAAGACCTGAGTTACCACTCACCAGCACAGGCAAACCAGCAGATAAAGCTTCAAGAGCAGCCAGCCCAAACCCCTCAGTTCGTGATGGCATTATAGCAAGATCTACCTCACAAAAGAGCTCAGCTAGATGCTTTCTACTTTCATTAAAACAGCGCACAGCCAGTTGATTGCGGGTGAGGCCTTCCTTCAGCAACCTTTCTGTGACTTTCTCCTCTTCTCCACTTGGTGCACCCACAAACACAAGTTTGAACGGCATGTTTTTCAACTCAGCAATTGCTTGAGCAGCAATGTCATATCCCTTCAGATGAAAGTCTTCACTATCACCACGTCCAAACACTAAAACACGAAATGTTTTTCTTTCTTCAGTGGCTTGTGTGACGTCTGTAAACTCACTAAAAATGCTGGGAGTGAAATTGAGAACCTCTTGATCCTTTCCACAGAAACGAAGATAAGCTGAGAAGGCTTCAGCCAGCTTGGGTCCAATAGCAACAACTTGGTCAGCTAATTGACAGAGTTTCACCTCTACTTGGTGCTTTTTCTCACCTTTGGAAATAGCGTCTTCATAGCTCTTGTACATTCCAAGTTCTTCAGGGTCAGTGTGGACAACTTGAATCCACTTACAATCACAATGACGTTTTATGAGTTGCACTTGTTTACCAAGATGGACTCCATGTCCTATCACACAATCCACGGCATGACCTTCCGGTAGTGAAGACAACCAAAGCTCTGGTTCTAAGCCAGGAAGTTCCTCTGCTTCAATGAGGTGGACATTGTGACCAGCAGCAACTCTTTTATCCTCTTCAGTACACTGAGGAAGGTAGACACTGACAACCACATTAGGATGCTGAGCCAACTGCATGGCCAGCTCTCTATTGATGGTTGACAGGCCTCCTTTTGTAGATCTCCACTCGCTGCTCAACAGAGTAACTCTCAGTGTCCGGCTGGATGATGAGCTTGCACCACTTTCTAGGCCTTCCTGTGATGTAGAGGTTGCACTAGAAAAGGAAGAATCCTAAAAGAACAATGGAGAAAGATTACTGAAGGAAATATCATAAGACATAAATAAAATAAAATATTATATATCTAAACATACCAACACTACACCACCACACCTACATGTATACCTGTACACAAATGGCATATTATCTACTTTTGTTTAGACTTTTTAATCTATTGACAATCAAATGAGTGGTTCTTATCTAAACAATGTCTTATACATATTAACATATAACTCTACATAAACTTAATTGAACTTGTCTTGAGTACAGTCAAACTGTCTGCCACAACCAGCTCTCTTGTGTGACCATGATACCAAACATCATGATACCATACAATCAGTTAAACAAATTTGCAACCCCTCTGCATGGTAAATACCTTTCCTGAAATTTTTGGCAATGATCTGAATGTACAAGAGGTTCAGCTACTCATTCTAAAGCCACAGCTAAACATTCCAACATTGTTGTATACAATGTTAGATGTACAGCTAAAGGTCATTTAACATCACTTCAACATTCATCCAACAAACAATGCTGGTCAAACATCGTCTAACATGGGGTGCTAAACTTCTAACATTGCTGAACCAAAAATGCTATACATCAACATTGAAATGTTTACAGCTGCGGCTTAAGAAGCAACACTTACTGTAACAAAAACTTGTCACTGTATTCTGCAAACTCAGAATATGCCCCAAAGGGTGGTGCAAATAAAAGCATTAAGACGTGCAAAATTCGATGGATTCTCAGTGTGTGTGAGGTGAAAATAGGAATATTGTCCATGCATTTTAATCAATTCTGCTAAAAGTAATAAACCCAAGTGGAGCTGTGTTCCCATAACGTAGCCGACTTTTAATGTTGCTTTGGAGCGATGTGAGGGTATGTCATGTGAGTGGCTTTGAGAGGTTCAATTATTCCCACCAGGATTAACAATATTAGAATTCAGCTAAGTCACAAAATAATTCTTGCTTAATAAGTATTTGATCACCTAGAGAAGAAAACTTTTAAAGTAAAAGCAAGGGAGAAAATGAAATAATTGCTAATTCAAGTGACATTCTTAGGTGACAATTTTCACACCTTTCTGACAGGAAATTCAAAATTTTGACTTGAAATTTTGGATTCTACAGGAAACAATACTAGGGAATGGTTGTGTTTGAAATTAAAATAAAGTGGATAAAACATTTTTAAAAGACTCCCTTTAGAATGCATTTTAGCCATATATCTCATATCTATCAAGTCTATCTCTTGATTAAATACACTGTATACCATACTAATATGGTGTCACCCATGCTGAACACTATCATGTAATATAAGATGCACATACTGTTACCTTTGTCAGCCCAGACATCACAGGAGGCCTAAAAAATCTTCAACACTGACACTATACTTCAATCTGTAAATAAAAACAACATGACTAATAAGAAGATTGTCTATGATTATCCAGGTGAGTGTAGTCGTGAAAACGACTGTTGGTGATAGTGACTGATGTTTCAACAACCTGTCAGGAAGACATCATCAGAGTCAAGGGTTACTTAACAGTCATTTGACACTAATGTCGACTTTCACGTGCAGGTTGTCAAAACATCAGCTGATGTCACCAACAGTCCTTCTCTGGACTTCACTCAACTAGAGATGAATCAAGCATAGATGATCTACTTAATGACATGACTCCTGGGATCAAACCCACGCTTAAACCTTTTACTAAAAAAAAAAAACAATTCAGTTTACTAGGGTGACCTTGTGTGGCTTTGGGGTGGGGAGGGGGGGTTGTCACTTTACCAACATTGTACATGCACTTGACAATTCCACAGGACAGATTTTTCCATTCTCTTTCACCTCTCCCACAAAAGGACAATATTGCAGAGTGACCAAGTACCCCCACTTCAATTAAAAATTTACAAAATTAATCAACTCATAGCCTGTACATTCTACCCTGTACAGCAGACACCTGTAAATAATATTACAACAGCACTGTATCAGGTACAGTGTATGTGCATGAGGCTCGCACATGGAACAAGAAGAGGGGACAACTGTCTGGATGATGTTCTTTAGTCGTTTTTTTTCAGTCTTGTCAGGACAATAATATTTTGCTGAGAAAGTTGACGCTCCAAGGGAATAATCTGTTGCATCAAGAAAATTATAATTGGCTTAGGAAACCCTGTGGGAATAAACAAAACTGGTGCTTTAATGAGAAGACAGTTTGTCTGTCAAGTGAAAAACATGCCATGCAAACATACATGTTTAGAAACTACATGTATGAACAAATTAACAAACATATCCCCCGAGATAAAAATAATGAAAAAGGAGTCTTCATAACCAAGTGCATAATGTTGTTGTGCACTTACAATGTTACATGTATTGTTCCACAGGATGATGACAAGTCAAATTAAAACCATAACACCTTGCTAAAAAACTGTAGAATTTACAAAGGGCATGACAATTAAAAGCGTACCAAATGAAACTTGAACAGAGGCGAAAGGGGATACTGAATTGCAGCGGCCAGGTAAAATGTAAATTATAAATAGCAGTGAGAGTTTTGTTTCTGGGTGACAAGACACTTATCTAGTTCTTGACCCAGGACCCACAGTGTGCAGACATGATCAGAGAAAATTTCCCCAATATTTCCTCCATAGAAATATAGAAATATCCCCACCATAGCAACGCTGGGATTTTATCAATGAAGATAATTTACCCACAAAAATTTATTCAAAAGGGCATCAGGTACATGTACTTGTAATTTTAATTAGCAAAAAAAACTTTTGGTAGTTAGTGGCACTTGAATCATTGGGTTATTCCAAAAAAATACCCCCCCCCCCCCACCCCCACTGACAGATGCCATGCTGCAAATTCTTGTGGGAGGTGGGGGGGGGGATCAAGGCTCTGGAAATCCAGGCAGGTGGGGGGATCTGGACTTTTTTTTTTAATTGACATTTTATTCCTTCACAAAACAAATTACAAAAAGGGCAACATACAAACATACTTTATACAAACTAAGTTTGGTGCTGCCATTACAACAATCGTGCTAAAGTACAGAAGAATACATATTTGTTGTTTCAAGAGAGAATTCCATTATTCATTAAACGCAGTGCAGTACGAGACAGAAGCATTTTCTCTTTATGATGGATGAAAAAAAAAAAGACTATGGTCTAAATTCAATATGAAGTTTACGCTGCAGCTTCGTAATAAACTCATTGAAGTCACACTTGTTTTTATTAAGTTTCTGACAATATAGAAAATATTTAGTGAAAAGAAGGCAATAGTTGAGTTTGGATAGTTTTCGATCATTGCTGCCTTGTTGCATTATCCCAAACAATTTTTCCATCACAGTCGGAGAAAAGCGAGAGTCATTCATATTATTAAACCAAGCCACAACTTTATTGAGGAAAGTTTGAGAGTGCTGACATTCTATGTAAGAGTGTAGCATTGAATCCGGTTCATCGCAGTATAAGCATTTACGTTCGTTTCGATACCATAAGTGTGCAGCTCTTTGCTGGTTACTATTATCCTGTGAAGTAGTTTAAACTTAAATTCTCTTCGTTTATTTTCTTTACAAACTTGGCTTATCTGAGTAAAGGCCCGTTCCCAATTAAAATTATTCAGGCTGAGGTCCTTAACCCATTTTTTGGGGCCCGTTGGCTCAATTTTGACTGCATTGATATATAACCAGTAGTAGTCTTTGCAGCGCATTTTAGCGAGGTCTCTGGTAATAGATGGCGAAAGCTGGTAAATCGTGTTATGCGATAAATTACGTTTATCAATCGGACATATAGCTCTCGCCCTCTGAAGTACATGTAGGTGTTTTGGAATCGCTGAGAGAACTTGTAGATAATGGGTTATTCCAGAAAAAATCCACACCTCCCCGATGGATGGCACGCTGGAAATTCTCGCAGGAGGGGGGGTCAAGTGCTCTGGAAATCCAGGTGGGAGGGGGGTGTGGAGTTAAAACTCTTCTTCGGGGGTTATTAAAAATGTAACCTCAGTTTTTCAGATCTTTGACTTTACGGAATAAACTTCCCCCCGAATCGAAGAAAGTAGTAGTCTTTCAAAGTATGCACTTCTTACCTTAAATGCTTTTAGGTTCAGTTTCAAAGATTCTGCGAAGAATATTATAAAAGTGATAAAAGGAGAAAACATGAAGAAAGTGCGCGGTTGACGTGGTAGCTACAAAGCATGCTCAGCAAACAAAGTTTAAAGCTTGGAACTTTGTATTGTATTACAGTACTAGCCAAATGTAAGTTGACAGTTTCGAGATGAAAAACAAATGAGCAACAATGTAGTCGCTTGAGTCATCTCTCAGGAAATAAATTGGACAAATGGACTGCATTCGATGCGAGTGTTGACAAGTTTGTGAGCTATCGTTTCCCTCGTTCTCGCTTTTGCAACAAAAACTCAAGTTACAAATACCTTGCTTAAATGAATTTCATTTCTCATAGTTGTTTCAAATCTTATCAATTTGAAGGAACACAAAAACCAAGAAAGTGAAATGTAAAATAATAAACTGGTGTGCTGTATCAGAATGCGCGTCTTCTGACACGTTTTTTGTGACATGTTTCCTTTGCTTTGATTCTGCCCAATAGATGTTATTTGGGCGAAAATAACCATAAATCTCAGTCTGTCATTGAGTTATTCTGTGTGTTGCAGGTATAAAGGAATATAAATCGGATACTTTTCGTGTCACCGATGGCACGACGTTTTATGAAATGGTTGCATTACGCATAGGTTTCAAATTACTTTTGACGTATGCAAATTGCGTCTGCAACAGAAGCAACACGAAATAAATTTCAACGGGCTAAATCTATCATTTTCCTGTTAAATTACCGCTGCTGTCGTTAACTTTAATTCTAACTTTAAGTTTTATTTAACATTTATTTAAATTATCGCAAGAATACGTCCGGGAAAAGTTTCGATTTGAAAGGTTGTTTTGACCTCGGGTACACGTAATTCAATACTCTGTTCTCGAGTTTTACATGGACGATTTATATAATTTTATTTATTTATTTTATTTGCCGCTATCAGCTTCATTGAGCATTTCCACAGGAATGGGCTACAGTTGTAGTTTAGTGCTATAAAAAGGGAAGAAAATAACTTTTAATCAGGTTGTTACCAGTACAAAACCCGTTCGTAATTTCCGTTCATATCGCAAGAACAAATTAAAATTACAATTGAGCTCCACAGTCATTATGTTCTGGATGCGATTCTACGTATTTTCAACGGACTGAATGTTGAATTTAGGGCCCATAATAAATCAGAGAAATCCGGGTGGGAGGGGAGTCTCTGGCCTTGGAAATACGGGCAGGGGGAGGGATCTAGAGGTACAGGAAATCCGGGAGGAAGGGGGGGGGGTCAATAACTCTTGCCATCCGTCAGGGGGGTGTGGATTTTTTCTGGAATAACCCAATTTAAGAAGTTGCATTTAACGCCATATTTTTTCTGGAATTCATGGAAAGCTAAAAGTTTCCCTGTATGGTCTAAGATATCATGTATTGAGATGATTCCCTTTTCAAACCATCAATTAGGATGTCTTTGTTGTTCAACAAAAAGACCTCTGATTCATTCTGCAATCCGTACAATGTCTTTAATTCAAGAAAATTTGCTAGAATTTGTCTGTAGAAGTGTGGGATGTTCGATTTTTCTAAGACTTTCTTGTCAAAATTGCAGCGCAGCAGAAAATTAAAGCCACCATATTTTTCAAAGAAATAGTTTGTGATTGATTTCCAAGTTTCTAGGAAGTTTTGGTCCCTGACCACAAATCTAGAGATCCATGCTAAATGTAGTGATTTAAATAAGACTTCAACATTGGGGGCACGCAAGCCACCATTACTATAACCTTGGTACATAACATCCCTTTTGATTTTATCTTGTTTTTTGTTCCAAATAAAGTTGAAAACAGAGTTCTTAATTACAGGAATATAAGTATTAGGAATGACTAGCATCGAAGCGGAGTATACCAGGTGTGCAATGCCTAAGCATTTGACGAGTAAAGAAAGATTGCGTGCCCTCCAGATATCAAGTTTTGTGTTCATGTTGTCAATTTTTACCTCTACGTTTTTCTTATCATTTTCTTTCACATTATAAGAGATAAACGTTCCAAGGGCTCTCACAGGTTCCTTTACCCACATTAAACCAAAAGGCTTTGAACTATTAAACCTCCAGGGGACCAGCCATACCGCTTTCATTTTTTCAACGTTAAGTTTTAGACCTGAAATATCCCCAAATTGTTCAACTAGTTTGATGGAGTTTTCAACTGCGGTTAAATTTCCTAGAAAGAGTGTAGTATCGTCAGCAAATTGACTGATTTTACGCTCAGTCTCAAATATTTTAATTCCTTGTATAGTGCAGTCTTGCCTAACCTTAGCTGCTAAGATTTCTACCCCTAAGATAAAAAGGTAAGGGGAGAGGGGACACCCCTGTCTAACTCCCCTTGACAGTTTAAAGTAGTCTGTGGTATATGCATTATGCAAGACAGCACTTTCAGTATTAGTGTACAGCGCCTTAACCCACTGCTTTAGAGAGGAGCCAAAGTTGAACAAGTTTAAAGTTTGCTGGATGAAATCTCATTCTACTGTGTCAAAGACTTTCCAAAAATCTACTAGGAGAGGAATACCAGGTATGTTCTGGATTTCTGTCTGTTCCATAATGTCATTAATTAGTCTGATATTTTGCCCTATGTATCTACCTTTCATAAAGCCAGTTTGATTACAGTTTATAAGACGTGGAAGAACTTTTTCTATTCTTGAAGCAATTGCCTTTGACAAAATTTTATAGTCCACATTTAACAAAGTAATCGGCCGCCAGTTCGATAACTCTCGTGTATCTGTGCTTTCCTTAGGAATAAGCCTTATAACTCCTCTACGTTGTGAGATTGACAGCTCACATTCTTCATGAGCTGAATTGAAACTGTTAAGTAGGTCCTGACCTAGGAGCTCAAGAAACACTTATAAAATTTGACGGTAAAACCATCATCTCCTGGTGATTTTCCATTCCCCATCGATTTTCATGCTATCTGGCATTCTTCTAAGGTTAACTTATCCTCGCATTCATCATTTTCCTCCTCTGATAATTATGGAATTTGTAAATCTATGTTCTTTGTGAATTCTAGAAAGGTCTTGTTTGTAGCCTTGAGAGATGAAGTATATAAATTTGCATAAAAAGTGTTTATTTCTTTCATTGGGCGATTCCAAAAAATATCCATACCATACCACGGATGGCTTCCATAGTTTAAACCAAAATGCGTTATCTCCCCATGCCCTCAGATTTCCATAATCGTAAACCCTCCCTCCCATTCGGATCTTCCATTTTTTTGTCAAAGCCTTCGGAATGATCTGTAGGGTTCGCTAATATGCCCAATTTGGCTTATTTTACGGAAAATTAATTCAAATGACTCTACTTCTGTTCAGTACAGCTGGTTATAGAGGGAGTCATTATGACTCCAGAAATTCTGGAATGAAAATTTTAAAAAAAATTAAACCTTTTCTCCTTACCGCTGTTCAACAGATACAACCTACATTAACTTTACATTGCCACAAACTGGTAGAGAACATTAAAATAAGAACATCATGTGATGTACGTGTGTACACTCGGAAGATATTACGATCTAGCGTATTTTCGTTTCCGCCATCTTGAATTTGAACCATCGGATTCAGCAGTCACTTCCAATCACACGAGCTTCAAAAATGGCATCCTCAGTCAGAAAGACCATGTTTCGCACTGAATGGACAAAACAATTTATGAGGCCGCTGTGTCGAGGTCAAACACTGCGAGGAAATATTGAAGTCATACATAAAAATAAATATAATTATTGTTTGTCATTCGAAAAATCTTTTGGATGTACATATTTATACAGAAACTGCCTTCAAAGATATACAAAATGGGTAGCATTTCTGGAATTAAACGGCATCAATAAAAGTTGTCCAGTCTCTGTCAGATTCTTATTGGGAATTTTTTGTTACTTAATGGGCCATTTCCCGAATTCGAAATTTCCCGAACAAGAAATCCCGGGGTATCAAATCGAACAAAACCGAACGAATTTGTCATCGAACTCAATCGAACGAAATCGGATGAAAATCAAACGATTCAATTCGATGTTGTTTGGTCATCGAATGAAATCGAACAACTAACTATTTTGTGAGTTTGATTTCCGAACCAAATTGAACAAAAGCGAAATTTAGCGTTCGGAAATCAAACTTGTAGCTAAAATTCAAAATAAAGTATTTCAAACCTAATGAGCGAGTAAAAATTTCTTGTTTATTCCTTAAATGGTTTTGGAATGAGTGACTGGACACGGTATCGTATAATCTTTGTCTTTTATTTGATCCTAAAGGAGCAATACATAATATTCGAGTAATCTAATACGCAGTAAGCCATTCATAAAAATTGTATGCGGGATCGAAATATATATAATTTTTATACATACTCAAATCCAACCGTTAAACAACATATCACTCACTTCTGTGACATTATCCAGGCAAAATATTTCTGCATAGCAAGGTAAAAAACCTCTAATGACGCATTTAATTCCCGAATTACTAAATCAAATCGAACAGATATGGTGATCGATTTGATACAACGCAAGTTGTCTTAGGTATCATTTGGCGACAGAACCAAATCGATGTTCGATTCGGTTTGATTCGCATTTATTTTTTGTGAGTTCGATTTCATTTGATGACCAAACAACATAGCATTTAATCGTTCAATTTTCATTCGATTGAGTTCGAAAACCGAACGTTCGATTTGATACCCCAGAAAGAAATGTACAGGCGGTAAGAAACATAGATTTTTCATATTTTATTAATCTGATAAGAAATTCATCAACGTTAAGGCCTCTGGAGCTTGATGTACAACCCACATTTTGTCGGTTCTCTTCTGCAAATGAACACGAACACATGTCTGATCGATCGATGCTTGTCTTGTATCCTGCTTCTGCGCTAGTCAGCAGAGGGGAGAGGAACGGTTTAGGGAGGAGGGAGAAACGGCCCAAAAAGTAGCGGGAGGAGGGAGAAAGGACGCAAAAAAATAGGGAGACGGGAGAACCAGCATGAAAAGGGAGAAGGGAGATTATGTCTTAAAAAACGTGACATGAGTCTTTAAAGCCTTACTGAATAGATCGTAATACAAGAAACTGTACGGATCTGTTCCCCGCTCGGACAGTCGGACCCGCTAAACAATTATATCGAGATGAAGACTGGGTAGACCCTGGGTATCCAAGACTATTTTGAGCCCGTAAGCTCAGTTGTTTGCGGTATTATGACTGGTCTCTTGTTACAAAATTTTCGTCAACCTCATAATTTACCGACACAGTTGTGTCGCCTTCAGATCATCTTGATCAAAGGGACAAAGCTGTTGCGAATGTACTCAGAAAGCTCTATTTTGGAGGCTAGAATAACTTCAGCGACAAGCGGGAGTCGTGTTTGGCCTGTCATTTTACATACTACCCTCGTACGACCTCATCCGCGATAAAGAAAGTTACATGCCTTGCACATAACCGCAAGCAGACATCTAATCACGAACTTAGAAACTTGGGATCCTTTCAGAAAACATCACTCTTTTAAGCGGCTTCAAGGAATCTTGCAATTGATCTGAGCCCAGAAAGCTAACTTATTGCCAAAGAGCTAGCACGCACAACGGCACAGACTAAAACAGCTCAAAGAACGTAACATAAAACCCTCCAAACAGTTTATATCACAGCTTGAGTACTCTCTTGATCAAAAGGTCAACCGCACAATTTACCGACACAGTTGTGTCGCCTTCAGATCATCCTGATCAAAGGGACAAAGCTGTTGCGAATGTACTCAGAAAGTTCTATTTTAAAGGCTAGAATAACTTACGCGACTAGCGGGAGTCGTGTTTGGCCTGTCATTTTACATACTACCAAAGGTAAGCTGGTACTAGATGTTAAATCTAGTAGTCTGTGGGTATTCAAAGAGTACAAAGTTCTTTTCATTTTAGTAAAGTGATAATATTGGAAGGAGTTTAGACTGCAAGTGTAGTGTTACGTCATATTAACCCGTTAAAGCACTAATCAGGGAGAAAGGTGAAAAATCAGGGAGGAGGGAGAAACGGCCAAAAAAATTGGGGAGGAGGGAGAAAAACGAGTTAAAAAACAGGGAGATGATTTATTTACTTGCCCGTTCCTCTCCCCTCTCAGCAGTGTCGTCAGTTCGTGCTTTATTTGCGAACTGATTTTAAAAGTCCGCAAAATTAGCGTTTTCAAGGAATACACTCTTGTCTGTCTCCTGTGGAAATCCAGGATCTAAAAATCCCCCATGCCTTCAGAATTCCAATCGTAAGTATCCCCCCATACCTTTGGATTTCCAGTTCAAAGAACCCCCCTTGCCCTTGGAATTCCGAAAAGCTGTCCGTGGTATGGTATGGATATTTTCTGGAATCGCCCATTTGACTCTCATTTGCAGTGACATGACCCTCAGAAATTTTTAATTCTGTTATGACTTTCTTGTAAAAAATTTTTTTTCCCATATTGAAAAAATACTTGGTAGGTTTGTCTCCTTCCTGGATCCATCGCACTTTGGAGCGAAAGATAGCACCTTCTGCCTTTTTTTTTTATCTATTTTTTCTCTAATTTTTTAATTTATATTTGTAACACGCATTTGAAAACCTATGTTGAATTTGCACGCTATAAATGCATATTATTATTATTATTATTCCACTCGTAGAGACGTTTAAGTTCGTTTTTTAAGTATTCGTATCCTTTAAGTTCAGATTCCATGTTTTCTGTGTTATCATTGGTCTTTATTTTATTACCTAAGGGTCTCTAAACGCTTTTCAAGTGTATTTTCAAATTCTCGAGCTTTCCTGGCTTTATTTTTGGAATAAGGGATAGTCAAATTTCTGATTTCCATTTTGATGAGCTCCCATTTCAGTTTTGGTTGAGTTACCTCTGAATGTTTTTCCTTAATCCCTGAATATATAACCCATCGCGGACAATTTTTACTTGAAGAAGTGCCAAACATATGTGCCCAAAACTAAAATGTAATAAGTAACAGGGTGAAAAAAGTAAAATACATGTAAGCAAATAAAATAAAATGGGGTGATGCTTATGCAGTGATGAGTGACAACAAGTATCTAGAAATCATTGGTACCAAGGATGACTGAAAAAAAAAGATTGTCAAGTCAGTATGAACCATAAGAGTTGTACATGTAAGATGATACCTTTGAATAAAGTTTCAAACTTACTACATTTTAGTTAACCAACTAACATGTGAGATATGAGAGACGTACAGCTGTACATTTGTACTTTTGTGCAAGTCAAAGCAGCATTTGACGCCTCCTTCCCCCACCTTTCATAATGCCAAAGGTACACTTATTTTGTGGCCTTTGAAACCATTTTTTCTGCACTGTGTAACTGAGTTTCAAAAATCCATTCATGAGAACTTACCAAATTAAAGCTCGTAACAGGAATCCTTGACATGTATCTTGAACACAGACATGGTGATGCATACAACAGCAAATGTGCCTTTAAAAACACACATGTAAAAAGACAAATAAGTGACATATAAAAGATTCCTTCCAACTTTAAGCATCATTCATGAGTCTCACGGCTGCAGGTCTGAAACATCATTTTTGTACGTACACATAACTTTCTCAAACCTGCACCATAAACATGAGCTCGATCATGTACAACTTATGCAATTAGAGATTGACACATATACACTGTACATGTACATTATGCTAACATAATTTTGAGCATAATACTACAGCTGATGTACATGGACCCAGGAGATTAGAGTAAGGAGACATCTCACATGTTACACTACACTATGTCTTCAAAACTTGACATCACAGTCTCCTTCGAGTTGCAAGACTCCACTTATGACTTCTTGTCAGATTCAAGTTTGCAGAGACAAGACATGAGTCTAATCACTCAACTCTACAGACCAGTGACTTGACATGAGGGTTGCAAAACTAATGAGCTTGTTACTTGACCGATCTCTTGTGAACTAATTGAACAAACAGACTGCACTTCACAGAATTTGCGAGTGTTTGCCTTTACATATATAGTGCAAATGAACACCAGTCATGGACAGCAAACTAGTAGGCAGTACGTTACTCTTATCCCTGCTTCTTTAAAATACAGACAACAAAAGAACCATATTCCGGTAAGAATAATTATTTTGCAGTTCATTCCTGAAACCAATGCGCCAGAGGGTGTTGTTAGCCGCGCATGCGTATTATGTTTTGGTTGTTGTACCTCGTGCTCTCAAATCGGCGGCTCTCGAATCGTCTTGTCCTCATCACTGGCGATGAGCAGTATCAAAGAAATGCAAATATTCATTTCAGCTCCTTGTTCCACACAGACATAAAAGTGTTTTTAGTTTACTACATGGGACATATAGTGCCAAAATTTGAAAATGTCCTGTAAATGTCAAACGAAATAGAACTTGGTCTTTTGCAACTTATCAAGTTCTTTGTGATAGCAAAAGACTGAAAGTGATGACACAAACTTTATGCAACTCTATTACTTTCACAGTTCAGTGAGTTCATCCTTTTGTTGTAAAAATTATTTGCATACAGTAAATTGAAATCAGAAATGAAACCTCAAATCACAACTCATTTGTGTCATTAAACACAAAAATCTTGAACTGAACTTAGTTGAATACTCAGTGTTTATGAAGTAATAAAATATTTAGAATAGAATAAGCAACTTTTTTCAGGATTATTTCTTTCAAAGCTAAAGAGCATTGAATTTGCATAATGCAACTTTAACTAACCCGTAATGGGATGTTAAAGCTACGTACCTAAACTATAAACTTTACAAATGAAGTTGTGAATTCTTTGCAAACTCTCTAGTTGAAATACCACAAAAGCTATATACTGTAATTTTCTCTGGGATTAGAAAGCTATCATGCTTGTTTCGTTGATGGTGTATGTCAACAAAAAACTTACAAATGACAGAGCGACTAGACTTCAGCACCACAGCTTGTGTAGTACTGCATTTAGATGCCTAATTATTTACCCTGATTCTATGTTCTATGAAAGGTAGGTGAACTGTACAACTAGATTCTTCCGAATTACTTGCAAATGTTTCAACGGTATTATGTCATCTCATCTAATTGGTGACTCCACAATTGTGATGTGAAAATCCGTCAAGTAAGCTTACATGCTATCCTGATTCCCACCAGTGAACATAATTTGAAGGTATACCACGGATAAGATCAAGGAACCGCTTTGGTCTCAGTCCGCGCATTTTGCACTCAGTCTGTGGTCTGCATTATGTGCCCAGACTACAGTCTGCATTTTGCAACCAGTTTGCAGTCCGCATTTTCACCCAGTCTTCTGACAATTTGCAGTACTGTCCAGTCTTCATTCTGTACTGACCGCCCTTCCAACCACGCGACTTGACATGATTTTGAGTTCGGTTGAATATTCGATTGATCAAACGCTCGATTGTAGTTGAATAGTAACGCCTGACCTGAAGTTAAGTTCATACACGACAACGAAAGTTTCTTTAACAAAGACAAGTGATGAGATTTCGGCATAAATCAAACAATACAGAGGTTTGATGCAGCGGTCTTATCACATCACGCGATCTGTCCCCACAATTTGGAAGATTAAAACAAGATTTTGTCGCTTTACTGGAAGTTGCAAGTAGAAGAAGAGAACATACAACAGGGCAAATATTTAAACTAACCTTTAAAATATGAATCTTATAAAGCTTGAGGTGCAAAAATGCGCCTTACCGTTTGTCATGACAAGAATCTCTCCAAGGAAATTTGAGCTCCACAGCTACGCATAGCGGCCCATCTAGACTATTGCGTAGAGGCTACATATTGAAACACTTGTGAGAAGATGAAGTCAGCCCATCATTGCAAGATTTGACAATTCCAAGGAAGAAAGAAAAGAGAATTGAGTAAATTTTATGAAACTCTAGCTATGGCTGCACGATGAGATGACTTCCGCCTTTCGATGCGCGTCTCCAGAGGCGTCGTCTCCAAATGCGGTACTGACTCGTATTTTTATTGGACAAAAAATATCACGTGGACGATCACGTGCTCGAACATCTAAAGCGTAATTTTTGGACAAAGGACTTCTAGAAAAGGACGATGGAATTGATGTTTCATGGGAATAAAATAGAGCATTTACTGTCGATGATGAAGGACGGAAATTTTAAGATCATAAATTGTGAATAACCAATTTTCGCGAGTGGTAGCTTGATCAGTTGATGGATTTTGTTTCGCTTTTAGTAGTTTCATCATTAGGAATGACCATCTTAATTGACTTAATTCTTACTTTTTGCTTCATAAATTAACGACATTGAACCCAGTTTCGCTAGGTTTTAGATTGACATTTAAGGACCAATTTTTGAGTCATTAATGGCACATTTTTACTGATATAATTGATGAATTAATGACTAGTTTAGAGAGTTTGACAAATGGTCATTTCTGTCGTCCTTGTATCAGCCAACAAAACCGGATCCCTCGTATACAGTGCCCAAACATATGTGTCACGCAACGTACATGCCCACCGTATTTGTCACGCAATGCACAAGGAGCAGTACCTCCTTCTACCGGGAGCTTCTTCTTCCACTGAGGGATAGTTGAGTAATAAGAACACGAACGCGTGCGAATATTATCCCGACTCCACGTAGAAGGCAATTTTTGCACGTGCTGTTCTTGTTCGGCGTGACTATTTCTGAGCCAAATGAGGGACTTCTTCTAGTGTAATCACTCAGTTTTTCATGCACCTTGCGCGGTATAACCCATTGGTCAGTACAACCGCCTCTCATCGCTCCCCGCCTGATCGCAGGTTACTGTCCAGGGAGTTCATATATCATCAAGCTGGATTAGATTCAGTTGGTGAAGCATTCATCCAGCATGAGGACAAGTATTATCAACCGATATCAATCTTACCAACCATCAGTAAGATTATAGAGAGATCAGCGCATGTTCAGTTATGTTCCTATTTAGAAGAGAACAAGCTGTTATCACAATCACAGTTTGGCTTCCGCCAAAAGCGCTCAACATCTACCGCCTTAATCACCTTCACAGATCAAATCCTGGAGAGTATGGACAAAGGATACGTGACGGGAGCAGTGTTCCTGGATTTACGCAAGGCTTTTGACACTGTTGACCACGTGCTCCTTATTAACAAGCTTAAGGGTCTAGGAGTGGCAGGAAAAAGTCTGGCATGGTTCCGCTCATATCTCTCTGGCCGAACTCAGCAAAAGATGTGTGAAAATGAACTGTCTCCCCCAGCTAAAATCACTGTGGGGGTACCACAGGGTAATATTCTCGGTCCGTTGTTATCCTTAGTGTATATAAATGGCATTCAATCTGTACTAAAACACTCAAGGATGACTATGTTTGCTGATGACATGGCATTTTACTGTCATGAGAATTCACCAACTGATTTGTAATTAAAGCTAAATGCGGACCTGGCAGCGATTACATCCTGGCTACACGACAATAAGTTAACATTAAATGTTACAAAGTCGAAGTTTATGATCATCGGTAGCCGTACGAAACTGAGTCAATTTAATGATATAGCTCTTGTCGCTAATAACGATCGGCTAGAGAACGTTACGGAATTCAAATACCTTGGCGTGACCATAAATCAGTACCTAACCTGGCACGATCATATTGACCAGTTACAAAGCAAAGTTGCGAAGAGGTTAGGGGTTTTAAAGAGAATTAAGCATCTGCTTCCTGTTTATGCAAGAAAGATCTATGTCACAACAATGGTCATTCCAATACTTGAATATGCAAGTATCGTATGGGGCGACAAAAACAACACAGTTTTAATGGATTCTATCCAAGTTCTCCAAAATAGAGCAGCCAAGATGGTCCTGGATAGGGCGCCACATTCGTCTTCAAGAGAAGCACTTGCAGAGCTGAACTGGGTGAATCTTACCACCAGAAGACAAATGAAACGCTGCCTTTATCTGTACAATTTAATAAACTCGGACAATAGAAACAACGTGATCATCCGAGGTTCGGACCGTCACAGTCACAGCACTCGGTCAAAGGACACTGTTCGAATCATAAAATCAGATACTAACTGGGGACTGCTTAGATCTCTAAATAGTGCCTTACTTGACTGGAATGCCCTGCCTATGGAGATGAGAAACCTGTCTTACAATGCTTTTAGAACTTCGTTACATAATAGGTTTAAATTTTAAAATAGCTTTTCATTTTGTTCAACTTTTAAGTAGATTATGGCTCCTGGTAGAACTTAGGTGTTTAATCCCTCTTAATTCTTTTCTAATATTTAAATATTAGAATTTTAGTATTTTTAGTGAAATTTTACCTTGTTATTTTTTCACAGTGCCCTATTGAAAACCACCTTGCGTGATATAGGCTATCTGTATAAAGAATTGCATTATTATTATTATTATTATTATTATTATTATTATTATTCCATGACGCTGCGCACTTGAGCTTTGTACACGGTGGCAACTCCCTTCGAATTCTTATTACAAGTAATTTTCGCGACATCAAACTTTGCGCGTTTTTGCGATTTTTGAAAGAAATCGTTCGTTATTTATGGCCGGGGGAGTGTTTAGAGTTGGCGGGGGGGGGGGGATTTTCAAAATCATTGAACTGTTGGAAAACTAAAGCAGAAAAGGGGGATAATAACTTTAACAATCCGTTTAAACCCTTTGTTGCTTTTTTTTTATTTCAACCTTTAAAGGGTCTGCGATGAACACATCCAAACTGTCCGCATAACAAATATTGATCGTTGCTCCTTACCTTCAGTTTCAATAGTGCGTTATCTTGGTGCAGCTAGGGCCCAGCCTCCAACGCAGATGTCCTCATGGCTTGTCACGCAATCCATTCCTCCGCCCACCATTCCCACCATTCCTCCACCCACCAGAGAGGAGTGCGTGACATGGCTTGTCACGCAATCCATTCCTCCACCCACCAGAGAGGAGTGCGTGACGAGTCCAAAGAATATTTGCCTTGGAGGCTACGTAAACCAACGCTAAACTTAATAACGTTGGTTATCAATAACTGGAGGACAAAATATTCCAATTCATCAAAACGCTGCTTATTTTGGTAGAAATTAGTTACTGTATGCTAACAAACCCTTGTCCCAACACCAGCCACACTACCTTCGACAAGCCAGCCTGTGAGCCAGCAATATAGGTTTTGTAATATAAGTTTGCGATTAAAAAAAAAGTATCGTCGCGACCAAAAAACTGGATCGACGAAAATAATACTTGTTTCAACAGAAAAGATTGTTTTGGAAACGTAGTTTTAAATAATGACGTGTCTCATGTTATCTTGTCGCACATAATGCGTGTATAATTGCTGTAAGCTCCGGCGACGGGTGGGCGGCATCCTTTACACACTGAATGGTAACGGATGTGCTTGTCGTCTTTTAGGGATTAAAATCGGTCGTTTGATACCAGTTTAGCCTGTTAAAATCTAGATTGATCACCGCTAGAATTATCTTGATGGAGGTCTGTAAGAAGTACGCCCACAGAACGAAATTCTAGTAGTAGTACCTCTGCGGGGTTCAAAGAGCACGTACCCTCTCCTCCCCTCACGGGATGAGCTCCTCTCCATGACGTGGAACAGTTGATAAATCGTCTTCGGCTATTTATTGATGTCGGAACGTTCATGGGGTAAAGGTCAGACGTCTTTGGTAATTATCGGAACTGTTTAGCCCTTCTGCTACAGGTCAGTTTAGTTCAAATTTCCTGGAGTTCGAGTATTAATCAGGAAAGGAAGAAGTTCAAATTAGGGGAAGCTGGTCACTTTGATTTGAACCAATTTTATCAGTTTCAACTTCTTTCCACCCTGGATGATTAGGGTAACACTAACTAAAAGGCTGGACACTAACTAAAAGGCTGGACACTAACTAAAAGGCTGGATTCACGAAACCCTCCTGCGCCAAGATGTGTTCCGTAAACAAAAGGCTATTTTTAAGGAAATGATACTTCTGATTCATCTTAGCTTAGGAGTGCTTCACAAATCCGACCCTAGTGCGCTAACTTATTTGACCAAATATTAAAATTCGCAGGCAATTTTTTACTCAACTGCATCTGTCAGTAAAATCAGCACATTGAATTGCCAGGTTTCCTTCCCCAACAGAAAGGAAAAAAAACAACTTTTCAGCTGTTTCCAATTTTAAGATATATAGAAAGCCTCACGGATTACTCCCAAATTAAAAAAAAAAACTTCCTAGAAATTCTATTTGGTTTAGCTCCCAGAATCGCCCGTTGTCTTTCCTTTTCCTATGGTTAAATAGAAAGCACACCAAAATAACAAACATTCAATATTTGTGCTTACCAGCAAGCTTTATTTCATCGAGTTCAAGTTAAAATGTGGATACCACAGAAAACTATTGACAAGATGGCGCCTTGAACAGACAACTTGTACAGGTCTCTTGCTCAAAAATGTTCCTTGCATCCGCTTACGAGATACAAATGATATAGCGGAATACCAATCCCATTTAGCTAGCGCTAACTAAATCAACTAAGGGTGCGTTCAATTAACCAGGAAAAAAACAGAATGATCACAACAGTTAGCCACCAAGATGAATCTTGACCTTCGTGTTTGTTATAAAGGGTCGAATGTGTTGTAGGCCCATAACATGGCGACTGTCAGTCCGGTTGGGGTATGAGATTTAAGCTTGGCTTCGTGAACAACTGCTCTCGAAATCAAGTTTGCGATTACAAAAGTTTCAACCTGGGCCAAATTCAGCCCGTGAAAATATTTCAGTCCAGTCTGAGCCAACCGGGGAAGATCATGCAGAGCAGCGAGATCGATTCAAAATGAAAGTTACTGAATGTAGTGTAAAGGAACCCGTAATTTCACTTAAAAAGTTAAATCGTAGGCGCCATCTACTTTTACCTCGTAACGTCATCTGAAATGTCAACCCATGCTGAAATCCGCTATGTAACCAGGCTCTTAAAAAGTCATGTTTCAATCCGATTTCGTTTATTTGTAATCTGGAATATATACCGTCACTTGAACGCAACTTACATTAATTCAGTAGTTTGTAATTGATAACCAAGAAGGAGGACATCATGTAATACTAATAACTGGTCACTCCGCTCCGCAATATTAAAAATATACTATATCAAAAATAAACTGACAAAACAAGTTTGTTTAGCTTCCTATTGATTTTTACATCTAAATTACCTTTCAAACTGTGTCAATACCCAAACTAAAATGAAGTTCTCATGGTCCCACTGATTATTATACAATATTACTGAAAAGGAGGGTCCTGTCTGAACTTTTAACACACCAAATACTGTGAACATTGTTCAAACTAGTCTGTCTGGGGTGATCGTTTTGCTGAGAGTATTCCTGACAACGTCTGGTGTTGGTTACATTGATTGACGTTTTGACAAGCTGACCGGAAGTCATCTTCAGAGTCAAGTGAATATGACTTCCGATAAGGTTGTCGAAATCTCAATTAATGTGACCAGCAACAGTCGTTCTCAGGCCTCCTCTCACTGACTTAGACGATCACAGCAGATAGACTACCGGGACTCCTGGGTTCAAAACATTTACATTTGTTCAAACTCTATCATCGAAACTACAGAACAATTTGGTTTTGGCTTAAGAGGGATGCTAGTGACAATTTTGGGCAGTAAACCCTTTTATGTTACCCAATTATCGCGAACAGGCACTTTGTGCAGAACATTCAGGTTTTTTTTTACCTGAAGGGTAAATTCCTACCACCTTTGCGCAGTGACAGCTGGTTTCTACAGTACAACAATCATGGCCGTTGCTGTGGTGAAATATAATAGAAATTTACCCTTTATGATAAAAATAAATGTGGATCAATGTTTAAGACAACAAAATTGTCTGAAAGCGATAACTGGGAAACTTACAGCATTTTGGTTTTTGACAATCACACCCCTCTTTCAAGAAGCCCTGCTAATTGCACATCTAAAATTCCTTATCTTAAAAAGAAACTTAGATTTGCTTGAAAGATTAACCATTTACCTACAAAATATTGAATATATGTGGATAAATAGCAAAGGTAAATATTCAAAGGCTAAAATGGTTGAATATACAAATGAACAACAATCACATACTGATTTACCAAAGGTCTAGGGCCCTTGCAATTTGCATAACTTGTTGCAACTCAGATGTAGCTTATGTGATTGGCCTTGGGCCGCAATCACATCCACCTTTATAGGGAGGGGTGGAAACTGACCCCACAAAGAAGCACTTCAAATAGCTACAACGGGAAAATCTGTTTTCTGACAGGAGAATAGTCAGTCATCATCATTATCTCGCAAAGACATACTTCAAATAGCTACAAGGTGAAAATCTTTTCTGATGGGTAAATAATGTACATCAAGAACTTAACTCTACTTGAAATGCATGTGGGCAACAGTCACAAAGCTCAATAACAATCTGGGCATGTTTTTCAAGTCACTATAAAAACATATTCAAGGAACTGGTTATCAGACTAAAGCTTAGGGATTCTTCCTTTGGTAGACAGAAAAATTCAGAATGTAAACGTGGCCATCTGAGAACACAAGTGAAATCCGTATTAAACCACAAAACACTGAACTTAAGCATCAACGCTGCTTTACACATAAGCATAAACGCAACAACAACAAAGAAAACTTTCCTTTTTCAAATAATTGTGCTCATGCTTCCGTTGTTACATCGTCCACGTAATCCGGACCAACGTGTTGGATAATCCAAGCACAACCACAAGCACAGCAAAAATCAATTGCCACATTAGAGTCCCATCATGCAACTTTGGTAAAAGATTGTAGGCACTGTGCCTGCATGTGCAACCGTGTGCTTGTCCATATTGCATGGCTGAACATTCTCGTGGTTATATCTTTGTGCTTGCGTCGAATGTGTAAACCAGCCTTAAGCTCTGTTTTAGAGGCTGAAAACGCCATATGGTAACCGTTGCACGGCTAAACACAATGAGCGTCATTCAGTTATGTGAGCTAAAGTAATGCTTTTAATTAAAAACGTGCTAGTAGTGACCAGTTCTCATGCCAAGGTTTAAGCTGAGCTACTGTCTGCCACTCCATAAAAGCTTACAGTTAGATCAAGTAAAGCTAGTGATCTGCAGTTTACCAAAGTTTACTGAAGTCGTATGCACGGCTTCCACTTGTACCACACTGGTTGTTAACTTGTAATCTCAGTGTAGTCGGTGATTCACTTCTCATCAAAGCGTTACATAGTCCTGGTAACCAGTCTTCACTCACTTTATTGCACATATTGACTTTCAGATTGAATGTAGCTGGAGACTTGTTTTTCGCCAAACCATCATCAAGACTGTCTAACCAGTCTCCAATCACCTCATGATCGCTGTAGTTGTTAATCGTCAGAGTGAGTGTCTTCAGTGAAGTGTTTTGCGCCAAACTATCACCCAGACGGCCCATCCAGTCACCACTTATGTCACTGTAGTTGTTAACTGTCAGAGTGAGTGCATTTAATGAAGTGTTTTTCGCCAAACCATCACCCAGACTGTACATCCAGTTATCAACCATGCCGCTGTAGTTGTTAATCGTCAGCGTAAATGCATTTAATGAGGTGTTTTTCGCCAAACCATCATGCAGATTGTACATCGAGCGATTACTCATGCTACTGAAGTAAATGTTAATCGTCAGAGTAAGTTCCGTCAATGAAGTGTTTTGCGCCAAGCCATCATCCAGACTATACATCCAGTCATCATCAATGCCGCTGTAGTTGTTAATCGTCAGAGTGAGTGAATTTAATAAAGTGTTTTTCGCCAAACCATCACCCAGACTGTGCATCCAGTCATCACGTATGATACTGTAGTTGTTAATCGTCAGAGTGAGTGCCTTCAATGAAGTGTTTTTCGGCAAACCTTCACCCAGACCGTCCATCCAGTCGTCACTCATGCTACTGTGGCTGTTAATCGTCAGAGTGAGTGCCTTTATTGTGTCTTCCGCCAAACAATCTGTCAAACAGCCTCTCCACTCTTCAACTGCGTCACTGTAAATGTTGAGTGCAACACTAAGCTTCTCTTGTCTGGCATTCTTGACTTGGGTGAGGAGCGTTGTCAGTGAAGCAGGATTGTCGGTAGAGACACCAAGCCTCTCCAATGGTTCACCTTGAACTACAGGCACATCGTGCTTATTTACAACAACAGTTAATTTATCTGATAGTCCTTGAAAGATAGAGCTTATGTCTTTCGTCAGCTCGCCCATGACAGTAACCGATGACAACGTCTTGTGTTTCGCTAAACATCTTGCAATGCAGTTAGCACTGACTTTGGTTAATTTTCCATGCACGTTTAAAATTAGACCAGAAAGGGGGGAGAGTATTAAGGTTTCACATAAAGCTTTTGCCCCGTCACAGCTCAGCTCACCCCAAAGGTTCACAGTTAGGCGCTGTTCCGTTACTGACTCGCTCCCATCCTCAGCAGGACAAAAAGGAACTATCTGATTACCTGCCACGGTGCTGCAGGTGTCTGGATGAAAGGCAAAAGAAACCTGCGACCTTTCTGCCACACGCAGATTGCTCACAAAAGACTCCCAATTGTCAGGGAGCTCTCCATATACAAATGCTCCCAAATTATTCGGAGAAAAATTTCCTAATAGACCTCTTTCTAGGAAATGAGCACTAGAAAGACTCAGTTTTCCATTAACTTCAAGATCAAGAGAGTTAAGAAAGGTTTGTCCAGAAAGTCCCGCTCCAATAGCAGCAGCTAATAGATCCTGTATATCTCCATAAATGATCAGGGCAAGAGAGGTCAAGGATTTGTTTGAAAAAAGCCTTTGTAAAGATCGTGTTGCGTTATCGCTCATTGAGCCATAAATTCTGAGAGTAACAGATGTCAGTGGTGTATAAGCAGACAATCCAGTTTCAAGAGCATTGACCCAAGCCTCGCTGCACTCTCCTCCCAGTTCAAATGTTACGTTAGTCAGGTTCTTGCTTGCAGCCAAACCTTTACCAACGATAAGAGCTTCATTATCATAACAGGTAGCAAGATACACTGTAAGAGCAAACTCCGATAAACTTGTGCTTGCAGATAACACTTTGAACACAACATCTGCCAGTTCTTGTGATAATTCATGGGTAGAAAAGCTTGGAGTAGTAGCCTTCGAGCAACACGCCAAGACATCTTCGATAATCTTCAAGTAGTAATCCAAAAATCGCTCTGCACCACGCACAGTAACGTTGACAGGCTGCTGTAAATTTGAAGAGCTTTGGCAGGCCTTCAACACACGAATAAAGTGACCACAGCTTATGTTCGGAATAGGGAATACGCCGTCTTTATTGGGATAAATCTCCACGTTCAGTGGAAAAGGGATAAAAGAACAAAGAGTAACCGCCATTTTCTCAGCATTTCCACTTTCGCTGAAGCTTTCAGTGAAGAAAGTTGCCGCTGCTTCACTGCATTCAACCCAGTTCCAGTCACCCGAGCGCTGAAGCTTCTCACCAATCTGAACTGAATAGAGTACTAGCCGCCTCACCCAGTATACCACAGACAAAAAGAAAAACTTGTGGATAGTTTGTCACCAATTCAGCAAAGGTTAAATGCTCAAAGACGTTAAACTGCTTTTCCCGTAATTTTTGAGCAATAGATGATGCAGCCAGGCACTCTTGGAAGGACTTGTGAAGAAAGCAGTATTCATGTTGTGGGGCTGACCTCTTTAAACATTCCTCCTTGTACAGAAGGCCTAGTTCACGAGCTACCAATTTGTTATTTCTGCTTTCAAGTTCCGTTAGTTCTTCTTCACGAAAACCATAACGATCAGTCAGAAGACAGTTCCAAGCTACAACCAGTGACACAAGTCGTTGAAACACCCTCCCCTCCTTCCCCTATTCCCAGTGGGAGAGGGAGGGGGACACAATTGTACCGACAGTGTTTCAACTAAGGGACACTGATTGTAGCTTTCCAAGTGCAAGGATGTCCTTTTTAAATTTCTTCTCTAAAACTTTGTCGTCTTTATGGGTCTCCAGATTGTGTTTTGCACAATATCTTCTCAAAAGGCAACGGACAATTATTTGGTAAAGCGCAGTACGGGAGGATGGCAGTTTTCCTTCATAGTCCTCGTAAATTACACAGAGTAGAAGTAAACTGAGCGGATTGTTACGGAGCGCATGTAATAAGGTGTTTTCTTTAATTTCTGCAATGAGCATCTCTCCCTTTGACGAATGACCTGGACCAACACTTGCAAAATGTTTCTTGATATGCTCAAAACTATCACTCTCTGTGAATCCTTCGATCTGCAAAAGAATGTCAAAAACGAAATTCTTTCGCACTTCAATTCCCTTTTCTTGACGGGTTGTGGCCACCACATAGCAAAACGGTAAAATTCTTCTGTCAAGCAGTTTATCCACATGATGCTTTGATTCTTGGGGAAGCTCATCTAAACCGTGTAAAATGATCAAAATTCTCTCCTGGTTATGAATGTCCCTGATAAGTCTAATAACTTTTCTCTGGCCGTTGGATATCGTTGGGCAAAAGTTGTTCACAGATGGCTTCCATTATATCACTGTCTATGTCGCAGCACTTCAACAGCAGCACAAGGTCGAATTTGGGAAAGGTTAACGTCGTTGTAGCGTTTTTATTCGCCAAATCGTAAGCAAGTTTAAGGCAAACGTTTTACCAATTCCTAGGTTGCCCTCTACTAGCGTCATGGCATCGTCACCTTTGTTAAGAACCTCGAAGATGTTAAACACGTTCACCACATTCTCTTCTGTATAATCGCCTGGGTTTGGTCTTGGAAGTTCTACTAGCGTCATAACATCCTGATCTTCGTCAAGAGCCCCAAAGATGTCACACACGTCCACCTCATTACCTTCTGCCTGAACCCCTGTTTTGGTCTTGAAACAATTTTTAATCTCGTGTACACATTTTCAAGAGGTAACTGGAGTGTGTTGTCCCAAAGAAGTGGCCTCAACTGAGCACGTCTGTTGTACTCAGCTTTGAGCAATTTCACAACAACTGAGTTATTAGTACCTGTCGGAACAATAGAAATTTATCTTAGAAAAGACAGAAGAAAATTTACAGGACCCTAACTTGTTGAATTTGCTGCTTCACTCTCATGTCTTTTCATTTATTACTACGTTATATATTTTTTAAATGTTTCTCAAAAGTAGTAGACTACGAGTAGTCATTCTAATTCCCTTAGGTCCAACTGTATGCGTTAACGGAAATTTTTAAATGATAAAAAACCAACGGTAAAAACGAGGTCAACGAGGTCAACGGTCAAGAAGAAGAGTCATTACAGTAATAGCAACCCTCCTTTTATCAGATAGTGTTAACGAGAAAAGGATTGTAATACATGTGTGAACTTTGCTATGCAAATAAGAAACTGCATAATCATGTCCATTGACCTGACTACGAAACATGTTCTTTCCTCAGACCTTCATTTAAAATTGATGCTACCGATATGTCTCTGGCCTTAACTCTTATGTGCTTTAGACTGTTATTTCAAGTTGTCACCCTAAACAAGCCTCACCTTCCCGGGCATCTGTCGAAAGTCTCTTTGGAGAAGGAGTACTAGTCTTTTGCCCTTATCTGAGCTATGGCTTTCTGATGATCCTGGAATAAAACAAAATTCCACTCAAGCTGTTTTCACACCAGAGAAAGACCATCCATCTGAGATGCTTAGGAGGGCTGAAACACGGGGATTTTACTTGAGTTTCACCACAACTTTGCTAAAATTATGATCATACGCCTTTATAAGTCGGTAAAGTATGATCGCCCAGGTGAGTGTAGTAAGGAGAAGGACTGTTTGTGGTGACATAGATGTTTCAACGACCTGAGCGGAAGTCATCATCAGAGTCAAGTGATGATGACTTCCGCTCAGGTTGTCGAAACGTCAGTCAATGTCGCCAAACAGTCCTTCTCAGGACTTCACTCAACTGGACGATCATACTTTACTGACTTATGATATGACTCCTGGGTTCAAACCATTTGCAGTATATGACTTCACTCACACAAACTGCTCCTGGAACACTAAGGGGAAGATATGAAGCGAATTTTCCCAACAAGTGCACGCCACAATAAGTTTTTCAATGATTTTTGGAAGATACAAGATCCATTTCCATCCTGGCCATCTGTGGCCAAAGACACCTGTTAATAGTTTCACTGAGTATGGTGTCTGAATACGAAATGGACCATTATTTTCAGTTATATACGTAAATGTCACTATTGGCTTTTCAATGTGTTACAAACGCAATTAAAATCCCTGTGAGACTGCCCCTTTAAAATTTTAGGCAAACGTGTCATTCTAACTGTTTACCTATCTTAACTGTCATGATTTTGAGGATGAGTTAATGTTCCTTAGTGTTCTTGCTTTTTCCTCTTGATTCTGTTAGATGTACAAAGGTTGGATTACTATAATTTTATTGATTGTTTTTGCGTTAGCTTCCAATTAAAATTTCTTTTGTTCGTGACTTCCTTCGTGAATATATCTTGCTGTGTGCATCGATTGAGAACAGTCCCTCGGTTTCATGTATTACACTCAAGGTAAACACGACTAAATGCCTGAACACGAGTCTAATCCTAATACGATAACAGACAGCTGGTAATCCTCACTCAGAGATGCATACATAAAACTCGTCATTTTCATGTGGGACACACAGTTCATCAGAAAAGTTGTCTATCTAAATCACTTAGCCTGTCTCTACTGCCAAAACAGCTTTTACCCAGGCTCCAAAATCACACAGGTCACAAGTCATTTTATTTAGTCCATTCTAGTTCCTTTGGCTTGTTATTCTTATGACCCACACCTCACCATCCAAAGTGGTGGTTTCAGTGATCATTAAACAAAAGGTTTGCACTTGTGAACCATTAACTGTCCACATTGTGAAGACAAAACTGTACCTTTGTGAAGACTTCTGCTAGGTTCCTTACAACCCTGTGAGATCCCAGTGGTTGGTAGGTGGCTTCCTTTCACTAATGAATTCCGCTCATTAGCTGTACCCCCAATCAAACATACAAAAAACACATTGTTAGTATGTACCATACCAGTGTATAGTGTTTGTTTTGACTCTGATTGGCTACTCAACCAGTATATAGTGTTTTCGCGCGCTCTGATTGGCTACTCAACCAGTGTATAGTGTTTGTTTTGACTCTGATTGGCTACTCAACCAGTATATAGTGTTTGTTTTGACTCTGATTGGCTACTCAACCAGTATATAGTGTTTTCGCGCGCTCTGATTGGCTACTCAACCTCGGATAGTATCTGCTATTCACCTCCTGGCATTGTTCTGGATTTTGTGCACAAGTTTTTTCCTCATTTCTCAAAAAAAAGGAACTATCTGGTTCTGGATATCCACTGGTTTGGTGTATACTAAAACAAATATTATTCACTTCAGTGTTGCATCCACCACTACTCAGCTTCACTTCAGAGAATAATTGTTAATTAACTATACCACAGTAAACAAATTCAATTTTTTCTAATACTACTGCTGGTGTCAACAGGCAACTATGAGAAAGCACCGTGTGGAAATGTGTGTGTGTGTGGAGGGGGGGGGGGAGACATCAGGGTTTGAGCCTCCTGCTTCCCATACCCTTTAACCTCACCCCCTCGTCTCCCACCTACCATACACCTCCCTCCTCTTTCCCCTTTTTCTCCTGGGCCCCCGCCCCCTGTCCCCCACTACAAATAATGTACAACAGACAGGAAAAAAAACACGTTACACCCTACCTTTGTTGCACAAACACAAACAACAACTATAATAATAACAACAAGGAACATTTAGTTTTGCATTTGGTTTGGCTGAGAAACAGTCAAAATCATGAATCAGTTACATGAAGAAAACAATAATATTCCCTGTTTGCTGTATGCAATGTCACACTTGGACACCCAGGCACAGATAGTGGGGTGAGGAAAAGTCAGAATGGCCGAAAGAAACAGCGGGCTAAGGAAAGTTAATGGCAAACAAAAATTTTGTTTGCCCTTGCCTTTTTTCCGCCCATTTTTTTTCGTCTGTTCCGATTTTCCTTTGCCCCTGCTATCTGTCCCTGTGTAATACAGGCTTTCTTTCACCACACCACCCAGAAAGGAGTAAGTTTTCTTTCATATAGCCAGCAACATGACGCAAATTTGCAAAATTACAATTCAATGATTGTACAATTTGGTACAATGTTGGATTATCATTGTTGCCATGGTAACATAGTTAAGACTTGCCACAAGCCGATCTTTGCATATTCATTGGGGCAGTCAAGCGTCAGTCACGAGCGCAAAACAGAAAACCAACCCTTTCTTATTCAAGAGAACAAAATCTGACTTATATGGGGAAATATAATACCGAAAAGGACTAGAAAGTCTGGTTACAGTTCTAGAATTATTTAATCTACTTACCTCGTGTAATGTCCAGCATCTTTTCCACAAGTGTATCACACTGCTTGTGCCAACTGTAGTTCTCTGCATATTTTCCACAAAGAAACTTGGTCTCTTCAAGCCGTAGGTCCCTGTCTTTTTGACGTACAGCCCTGATTGCCTTTGACCATTCCTTGGGATCTTCTGAATCAACTACACAGTTTGAACCATAGAGCACATTCTGAAGAGCTTCTCCAAGATCTGAGTTGCCACTCACCAGCACAGGTAAACCAGCAGATAAAGCTTCAAGAGCAGCCACTGTTAGTTGCTTACGGGCAATACCATGTTGGCATAACTTGTCTGCAACCCCACCTTCTTTTCCATGTGATGCACCAACAAAGACAAGCTGGTAAGAACTATCCTTCAACTCCACAATTGCTTTCACTGCAATGTCGTACCCCTTCAGCTCAAAATCTTCATTGTCACCCCGCCCAAACAATAAAACACAAAATGTTTTCCTTTCTTCGGGGGCTTGTTCGACATGGGACAATTCAGAGAAAATGCTTGGCGTAATTTTGAAAACTGATTGGTCTTTTTTGCAGTAACGGAGATAACGGGAATAAGCATCTGCCAGCTTGGGTCCAACTGCTACAACCTCATCTGCCAACTCACATAGCCTTATCTCTGATAGATGAGATAAATACATCAACTAAAAACGTTACAAGAATTATATGTAGACCATCGCAGTGAAGATTTTTCAACTTAAGCAGGTGAAAAGAAGAAACCTGAAAAAATTCAGGCTTGAACGGGAATCGAACCCATGACCTCTGCGATACCGGTGCAGCGCTCTAACCAACTGAGCTATCAAGCCAACTGGGAGCTGGTCAATGGAGAGTTCGTATGTATCCCGTAGATGGTCTACATATAATTCTACCTTTATCCGTAGTTCAAATATATGATTATTTCATATATTTATAAAAAAAGGATGAATACTATTACCGGTAACTTGCAATTTCCAGGGTTTTGCGATGAGGTTGACTGTATGTTTTCATCTTATTACGTACAGTCGACTGAATCACAAAACCCTGGAAATCACTAATGTTTACCGTTTAGAGGCACAGTGACGACAAAAATGATTGAGGGAAGATTACGTTTATTTTGAACTTAAATGTAAATCCTCCTTGCAAGATTTCACGTTATAAGAAACCTTTCACTAATCTTATACATTCCCTTATAATTTTCAAACTACAAAATGGTCACGCAGTTTGTGTGGACCCCCTGTAAGATGAGTGCAAGTGTAGTAACCTACTGAGACCCTTCTCTCCTTTTCTATTCCATGTTATAGTATGTTTCAACATTACAGAAGCAAGTCACTGAACTAAAGAAGTCAAGCAGGTGACACTCAAGATAACAAAATATAAAATGATAATAAAGTTTTAAATATATCAAACCCACAAAGAGAGTCACAAGGCAGTCTAAATCAAGGCACTCTTGGAATCATTGCAATCATTACTGTCTATGATATTCAATAATAATAAGGAAATACATGTAGCAGCAGGATATATGACATAATGTAGCTTAGCTTCCGTTTAGCTGATCAAAATCAAAATCTTGTACTTGTAGTATAGACTCATGCGCTTCCAGACGAGAAGCTTCAACCTATATTCAGTAGAATCATAGGTAGTCGAGAGATGGGTTGTGAAACCTTGCAAGTTTCAAAGGCCAAAACAAAGGCGCCTCAATTTATGTTGAAAACTCCTAAATAATGTTTTGTTATACATCTACACACTATAGTAGCCTGCAATGCAGGCGTTTTCTTAGGGACGCGCGAGTGCCAAAATCTCGGTTATCGTAGCCGCCATGTTGGATTTGCAAAATCTTAGGGAGCTGGGAAGAGGGGCGGGGGAAGGGGGCCTGCATTGCAGGGTAACACTATGGTTGAATAACATAACAGAAATATTTGACAATGTGGGGTTAGCTGCTCCAAGACAGTTCAAAACCTGTTGTGGCTTGTGCACCCTCAAGGCTAAAAACAGTATAAAAAAGATCGAAACTAGATACAAATACAAATACAAATACCTTATTATCCACTCCCCTGAGGGGTTTTCAGGGATAATTAGCAACACTGTGTGGGGGACTTTGCCAGACTGCTTGTGGCGTAGTTTACATTTTAATGTTATGAATGCCCCCTAATGTGAATGTGAATTTTGAGATAGACACTAGGGGTGGTCACTGTCAGAGATTTGTTACATCCCCAGTGGTTCTTTTACATCCCACAGAGTCAGTTATAAGTGAAAGTACTGTGAGACGGGACCTACGGTTTTTCGTTCTTATCCGAGAAGAGTAGAAAGTCTTACCATTTGCAGATGTCAGAGCATAGGCAGCACTTTCAAAAATTTCTTTCAATTTGAAAATTGAAAGGGTATCGGGCTTGCATAATAAAACGATCATCTTGCAAACCGTCTCGCAAAGTATAACGTCTCATATTTACCATTCACCACCCCTAATATGTAAAGGTAACGTTTTCAGCTCATTTAGCTTGTGCTGGATGTTTTTCTATTTCTAGAGCTTTAGTATATATCTCCTGCCATCTTCTGTTGTGAATCCAGTCAGGTTTTTCTTTGAAGGGGCAACATTGTTTTCTTTGTTCACAGCAAACCAAGTGCAGATACCATGAATGAATACAATAAGAAAGTAGAGTTCCTTAAAGGTCTTATTGAAACACAAAAAATGGTAAGGTTGAGATTATGAGTGTTTCATCTAAATGTCATAATTGATTTATAAATCAGCCTACTTTCAAGAATTGCAAGTCACAAATTCCGCAAGCTAAGGTGAAGGCCCCATTGTGAGCCTAAAGAAATAGGAGTTATTCAAATGCTAGTTTAAACCTTGGAATGTGAGGGCCATTCTGCTGTTTATGATTGTCACTTCAGTATTGTGATAAGAAAGTTGCAAATAATAGTCAGACATTGGAAATTGACGACTGAAATTTGTCCATGTCTGTCAATATCCCCACTATGGTCAGGCATCATGTTCAAGTGATTGTTTCAAGAGGCAGTGAATGGAATAAACATCTCTCACCTGTCAGCTGTCACCCCTCCCCTCTTACGTGCACGAAGTGGTGCAAAAGGCCTCCAGGGATCCATAATAACAGTTGTCAGATCATCTGAGATGACTATGAAGTCCTAAAGACATCTCTGCATGCATCTGGTACAGAAATAAGTTTTGAGGAGCATTGCTATTTGTCATTGAGGTGCCTGTAAAAATAATTCCTTTCAACTCCCAGTAACCATTTGGTGTTTGCAAATCTTTGTAAACAGAGGATTAATATTTGTAAACTTCATTTGTTGTGTGACATCGTATGCAGTATCTCTCATGAATGAAATGTTATTAGGCTCAGTTTTATCTTCTCTACTTCTGATCTACTAAGAGGCTAAATGTAATTTAGGTGACGTTTAACTCGAAACAAAATGCTAGACTCGCTTGGGGCTTGTGGCTGCTAAGCCCCATTGGATTGCAGTTAGCGGTTCATCATTAGTTGACATGCTTATGTGGGGCGGCTCAGCGAACAGGCAGGGGCTATTGATTAACGATATTTTACAGCTCTCGAGTTTGTGTCGCTGTAGTTTGCTGTTTGCTTGCGTTTTTCAACCGTTGAAGTTTGCTCTGTTTTCACCTGCTGCTCCTCCCCATCCCTCCCCTGTTGGTAAGTATCCTCCTCCTCAGTTTTTTTTCACTGATTTCTCAGTGTGACGGTGCCGGATGGTTGCTGTTCACAGGGTTCCCAAGTTCACCCTCTGTGCACTGTGTCTATGTTGCATGGCTCCACCTTTCCTTTCTGGCACCTCCCTCCAAGCTCATCTTTTGGTGTTGAGATTAACAGCAACATACATGTACAAATCTGAAAACTCTATTTTCCACATGTGAGCTTCACAATTCTGAAAAAGCAAGTTCACATTTATCCAGCAGACAGGTTTCTTTTCTGATGTGATTGTCTGGCTTTGAAAAAAACTTAATAATGAACCCTGGCCCCCGATATTCTCCTTCCAGTGGTTCCTCTCTCAAGCCACCTCTCCCTGGAACTCTTTTCTCAGGAGGGGTGAAAATCTATCTTGTATAACATCTCTACCTTGGTGAAAATCTAACTCAAGAACCTCACATGAGGTAAAAGCTGCTTTGAGTAGTATGTTTTTTCTTTTTTACGGAAGTGGTGACTTAATCAGACATACACTATGTCATTAAGCTTGTGCACAGACAGTTCTTATTTCCTTCCTGCAGCAGACCGCAGTCCATAGTTGGGAGATTGCAGTATAAAAAATGGTTGGAGGCTCAGTATTGTGAAAAATTAGAAAAGAATGTGAAATACCCTATATTGAACATGGCAGTAAAAAAAATGACGATAACTGTGGTAACATTACACATCACACAGGGTTTTCAATAAGGGCCAGCAGCCGGCGAAACTCGCCGGCTATTCCACATGAACTCACTGCTTATTTGATTGAGAAATTACCTCATATTTTACGACTAACATGAGAAACATTCGCCACAAAACATGAGCCTTGGATGGGCCAAGAGTTATTCAGGAAAAACAAAAGAATCTTGCCTACATTCTGAGTAATTTCAGTGGCGATTTGAGTTTCCTTTTCTGTTCAAATGCCTTAATTCTTGCTCCAGAATGTAGGAAGAGGGAAGCATACCCCATGACCCCCCTAGAATTTCACACCCTCAGCGGGAGTAGTTCATTCTCCACCTACTCCTACAGTTTTGCCACCTAGTCAGATTCCTATTGAAAACCCTGCATCACATAGATTTTACATCATAAGATTATATTGAAAGTCCTGAGACTGTGCATTTTACTCTGTGTTGTAGAAATCTCCCACAGAGAAACTTCTTGCTAGTCAGCAGTTAGTACGGCCATTGAGTCAAACACCGTACACAGACTACACAGACAGACAAAGGACGACCAATAAACAGAGCACAAGAACTGCACATCGGGGCAAAATCACAGATAAACAAAGAAATGAGAAGTGAACTTCTGGGCGAGGGTGAGTATAAATCACAATGTGCAGTTTCAGAAAATGTCCATGGCCACTTCATGTAAGGTCACTGGAAATTCTGAGGGGGTAGGGTGGGAGATGGGACTAAAAACCCAAAATTTAGAGGGGTGGGGGGAGAGGGCAAAATTGGAAAAACCTTTCATGGGGTGGGGGGTGGACATTTCTTGGAACAACACAATCAGACATTTTTATGAAAATTGTACTGTGTCCATTACCCCAATTTATCCCTATGCAGACTAAAATAATGTTGATTGCACTTGATAAAAGGGTGAATTAATTTCATTTTGTATAAATTATCTTGAATCAAGCTTGTATAGAAATCATACACCCATCCCCCCTCCCCCCCCCCCATTCCCCTCCTCTGAACAGGCAAGGGAAACCAACATATGTTCAGGATTAATGGATGTTCAATATTTCAATGCAACACCAGCCAATGGAAATGGCTTTCAGTTTAAGATAGCAGGAGGATTTGAGATAGCAGGGGGATTTAAGATAACATGGGGATTTGAGGTAGCATGGGGACTTAAGATAACAGGGGGAACTGAGGAAGCCAGGTGATTTGAAGCAGGGTGATTTAAGACAACAGGGGAAGCAAGAAAAAAAAGCAAGGCGATTTTGGGGTGGCAGGGGGATTTGAGATAGTAGGGGGTTTGAGATAGGATGGGGCTTTAAGAAAATGGGGAATTGAGACAGCAGGGGGATTTTGAGATAGCAGGGTGACTTAGGACAACAGGGACTTGACATAGCCAGGGGATTTGAGGTAGCAGGGGGATTTAAGATAACAGGAGGGTTTGAGATAGCGGGGCAGTTAAGATAATAGGGGATCTGAGATAGCAGGGGATTTGAGATAGCAGAGGTTTGAGATAACAGGGGGATTTTGGATAGAAGGGGATTTGAGGTAGCAGGGGGGGATAGTACACTAGTTAGCCAGGGTTTGAGATAGCAGGGGGATTCACGTTAGTTGGGTTTAGAGATAGCAGGAGGATTTAAGTTAGCCAAGGTTTGAGAGAGCAGGGGGATTTGAGATAGTTGGGCTTAGAGAAAGTGGGGTCCCTATTTATTTCAAAATAACTTTTAGTTGTAATCTACTCCCTTCTAAAGGCATGTTTCTTCTTGGCTCAGGGGCTTTTCCCTAATCTTCAAAAGTAGTGTCCATTTTATGAAAAAAGCTTTTTTTAACTGAAAACATAGCTTTTAGTCATGAGGTAGCCTGCGTAGCAGGCGTAAACGGGGAAGGGGAAGGGGAGCGAGAACGCGGGAGAAAAATGGGTTCTGGGAGATAGGGACGAGGGAACGCCTGCTACAAAGACCCCCATTTTTCCATCTCCGCCCACCGATTTTCAGGTAATCTAATTAAGTTAACTGTCAATGCAACCACCAATCAGAAACAGGCGCGCGCTTTCCTGCATGACTGACTGCACGCAGGAATTTAATGAAGCATCTAAAAATAAAGTTAGGATGAGAATTCTTTTCCAATCAAAGAACTTATACTTGCGCTTTTTTCGAAATAAGAGACACGAAGCTTTTCTAAATAAAAAGATTTATTAAGGTAAACGCCTCTTTGCTTCTGAAAATCAAACAAGTTCAATTTTCGCTTCTAGGAAAGGTAAGCTTATTTTAAAACACGCAAGCGAAGAACCGCGATACATTTTGAATGGCATTTATATCGACCGAAGTGCACGTTTTGAAATTTCAAAAGTAACGTGAAATCCATAATGTGAAGAATCGGACAATTAAAAAAATATATTTCAATAGAAATTTACAAAAAAAAATGTAGGTTGCTTTACCATGGATTCCCTACAAAGTCAACAGCTTGAGTGATGTCTTATTGCAACCGCAGATTTCACTTTAAAACAACCGTCTGTTCTCAAAGAATAATTTCTTCGCTTTTAGTTCTCTGAGTTCCACTGTTTAAGGTGTCCAGCGTTTCTTTGGGCTTCTTCTTCTAATTTATAGTTCTCAAAGGGCGAGTCTTCATTCCGATATTAAACGGGATATTTACACTGCCTCGGAAGTTCACGCGTGAAACGGTTCAATGCTTTCTTGAAATCCTCTCTGACAATGACAAAATCTCTTCTTTCTAGGACCGTATCCCTTTGGCAAAACCACTAAAACATCTCTTCCCTTTGGAAAGCTGTAACTACCGTTTCTCACTCTGGTTTCTATTTCGCTACCCGGCCTGCTGGCTGCTGCTACCAAGTTCAAATCTTCTAACTGCACGTCTTCGTCAAACTACGTCATTCCCGTGGGACTTACTGTCAAAAATTAGCCAATCAGAATTTTGCGGCCGCTCGCGGCCGCAGAAATGAAAAAATGGGGGTCTTTGTAGCAGGCGTTACCTCGTCCCTAGCCCCAGTCCCCCTTCTCCCGCGTTCTTGCTCCCCTTCCCCCTCCCCGTTTACGCCTGCCACGCAGGCTAGTCATGAGGGAAAAATTGTTTCTCTCTTTATTTCAGATAACAAGAAAGATGCTCCAGGCTTGCGGAACAGGTAAACAAGTTCAACTTAGTGCAAAACATTAATTTTATTGAGCTGTCACACTTTCAAGTTATTCATTATTTAAATCATTCTGTGTTCTTGGAAAACTTGGACGGTGCCTCCTTTTGTTAAGTATTGCTCATGCACGTTCTGCGCATCTTGGGACATTCGGGTTTCTTAAGGAATTTGTCCACTATTGAAACATTTTTGTGCCGTTAATGACTATGTGGAAAAAGCAGATCTTAGCCAGGGCTATCAGAATCCAAAAAGAAAATTGGGGTAACCACACATTTTTCAGAGATAATTCAGCTTAAATTTGGAAAGAAATCACCATACATTCTCTGTATTTTAACGCTTTTTTTAGAATTATGGTTGCTTATTTATCTCTGAAAAATGCGTGGTTACCCACATTCTTCTTTTTGGATTCCAATAACCCTTGCTAAGATCTGTTTTTTTTTCCCCGTAGTCGTAACCTTTGCAAACATACCTCTGTATTAGGAGGCACCGTCCTTAAGGCAGACGTCTTCCACACACATCCACAATTCAATTGTGTCCGCTCGTTCATTTGTTCATTAGTTAACTTTTTAAAAGTGGTACTCTTTACACTCTAAAACCAACAAGAAAACAGGTTTCACCTGCATTCAGAACTTGTTACTTGATAACATTGGATGTTTAGGTTAAAATCTGACCAGTGCAAATTGGCTAGCCACATCCAAAAATCATTTTTGCAGTGCCCCTCCCCACGGTATAATAGAGTTTGACTGTATTCCTTTAAATTTTAGGCTGACAGGCGACAAGAAAGGGGAATCAAAAGATGAGAGTATAGATACAGTGTTACAATATCATCAGAACATGCAGGAAAAAATAGCAGACGAAATGATCAAAATGGCGCAGAATTTAAAACACACATCTGTCACGGCAAGCAACATTATAAAAGAGGATAATAAGGTAAACAGCTTGGTAGTTTGTTTGACACCATACTTAACCCTTTAACCCCAATATCAACATCCACATTCTCCTCAGTAGGCTTCATATCTTTTTTGTGATACACGTTGGTAGACTTCCACAAGTCCTTTAATTAGGTTAGTAGGCCCATTTTTAATGACGATCTCTCGCAACTTTGTCGCACGGTGCATTTAAAAACAAACCACAGAATCGACCGGGACTCTGCTGAATGCGTTACCTACAGTACGGACTACTGTCAACGAATTACTCTGGAAAGCTGGTTTACTAACTTAGAACAAACACCACTGAACCGTTGCCAACAGCTACCTGCACCTTACAACGACTGATTGCCGACAATAACAAGACAGACAAACAATAGACAAACCGACTTATTTGACTAACAATAGACCAACGGACATTTGACTAACAAAAGACGGATCGAAACGCACCAATCACGTTTACAGTCTTCACAGCCAATAACATCACGGCTTAACTGACAGACGACCAATAACATCACGAGATCGTCGACCAATCAGGACAACGACCAGAGACTTACAACATCTACTGACGATTCACAGTTCACTTGACTCTGATGATGACTTCCGCTCAGGTTGTCGAAACGTCAATCAATGTCACCTCAAACAGTCCTTCTCAGGACTACACTCACCAGGACGATCACAATTTACCGAATTATGATAATTGTCAGTCTTTCTTGTTCTGTGCGCTGAGCAACAGTTACGCTGCTTGTTTGGTGAATTGTTTACGAGCGGGTACTCTTATTCTGAGGCCCGGCTGTTTGTGTTTCAACGTGCATGGAAAGCTTTCCGAAAATTTTGCCCTCTTTGTTATAAACAAGTAATCGCATTGAGTCCTCGTAGAATTAAGGATAAATTTCACTTGTATTTTCAAAGTTTTCACAAATTGCCCTCGTCGCTGCGCGACTCGGGCAATTTTGTGAAAACTTTGAAAATACGCGTGAAAATTTATCCTTAATTCTACTCGGACTCATGCGATTACCTATACAAATACAGGGCAAATTAATATCAATCGAAGAGGTCGACTTGGAGCAAGTCTAGCATGTTGGAAAAATTTGTTAAAACATCAAAACATTACGTCTTTGTTGTTTAGATGTTAGTCACTTAACACTTAAGGTGTTTCGATACCGTTTTGGAGGGACCAAAAGTTAGATGTGGTCCCAAAAAACTATATCGAAACACCTTAACAGGTAAAGAAATTATTTTTTAGCGAACCTTACGTTAAGCATTAGTTCACCTAGCGGTTTTTGAAAATCATAGTTCTGAACGATGCCTTACCAGTGGCACCTTGCCCTTAGCGAGATTCACTGGGTGTTCAGCCATGATCATTTGACACTGCGTTACTTTGTAGTCGGTCGCAAAGCTGCTCCCATGCAGCAAATCAAGGTTGTACAGCTCCGAAATGATCCCAACCCGAAATGATCCCGACCCCAAAATGATCCCCAACCCTGAAATGATCCCCAACCCTCATCATTTTGGGGGCTGTACAAGGTCCATTCTTAACGCTCTTCCGTGTCACTAGGTCTGCGAAACACCGTTGTCAATGCGCGAACATCCTCACAGACCCATGGGCAGATAGTTCGGGCGAGAGGTAGAGAAAACGGACAAGATAGGTGCGAGCTGAAGCCTGGTGCGAGCGAAAGTTTACAAGACGGGCGGGAACAGCCCCTGGGGGGATGCCATTAACGGACTAGTTCAAGAGCCCATTTGCATTCTTGCTTCTGATTGAGCAATCAATGATCAGCTTATTTCACCGAACGTTCCTTTCGTGACCTCTTATACAGAGTGTAACTTTGCTAAATCTTGTACCTAGCTGTCACTCGTGCATACTGAAATCAACTTTTTGTCTCGTTCGTTCGATAGGCCTACCATCGAAGAACCCATAAAGCCGAGAAAATGTTCGATGGTAGGCCTTTCGAACGAGGGAGACAGAAAGTTGATTTCACTTAGCACGCATGAGTGAGATCTGGGTACAAGATTTAGCAAAGTTACACTCTGTATAAGACGTCACGAAAAGAACGGTGAAATAAGCTGATCGCTGATTGGGCACAAAAATACAATGTCACAAAATTTGTGCTCAATCAGAAGCAAGAATGCAAATGGACTCTTGAACTAGTCCGTTTAAGGTATCCTCTCAGGGGCTGTTCCCGCCCGTCTTGTAAACTTTCGCTTGCACCAGGCTTCAGCTCACACCTACCTTGCCCGTTTTAACTGCCTCTCGTCCGAACTATCTGCCCCTGGGTCTCCGAGGATGATGCGAGAAAGGAACTCAAATCAAGTCCCGTCTTTAAGTTTAAGTCCTGCACTGTAAATTCAGAAGTTCTGTCTTAACCCCCAAAATGGAGCCGTTTCAGTGAGTTAAATGCAGTATCATTATTAGGGCTAACTTGACTCTCTATTTTAAGGCCATAATAGCTCTATTTACAGGGGCTGGGCTGGCACCAAAGGACCAAATTGGGTCCCACTGTGGGCTGTTTCGGCTTTCAATGGGGGACATTTTGTCCCAGCTATGACTAAAATAGCCCCACAGTGGGCCGCATCAGCTCCAGGGGCCTCAGGGCTAATTTAGCATTTTGGGGCTGAAACAGATCTTCTGAATTTACAGTGTGGTCAAGGTTACAGAAGGCTTTTAGTTGTAGTCTCTCCGCTGTGTTGTGCGAATTCTTTCTACTCTCCAAAAGTAAACACGTCGATCACATTATAGGTACACTGTAGTGTGTTGGTATTTTTAGTGTGTTCGGTCAGATTCACTTCTTGTCTGGGCTTGTTTAACGTTTTTGTGTTCGTATTCTCTGTCTTTAGACCCTAGAGCAATCCACAAAGCTTGCGGACTCTAATTTTGAGAAACTCAAACGGGAATCGGAAAGATTGGAAGAGCTTACACAGAGACCCTGCTCGTGGTGGATTTGGATCATGTTAATAACGGTCTGCGTTGTGTTCATGTGGATGATCATATTTATTAGACTTTTCCCGAAGAAATAAATATAAGAGTATAAATAAAAAAATTAACAAATGTACTTTAAATGTCAGTTTCAATAAAAAACGAGTAGCGCTATTTTTGTTTAGTTGTTATCGCTATCTATGGGTTTGTTGTCGAGAGTTTTATCTTCGAATTGTCGAAAATAAAACTGCCGCATTTGCTCTCAATGACAAAAGAAATTTTTCTTGTGAATACTCTTACCCTGAATAGAAGAAAAGATGCTTTTATGGTACGCGGGTTCCTCCTGTGACATAAACAACAGCAATAACAATCAATAACAACATTTTTTATTATATAGACACCGATGAAATACCAGGATTTTTCCAGTGACGAAAATTTCGTATTCAGTGAAAATACGATTTTTATCTTTCATATGTGAAGATATCACGGTTGTCATGGCTGCTTCAGTCTCAGCCAATGAAATTTAGAAAAGTTATATGCCTTATTGCTATAATATTCAGAAGAAAAATAAAGGCTACTTATTTTCTCTATTTTTTCGACCAAATTCGAATGTGGGTAAGATCTATATTTTATTAGACTGATTCAGCGAATAAAGGATTAGTCCAAGAAATCGGTATCCTGGTATTTCATCTGTGTCTGTATAATAAACAGAAAATGACATGGCCGCTTGGAAATACGACATTTATCTTCTCGTGTTGAAAAGTATTTCACTCGTTCGCGCAATATTTTACTTCAACACTCGAAGATATTATAAAATGTGGTATCTTCGCGCGTCGGGTAGCGACAAATCGTGGGGTAGGCCATGGTGTAGGCCATGGCCTATCTTACGGCCTACCCGTGGTCAATTTCATAAAACAATTTACTCTTGAATCTCTTAAAATCCTCATCATAATCCACAGGCGCCCCAAGCTCAAGATGAGAGAAGACGATTGAGTTGCGAAACACGACCTTTGCTATCAGGCGTGTTGTGTTACAAGGCTCTCGATTTATCGACTTTGTGTGGGAAATTCACTTTCGTTTTTAAAATGCTAAAATTAAGTTATGAATGTGGAAATGAACTTCACTTGACTCGACATGGGGTTGTTTTTGTGTCTTGTGTGTAATTTTGGCGCATTTCGTGGCTGTTTTAGGCGAGTTTTTTGTTCGGTGTTGTTACAACACAATAACAACAACAACAACAACAACAACAATAATAATAATAATAATAATTAAACACTTTTATAGCGCTCACATCCACAAGTTGTTCGTGGTGCTTTACAACAATATTTTGATTGGTTTTATGTGTTGTAATAAACTCATCTTGAGTTTAGGGCGCCTGTGGATTATGAGATGAGGATTTTAAGAGATTCAAGAGTAAATTGTTTTATGAAATTGGCTGGGCCATGGGCCATGGATAGGCCATGGGATAGGCCATGGCCTACCCCATGGCCTACCCCACGTTTTGTCGCTACCCGCGCGGCCATGTAATATCCTCTTTATCTCAATTTTTTTTTTGCTCACAAAATTTAAGGAAAAAAACTTCATTTGCTATTATCAGGGACCGCGCGAGGGGTGGGCTGAGAGGACTTTAGCCTCCTCCCCTCACTTTTTGGCGCCATAAAAAAATAATGAGGAAGTTGGAAAATTCATAAGTCAGTGATTAGTTTCAGGGTTAACCAGCACTTAGTTTTCTCCAGTTAGATGTAATTGTCATGCGGGCCAAAAAAATGGAATAGAAACGGAAAACTCCACAAGATTTCAAGTCGCCTTGCTACCATTTGGCTTCGGGTTAGCTAAAAATCACGTGCGCTCTAGGGGACTCTCGCTTGAAGAGTTTGAACCTGATCAGATTTTAATTACAATCGACGGAAGTTGTAACTCGCGCTGTCGTTTGGCCTCTTGTGAGCTCTCATTGACCGTCTTTCAGCTTCTAAAGAGTTCGAACTTTTGTAGGCTTTCGCTCTTGTCTGGCCCGGGCATTAAGAACTGTAGTCTGTCTCCAGACAGACCTACCCGCAGTGAACTTTTTTCAAAGCTCGTACATTTCAGGTTGTATCTTCTGACTGGATCAACCTAAATCAATAGCGTTTTTTTATGGATTCTAGATTCTGGATTCAGTTTTATGATCTAGAATGCCAGGGGACATTGTTCAGTTTTGTTTTCGTATCAGCAACACAGCGGCCTGCACTTGTGTCCTGTAAAAAGTCACCGCCGAACTGAAAAACAGAGAAGAGTTTAAAATATCTGGCAGCTGTTTCGATATTCTCTGTGATCCTTAGCTAGGGTTCCTTTTTGTATTAGTTAAAACCCCTTCACGTAAACTCCCTCCCCCCCACCCCCCACTAAACGGAAAAAAGATACGGTCTATTAAAACTGAACTAACAGGCGATTTCATTAAAAAGAAGTAAAAACGACCTGTTCACACCATTCCTATTGGTTATAGGATGTAGTTTTTCGGGATTGGGCCTTTAAAAGGGTATCAATTTTCGAATCTTTTTTATCCTTAAATAGGGTTAGGGCTCAAAATCCTTTGCGGCACATATATACCTATTCTAAATTGACAGGCGTATCCCCCCGGGAGGGGGGTAAACCTCCAGTTTTCCACTGTTCAAAGGTTTAGCGAGGGTAAAGGTGATAGTCGTATTCACCGTGGTTCCTTGTTGTAAAACGCACGGGTCTTTTTCGCAGGGATTTACATTCACCGCGGTAACATTAGCATGCGCAGTCACCTTCTTGCACGCCTTTTAGTGAATAGATTGTCCGACCACCGCGGTGCAGTAACACAATAAAAGGCCAAAAAGGAGGATTGTCACTTGGTTCAAAGCCATTGTGCAAGCGTTAAACGCTTCTTAACGATTAAAATCTTTTAGTTGAAAGCTGTTTAATTTTTTCATGACGGCCGTGTTTAATGAACCACTGAATTAAGTGATTTCACGAAAACTCGCTATTTTGTTTTTTCATTTGTCATTCGTTAGCCTTTTGCCATTGCTTCTCTTTATCAGCCCATATTTGAAATAAAGATTGTCTCATCGTAGCCCTAGTGAAGGATCTTACGGGCACTCGCTTCTTCTTCTATATCCCGAAATTCATCCCGCTTGAAGCTAACGGGGTCGCGCCATATAGGCTTCTCTCGCAAAATCAATTGCGCAAGAGCCGAAATTCACCACACCATTTCAACGTAATCTCAGCCCCTTAACTGGCTGAAATGTCCAGTCCAGGCTAAAATTCGCCATGTAGTCACACGATTCCCTTAATTTATTCTTAATGTAATAGATTCAGTTGAACGTATATCGTAGTGTCACTACTGTGTTGTAGAAAGCTAAACCACTCCTCAACTAGAAGTGGATTAAGCCGTCCATAATCAAGAAGGATTCCATGTAATACTAATGAACGGTCACTCGGTTATATAATACAAATAAACGGGCCAAACAACTCCTGGGTTCAAACCATTTACAAACATTTACAAAAACTGTTCGGCTGCTTTTTGTGAATATGGCCGTTGCTATGGTGAAATTTAATAGAAATTTACCCTTTATTATAAAAATAAATATGGATCAATGTTTAAAAGAAAAAATTGTCTGTAAGCGATAACTGGGAAACTTACAGCATTTTCGTTTTTGAAAATCACACCCCTCTTTCAAGAAGCCCTGCTAATTGCACGTCTAAAATTCTTTATATTAAAAAGGAAACTTAGATTTCCTAGAAACATTAATCAACTATCTACAAAGTATTGAATATATGTGGATCAATAGTAAAGGTAAATACTTAAGGCTAAAACGGTTAAAGGTACAAATGAAAAACAATTAGATACTGATTTATTAAGGGTCTTGAGCCCTTGGAAACTGAATAACTTGTTCCACCTCAGATGTAGCTTGTGTGATTGGCCTTGGACCGCAATTGCATCCACCTTTATAAGGAAATCTGGAAACTGACCCCGCAAAGAAGCACTTCAAATAGCTACAAAAGAGAAAAATCTGTATTCTGACGGGTGAATAATTTACATCGCCATCATCACTACCTCGCAAAGAAGCACTTCAAATAGCTAAAAAGGAAAAATCTTTTTTCTGACAGGAGAATAATCAGTCATCATTATCTCCCAAGGAAGCACTTCAAATAGCTACAACGTGATAACCTGTTTTCTGACGAGTGAGTAATGTACATCAAGAACTTAACTCTAATTGCAATGCATGTGGGCAACAGTCACAGAGCTCAATAACAACCTGGGCATATTTTTCGTGTCACTATAAAAACATATTCATTGAACTGGTTATCCGACTAAAGTTTAGAAATTTTTCCTTTGGTAGACAGAAAAATTCAGAATGTAAACTTGGCCATCTTAGAACACAAGTGAAATCCATATTAAACCAAAAAACACTGAGCTTAAGCATCAACGCTGCTTTACACATAAGCATTAACACAACAACAAAAAAGGAAAATTTCCTTTTTCATTTAATTGTGCTTATGCTTCCATTGTTACATCGTCCACGTAAACCGAGACAACGTGTTGGATAATCCAACCACAAGCGCAAGCACAGCAAAAAATCAATTGCCACATTAGATTCCGATCGTGCAACTTTGGTCAAAGATTGTAGGCACTGTGCCTACATGTGTAACCGAGTGCTTGTCCATATTGCATGGCTGAACATTCTCGTGGTTATGCTTTTGCTCTACATTTTTGTGCTTGCGTCGAATGTGTAAACCAGCCTTTAGCTCTGTTCTAGAGGCTGAAAACGCCATATGGTAACCATTGCACGGTTGAACACAATGAGCGTTATTCAGCTCTGTGAGCTACAGTGATGCTTCAATTAAAAACCTTGCTAGTAGTGACCACTTTTCATGCCAAGGTTTAAGCTGAGCCACTGTCTGCCACTCCATAAAAGCTTAAAGTTAGATCAAGTAAAGCTAGTGATCTGCAGTTTACCAGAGGTTTACTGAAGTCGTATGCACAGCTTCCACTTGTAACACACTGATTGTTAACTTGTAATCTCAGTGTAGTCAATGATTCACTTCTTATCACAGCGTGACATAGTCTTGGTAACCAGTCCTCACTCATTTTACTGCACATATTGACTGTCAGATTGAATGTAGTGAGAGACTTGTTTTTCGCAAAACCAACACCAAGACGGTCTACCCAGTAATCACTCACCTCATGATCGCTGTAGTTGTTAATCGTCAGAGTGAGTGCATTTAATGAAGTGTTTTTCGCCAAAGCATCACCCAGACCGTACATCCAGTCACCACTCATTTCACTGTAATTGTTAATCGTCAGCGTGAGTGCATTTAATGAAGTGTTATTCACCAAACCAAAACCCAGACCGTCCATCCAGTCACCACTCATTTCACTGTAGTTGTTAATCGTCAGCGTGAGTGCACTTAATGAAGTGTTTTTCGCCAAACCAACACCCAGATCGCACATCCTGTCACCACTCATGTCACTGTAGGTGTTAATCGTCAGCGTGAGTGCATTTAATGAAGTGTTATTCGCCAAACCAACACCCAGACCGTACATCCAGCCACCACTCATTTCACTGTAGTTGTTAATCGTCAGCGTGAGTGCACTTAATGAAGTGTTTTTCGCCAAACCATCACCCAGACCGTGCATCCAGTCGCCACTCACGCTACTGTGGTTGTTAATCGTCAGAGTGAGTGCCTTTATTGTGTCTTCCGACAAACAATCTCTCAAACAGCCTCTCCACCCTTCAATTGCATCAGTGTGAACGTTGATTGTAACACTGAGTTTGTCTTGTCTGGCGTTCTTGACTTGGGTGAGGAGCGTTGTCAGTGAAGCAGGATTGTCAATAGAGACACCAAGCCTCTCCAATGGTTCACCTTGAACTACAGGCACATCGTGCTTATTTACAACAACAGTTAGTTTATCTGATAGTCCTTGAAAGATCGAGCTTATATCGTTCGTCAGCTCGCCCATGACTGTTACCGATGACAGGGTCTTGCGTTTCGCTAAACATCTTGCAATGCAGTTAGCACTGACTTCGGATAATTTTCCACGTACGTTTAATTTTAGACTAGAAAGAGGGGAGAGTAGTAAGGCTTCACATAAAGCTTTTGCCCCTTCACAACTAAGCTCACCCCAAAGGTTCACAGTTAGGCGCTGTTCCGTTACTGACTCGCTCCCTACCTCAAAAGGACGAAATTGACCCACCTGATTACCTGCCACAGTGCTGCAGGTGTCTGGATGAAAAGCATAAGAAGCCTGCGACCCTTTTGCAAAACGCAGATTCTTCACAACAGTCTGCCAATTGTCGGGGAGCTCTTCATAAACAAATGTTCTTAAATAATTCAGGGAACGATTTTCTAAAAGACCCCTTTCAAGGTAATGAGCACCAGAGAAACCCAGTTTTCCATTAACTTGTACATCAAGAGAGTTAAGAAAGGTTTGTCCCGAAAGTCCGTTGCCAAGAGCAGCAGCTAATTGATCCTGCATATCTCCACAAACGATCAAGGAAAGAGAGGTCAGAGATTCGTTCGAAAGAAGCCTTTCTAAAGCTTGTGCTGCAGTATCACTTCTTGAGTCAAAAATCTTGAGATCAACAGATGTCAGTGGTGTATCAGCCGACAATCCAGTTTCAAGAGCACTGGCCCAAGCCACGCCACACTCTTCTGCCAGTCCAAATGTTACTTTTGTAAGGGTCTTGCTTGCAGCCAAACCTTTGCCGATGATAAGTGCTTCACCATAACCGATAGGATTATACACTGTGAGAGCAAACTCTGATAAACTTGTGCTTCTAGATAGCCATCTGGACAGAACATCTGCTAGTTCTTGTGTTAACGTAAGGAATGAAATGCTTAGAGTAGTAAGCTGAGAGCAAGGTGCCAGGGCATCTACGATGGTCTTCATGTAGTCAATGCCAATCTTTGGTAGGCCAGACAAGGAAACTTTGGCAGGCAGCTGTAGACTTGAAAAGCTTTGGCAGGCTTTTAGTACTTGAACAAAGTGTTCACCTTGTAACGAGAGAGGTGAACTATTCTCCTGAGCTTCAGCATCAACGTAGTACATCTTCATTTTCACGCTCTGTGGAAAAGGTACCAAAAAACAAAGAGCAACCGCCATTTTCTCGGCAGCTCCACTTTCCCAAAAGCTTTCAGTGAAGAAATTTGCCGCTGCTTTACTACATTCAACCCAGTTCCAGTCACCCGAGCTCTGAAGCTTTTCACCAATCTGACTAAATAGAATACTAGCTTCCTCGCCCAGTATACCAGAGACAAAAAGAAACACTTGTGGATATTTCGTCACCAAATCATCAAAGGTTAAATGCTCAAAGACATTAAGACGGAATCCATTAGGAAACTGAGTAATTGTAATTTTCAGTGGACAAAAATCTTGTACCAGAATAATTTAAAGCATATCGCATTCTTTTTTACATTTTTTGAGAGCTATGGATGTAATTTGTTATCTGTAATAACCCCAAAGACAATTTCTTATGGGAAACCGAGAAAATGAATTTCAAATTTCACAAAATGAAATCTTACGCATAAAAATTTATCTATTTTACCTGTGTTTACACAGTTCCTGTGAAATTTGAATTTGAATTTCACGGGCTCTCATAAGAAATTGTCTTTGGGGTTATTACAGATAACAAATTACATCCATAGCTCTCAAAAAATGTAAAAAAGAATGCGATATACTTTAAATTATTCTGGTACAAGATTTTTGTCCACTGATTACTCAATTTCCTGATGGATTCCATCTTAAACCTTTTTTTCCGTAATTTGCGTGCAATATATGATGCAGCGAGGTATTCCTGGAAGGTCTTGTGAAGAAAGCAGTATTCATGTTGTGGAGCTAACCTCTTCAAACTTTCCTCCTTGTACACAAGGCCTAGTTCACGAGCTACTAATTTCTCATTTCTGCTTTCAAGTTCCGTTAGTTCTTCTTCACGAAAACCATAACGATCAGTCAGAAGACATTTCCAAGCTAACTTTCCAAGTGCAAGGATGTCCTTTCTAAACGTCTTCTCTAAAACTTTGTCGTCTTTATGGGCCTCCAGATTGTGTTTTGCACAATATCTTCTCAAGAGGCAACGGACAATTATTTGGTAAAGCGCACTACGGGAGGATGGGAGTTTTCCTTCATAGTCCTCGTAAATTACACAGAGTAGAAGTAAATTAAGCGGATTGTTACGGAGCGCATGTAATAAGGTGTTTTCTTTTATTTCTTCAATGAGCATCTCTCCCTTTGACGAATGATCTGGACCAACACTTGCGAAATGTTTCTTGATATACTCAAAACTATCATTCTTTGTGAATCCTTCGATCTGTAAAAGAATGTCAAAAACGAAACTCTTTCGCACTTCAATTCCCTTTTCCTGACGGGTTGTGGCCACCACATAGCAAAATGGTAAAATTCTTCTGTCAAGTAGTTTATCCACATGATGCTTTGATTTTTGGGGAAGCTCATCCAAACCGTCCAAAATGATTAAAATTCTCTCCTGGTTATGAATATCCCTGATGAAGTCTAATAACTTTTCTCTGGTCTTATCCTCTACATCCTCGGGCAGAAGTTGTTCAACAATGGCTTCCATTATATCTGTTTCGATGTCTCGGCACTTCAACAGAAGCACAAGTTCGAATTTCGGAAAGGTTAACGTAGTTGCAGCGTTTTCGTTCGCCCAGTCGTAAGCAAGTTTAAGACAAAAAGTAGTTTTACCAATTCCTGGGCTTCCTTCTACTAACGTCATGACATCCTCGCCTTTCTCGTGAGCCCCAAAGATGTCACTCACATTCACCTCATCACCTTCTGCCTGAACGCCTGCTTTTGGTCCTCGAAGATCTATTAATGTCATTGCATCCTCACCTTTCTCAGAAGCCCCAAAGATGTCAGACAAGTTCACCTCATTACCTTCTGCCTGAACGCCTGCCTTTAGTCTTGGAAGTTCAACTGGCATCATGACATCCTCATCTTTCTCAAGAGCCCCAAAGATGTCACTCACATTCACCTCATCAACTTCTGCCTGAACGCCTACTTTTGGTCTTGGAAGATCTACTAACGTCATTGCATCCTCACCTTTCTCAGAAGCCCCAAAGATGTCACACACGTTCATCTCATTGCCTTCTGCCTGAACGCCTGCTTTTCGTCTTGAAACGATTTTCAACCTCGTGTACACATTTTCAAGGGGTAACTGGAGTGTGTTGTCCCAAAGAAGTGGCCTCAACTGGGCACGTCTGTTGTACTCAGCTTTGAGCAATTTCACAACTACTGAGTTATTAGTACCTGTCGGAACAATAGAAATTTATCTTAGAAAAGACAGAATAAAATTTACAGGACCCTAACTTGTTGAATTTGCTGCTTTACTCTCATTCTTTGACCGGGGGAAATTATGTAGGGCTGTGTTGCTCACTTTCCAGCACTCATACATACACTAATTATATGTTGTAATTTCATTACAGAGTGCTACGCGCTACATCACATTAGTTACTCTCATGCCTTTTTATTTACTACTACGTTATATATATATTTTAAATGTTTCTCAAAAGCAGTAGCCTGCGAGTAGTCATTCTAATTTCCTCAAATCCAACTGTGTGCGTGAATGTAAATTTTAAATGATAAAAAATCAACAGTAAAAACGAGGAAATGTTGGGGAGAGGGAAGAAGTCTACAAAAGCCGTCAAGAAGAAACGTCATTACAGTAATAGCAACCCTCCTTTCGCCCAGGAGTTTTAACGAAACGAGAAAGAGATTACCATAATGTGTGAACCTTGCTATGCAAATAAGAAACTAGATAATCACGTCGACTGAACTGATAAAGAAATACGTTTTTTCTTTCCTCAGAACTTCAATTAAAACTGATGTTATCGAGATGTGTCTAGCCTAATCTCTTTAATTGCTCTAGATTGTGGCTTCGTTTGCGTATAAACCACACAAGCCTTACCTTCCTGGGTATCCGCCAACAGCCTAAGTTTCTTTGGAGAAGGAGTACCACTTGAAGATAACGGTCTTTTGCTCTTTCCTGTACCATGACTTTCTGATGAGCCTGGAACAAAAGAAAATTGAAAATTAAGCTGTTCTCACACTAGACAAAGACTATCCACCAGAGATGGTTAAAATTTTGGGCAAACTTGTTACTCTGTGTTTATCTGTCTATTTCAACTGGTTTCGATGATGTCAGATTCTGATCCGTACAAAGGTTTGAGTATATGTGACCGTTCTCACGTGAGTATGCAAAATCAAACTGTCCATTTTTCTGCCTTTTTGTGGCTACGTCTGGATGTAAGGATGTAAACAGAATAGTCCCTACATATTGACTGCGGAAAGTTTTCAGATTGCATTACACTCAAGATAAACACTTCTAAATGCGTGAATGCGAGTCTTATCCTATAATTTACAGTTCATAATACTAGTAACATAATCATCAAAGGAATAAGGTAAACAGTGTCGCAACTACAAAAACACTACAAACACTATTGACACTCAGAGATGCACACATGTGACTCGTCATTCTCACACCAGGACACAGTACTCTCTAGAATAGTTTTCAGCGTAAACCAGTTAACTTGTCTTTACTGTGCCAGCAGCCTTTGTCCTTTTTTTTTTTCAAACTTTGTCTTGAAATGTTCTTGAATTTGATAATTCCCATCACTGGCCTAAGATACTAAAGGAAACACGCCTTAAAACATGTTTAAGGCCTACAGTGTTTGTGGTCACCCATGTTAATTTTCACTAACAACAGAGTCAGATTCGGAGTCATGACCAGAGTTTCCGATTGCGCTTTCAATTTTATCGCTTACGATCTAGTGAAAACCAAATTGTTGGAGTACAGTGTAGAAAGCAGAAATTCTGTGCTCGGAGGTCCTGAGGATGAGCCCTGTGATTGGTTTATTCTCCCGCTTAGAACTGCTTATGATTCCGACAATCTGGGCCCCGCAGGGGCCCTCGCAGGGCCCCTTTTGATACCAGCCAATGGCTGATAGGGCTACCCTGCCGAAATAAAGTTGACTTGACTTGACTTGACTGGATTGTAAGCGACGGAGTCATAAGCGCAATCTTAAGAAAACGGAAACGTTTTGATTTCTTGCGATTCTGATTCCACTGCCCTTACAACTCCACTTATGGCTCTGTTGTTTGATTTTCACTCTCTATCGCAAAAGCTCTGTTAGGCCCGCCCTCTCTAATAAGCTCCCCTCTCCTCTTTGGGGCATCAGTTTTTGAAATTACATGTATACCCTCGTAATCTCTATTATGCCACCCACTTCGTCGCCAGTTGGTGTATTAACTTGGCCGGACTTTCTTGATAAGAACTAAGTTAACTGCCTTTGAGTTTTGAGCCATCTCTAATACGTCCCCCCGTTAATGAGGCCATAATTTTAGCTCTGATACTAACAGTGGTTACTGAAGGACGTTTGTGCCCAAAATCTTTCCACGTGATCTCAGATTTTTTTGTTTTTAATTTTGCTGCAGTTAAGTGTTGACCAAGTTATACCACAAAGGCAAAAAAATTGGTGGACACAGTGCTCGTTTCAGACATATTTAGCGTATTTCAGACCGTAATGTTTCTAGAAGCTTTCAACTGGTCATGTGGTGATATCAGCCTCATTGCAATCAGCAAGAAAAAAAAGTAAAAGCAAGAACACTGGATAACGTCGATGAGTTGGTTTCAAAGCAAAAATCAGGCCTATGTACTTGTAAGTCACGCCCGCCCGCATTTGTAAAAACACTTGATCGTATGTGAGTAGAAAAAGCAAAAAAAATTAACTTCAGCATGTCCAGAATTTTTTGGTGTTTGGTAAAAATGGAGAGAATCAGCAGTAGGACTGCTGAGCTATGGAACACATTTTCATCTGAGTTTAAATCAACCAACAACTCGTTCATTACGTTTAAAACCGGCCTTCTCCAATTTTATTCGTCTAAGTGAGAAACTTACAGTCCTCCATTTTGATAATTGTTTTAATTGTCTATTGTAACATATGTTTCCGAACACCCTTTCCCTGTTTGTAATTTTAGTGTATCTTAGCTTGAGGGAGTTAGGTTGCAATTGGGACGAAAGTTCTGTTCCTTTCTCTTGCCCCCCCCCCACCCCCTCCCCCCCCGCAATTTATCTCAGTTTGGCTTATTTGCTATTTGTTACGTAGTTAATTTTTGTAAAGTATCTCTCATTGTAATTGTTGTGGCAAACGCATTTAACTCAACTAAGTAAACTATGGAAAGAAATCCTGGGGTCATGCGCAACAAAGAGAACAAAGTCTTGGCATTGATATTACAATAACCGCCACTGCCGAATTTGTCTACATTTCCTCCTCAGCGCATGCTCCATGGATGATGGGTCATGACAAAGTAATGTGAATGGTGTGCGCAGTACTTAAGGATGTGAATAAACTGATTGCGAATGCCCTAATTTATTTTTGACAGCAGCAGTAACACAGGTTCTAAAATCACAGAGATAAGTCATTTTCCTAAAAACGTCTTTTCTGCTTTCTTGGTGTGCTTTTTTGGAAAGGTGTAATTCTTGGTGTTACGGAAACCACTGTTGGTTAGCTATTGTGTTTTGATCTGCGGATTGTTTATTGTCTCTTCAATCTTTTGTTTTACGTCATTTGGTGATCACAAAGTTCATCTGCAACACCACGAAACTGCCACTTTTTTTTCTTCTCATGGCCCACACCTCACCATCCAAATGGTGATTTCAGTGATCATTATACAAAAGGTTTGCCTTTCAGTGATCATTATATGAAAGATCTGCCTTTGAGTGATCATTATACAAAAGGTTTACCCTTGTGAATCATTTAACCTTATTACCCCCACAAAAATTTTGAAGACTAAACTTTACCTTTGTGAAGACTTCTGCTAGGTTCCTTAAAACCCTGAGAGATCATAGTGGTTGACAAGTGTCTTCCTTTCACTAATGTATCCTGGTTATCTGCTGTAGACCCTGACAAAAAAACAAATAACACTATTGCGTAGATCTACGTGTGCACTGTAGCAAACAGATTCGACTTTTCTAATAGTACTGTTGATGGCAACAGGTAACTGTGAGAAACCCTGTGCAAATAAAGAACAGAAAAAAACACCTTATACACCATCTTTCTACAGTCGAAGCTCTGGCAAGCGATCATCTTGGGAATTCAGAAAAGTGGTTGCAACTAGAGCTGGTCGCTTACAAGAATAGACTGTCGTTATAATGCCACCAAGTGATAAAACATTGGAGGGTGGGCACTTACAAGAACTTTTGGCAGAAAACTTGGCATACATATTTTGTATGTTCACCCTGATGGTTACTAACGGTACTGTAGTAACATTAATATTAAACAGCTAATTGTTGCCTATCACAGAAGAGTTTCGCGTAATTAGTCAACAAAACATTAGCACTCGTGTTATATATTTCATCAAGAAGTGAACACTTTTATTGAAGTGTTGACTGAGTGGTCACTCACGAGAACTCAAAAACAAACTGAGGAAAAGACCAGTCAGTAAATATTTCCAAAAGTGGTCATGGTCACTTACAGGAGCAGTTGCGTATGAGAGCTTTCAATTACAGAGTTAAAGTGATAACTTTAATGAGGTTTCACAATACTGATTGTAGGAGAGCTTTAACCGTATATAAGCACACAGTGTTTGTATATACACCTCTAACGACAAGTAAGAATTTTTCTTTAGATCAGTAAAAGTAGCCTTTAGTTTTGCATCTGGATTGGGTGAGAAACAGTAAAAATCATGAATAAATTACAAAGAAAATTATGGTATACTCTCATGGTATGCTGTGTGTACCACAGTATCAAGAGGCTTTCGTAAATCACTCTACCCAATAAGGAGTAAATTTTCTTCCAAATAGCATAGCCAGCAACATGGATGGTGTAAAACTGCAAAATCGCAGTTAACTGATTGTTCAGTTTGGTACAATGTTTGATTAGAAGTGTTGCCATGGTAACTCCCAATGTGTGGAAACCTATTAAAGAAATTACTGAGTAGACCTTTTAACAGAGAATTTTGCATTTTTTGCCTGTATGTCAGAGTTCTGGATTGTACATGTAATTTTTTATGTACCATGAAAACTTTAATTTACTCTACTTACTTTGACTTAAGTTCAGCATCTTTCCTACAAGTGCATCGCACTGATCCTGCCAACTGTATGTATTTGCATATTCGTCACGAAGAGCCTTAGTCTCTCTAAGCCGTAGGACCCTGTCTTTTTTACGCACAGTTCTGATTGCTTCAGCCCACTTCTTGGGATCCTCTGAATCAACCACACAGCTTGAACCATAGAGCACGTTCTGAAGAGCTTCTCCAAGACCTGAGTTACCACTTACCAGCACAGGCAAACCAGCAGATAAAGCCTCTAGGGCAGCCAGCCCAAAGCCTTCAGTTCTTGATGGCATTATAGCGAGATCTACCTCGCAGAGCAATCTGGCCAGGTGTTCTCTGCTTTTCTTGAAGGAGCGCACTGTTAGTTGCTTACGGGTAATACCATGTTGGCATAACTTGTCTGCTACCCCATCTTCTTTTCCATGTGGTGCACCAACAAAGACAAGCTGGTAAGAACTATCGTTCAACTCAGCAATTGCTTTAACTGCAATGTCGTACCCCTTCAGCTCAAAATCTTCATTGTCACCCCGCCCGAACACTAAAACACAAAATGTTCTCCTTTCTTCAGTGGCTTGTTCAACATGGGAGAATTCAGAGAAAACACTTGGGGTGATTTTGAACACGGCTTGGTCTTTTTTGCAGTAACGGAGATAACGGGAATAAGCATCTGCCAGCTTGGGTCCAACTGCTACAACCTCATCTGCCAACTCACATAGCCTTATCTCTGAGAGATGCTTCTTCTCACCTTTGGAAATGGCATCTGCATAATCTTTGTACATTCCCAGTTCTTCAGGGGCCGTGTGCACAACCTGGATCCACTTGCAGTGGCAATGCCGCTGGATGAGTTGTACTTGCCGACCAAGGAGTAGCCCATGACCTATCACACAATCAACTTGATGGCCTTGCGGTAGAGACAACAACCAGTCAATTGGCTCAAAACCAATCAGTTCCTCTGCTTCAATAAGATGGACATTGTGACCAGCAGCAACTCTCTTATCCTCTGCGCTGCAGTGAGGGAGATAGACACTGACATCAACATGAGGATGCTGAGCAAGCTGAATGGCAAGCTCTCTATTTATGGTCGACAAGCCTCCCTTGGTGGATCTCCACTCACTGCTCAACAGAGTAATTCTTAGTGTCCTGTTGGAAGCTGAGCTTTTTCCACTGTCTGGGCCTTCCTGTGATGTAGAGGCTGCACTAGGAAAGGAAGAATCCTAAAACAAAAGGGGAGCACACCCAATGAATAGTTAACAGTAAATTATGACTAGCCTTTTTGTTATACTCCATTACATTACTTTTCATGAAGTTATAATAAGACAGAAACCGACAATTGAAGGTGGATTGAAATTGATTGGCTAAAAGGCGAAAACATTGACCTTTTGCACTTCATTGTGTTTTAGACTTCTGCAAGAAAGATTGATGGTGGCTAAAAAATGCTAAACTACTTCCCAGGGCGGGGAAGGGGGGGTTACTCAATAAAGTTGTAAACGAGGAGGCTCCGCGTGGAGTTTTAAACCCTTACCCTTTAATATACTAATTTTTACAAAAATGGTACCCCTTTCATATACCTACAGCAAAATTGCATCCCTTTCTTATACCTCAAGACGATGAGCCAAGACATAGAATTTTCTATAACCGCCACGTTTTTCCTGGGTTTTCAGTCATTCTGATTCAGTTGCGTAGTCATTTCTGCCAAAATGTGGCACCCTTTGGTACACTTCGCTTTAGCCACCATTTCTTCTACTTTGCAGCTGATTTTGCAACCCTTCCGTATACTAAAATGGCAATTTTCCTTACCCTTTAGTATACTGCGAGCTTAACCAAGGGACCCTTTCCGGTGGAGCCTCCCCGTATAGCCCACTATAGGAAGTAGCTCCCCCTGGGCACTACTGTTAGTCAAGTCTTGAAATGTTGCTACTGAAAGTACCAGTGGTACAGCAACTTGATGGCCAGTCAATAGCACTTGAGATAAATACATCAAATAAAAATACTACTGTTACCTTTGTCAGCCCAGACATCACAGGAAGCCTAAACAACCTTCAACACTAACACTGTACTTCAATCTGTGAATAAAGAAAAATAATGAAAACTCAGTTTGGTACTAAATGTGACCTCTCACGCGAAAACGTACACTAACAGATATCCGTTTTGAAATGCATAGCCGTTCGTAAGCCGTTCGCCAGCCGTTCGAACAGGATGCGCGGTATCTGTTCAAAAAAAATTGTCAGCCGTTCAAACGGCTCGAGGTATCCGTTCAAAAACAATTGTCAGCCGTTCGAACGCCTCTGGCTATCCGTTCAAAAGAATTCGCCAGCCGTTCGAAGGAGAACGGCTCGAGCTGTCCGAGCTAGTGCTATCCGTTCCAAAAATTCAGCCATTCGCGTGGAACGACTTGTCAAATGAAAAAGTCTAGTACCCTTCGCAGGCGGTCACGTCTATACGAACTTTGTAAACTTCTGGTATGCCTTACGAACTTTGTATGCCTTGTTAGTTTCAATAATCTCTTCAAAAACTTATCAGAAGCTAAAATTCAAGTCTGCCTTGGACTATCCACCGATATGCTACCAATATGTTTCAGATGGTTGCGTTACAGTTTTGATTGCGACAGCTGTTTACGCTTGCTGTTTACGACTGAATATGCGTTGTCTACAAACTTACCTCGTGAATAGTCAACTGAAGGTTCTTTATCTGCTTCTTAGCTATCTTCGCTGTCATAACGTTCGATTATCGATGTACATTTTATCTAAGACTCAAGTTTTATTCAACATTGACTTTCCCGAAAATGTTTCCATCTTTTACAGTATGCAAATTTGACGCGCTTTTGATTAGAGGTCTAAAAATATCTCCCGTGGGACTACACTGTCGGCTCGTTTCCTAAGATAAAGGTTTTGAGGACCATTTTCATTTTTCCGGTAATAACTTTTGATTTACTTTTGATTTAAATCCGCACAAAGTCGTGAGTTTCCTGAATTCGATGCATCATGGGCTTCTAAAAGAGATAAACATTAAGATAAAGTACATGTTATTGACGTGATGAATTTATTTGTGGCTGAAAGCACACACAAGCGAATTTTTTTCAATAATGCGTGCGTGACACAACTTGTGACTTGGCAAATCGTATGCAAATTTTGGTAAGTTCGTAAAGTCATGCTTCGGTGAGTACAAACAAGTTCGCTTTTCAGTTGAGTTTTGTTCCTTGATTAAAGTCCTTGGAATCCGTTTTAAAGACTAACAGTTTAAACATCAGTGTGGAATAGCATTTTTTATAACAACAGAAGATGCTGGAAAGAAAATCTCTCAGTACGTTTACCGTCACAAACAGCTACTACATTTCGGATAATTGTTGATAGTTTAGTTTGCATTTCCTTCAGAAAATTCGGGAATGAACCATCTCGTTTTAATTCCATCATTTATTTGATATAGCTTTAGAGGCCCCTTGATCAGTTTGGGTCTTATTCAGTTTTCAGTTCTCTTAAACCGTGTGTCGACTTTTCTTTCAAAATTATTTTTCTTTGCCTATTCTGTGGTGATCAGTTAGCTGGCCGGTTGCGTTAACTCTTGTTATCAGTTGAAAGTTTTTTCCTGTCGCGTTATCTCTCTCCTTCTTCTTCTCTGTTCGAATGATAATGTTATTTGAACAGACAATAGCCTTTCAGCTGTTCACAGCCAACCATTCGAAATTTTTTGATGGCCGTTCACCCGTTCACCGCGAGCCGTTTGCAAATTTTTCCTAGCCGTTCACCTGTTCACAGCCAGCTGTTCGAAATTTTTCTTTGGTCGTTCAGCCGTTCACCGCAAGCCGTTCGAAATTTTTCTTTGGCCGTTCAGCCGTTCACCGCAAGCCATTTGAAATTTTTCTTTGGCCGTTCAGCCGTTCATGGAAACCGTTTTAAACGGCTTGGCCATCCGTTTTTCATCCGTTCAGAAGCCGTGCGTTTTGCCGTTGAACGGATATCCGTTAGTGTACATTTTCGCGTGAGAGGTTACAAATGTGTCATGTTTCATTTGCCATCAAACATTCAGGTTGAAGTTCAAATGTGTGTTAGGTGAACTTTTGTATCGATAACCATTCAGCAGAAAAGTTTTTTCAGCCATGTTTTCTAGTGGGTAGATTTGTTTAAGCACAGTTTCATTTGACTTTGGTATTGAAAAACTCACCAACATAACACGCTGCATTAGCTCCATGCCTATGACTGTCACATTTTGCTGTGACATGTCCGGGCTGCTTAATTAGATGCAACGAAAGGCAAATTGGACAACTGGAAGGAAAATCCAACAGACACAAATCCTTAAACAACCTGCCTGATTTGGAAGCATTGACATCCTGAGTGTACAGTCCTATCCCAACAAAGTTTTGCATTGTACAGTTTGACTCAGATGGCAAAGTTTTTTTCTCTCTTGAAAGTTGTGAACACTACTATTGCACAAATTGGCATAAGCCTGGATTCTTGAATGCCGTCCTTGCATGTATGGTATCGAGAATGTGAGGCAATGGATCTAGAGCTAACTTATATACAAGTGAAAGCAATATTTCACAGCATCAATACCCTGCCTTCAATAGTGCCAACAACACACTAACTTTGATTAAAATCAAAAGTGGCTTTTTTGTTCTTTGACCTACTCCCAACAGTTGTTTTTTTTTTGTTCAATATACTCCATCAGAAAAACTTACCAAATCTTGCTACAGGAATCCTTAACATCTTGAATGCACACATGATGCTGCTTGAGTTGACTGGCTAACTAGTACTCGACCTTTAAAACAATAAACCAAAAAAGGTTTAGAATGGAGAATTGTGGTATAGAGTGGTCCATGCTTATATGGTTGACATGAATACACATACTCCTCTGCTTGCCATGAATTGCATAAGCTTCTCGCACTCTGTTAAGTTGTGATTAAAGACCTAAGGATTATTCTTGCCTGGCTCCACCCACAACCTTGCTCATAGGTTCTCTCTTCTTCCTGTAGGGCCCTGGTGCGAGTTTCTCAAAAGATTCAAAAACTTTTCAGGCCCGAAAACCCATTTGAACCACACGAACAACTCATTTTACAAAGCCACTATTTTACTGATATCTGTAAGATAACAAATATTTAACTTTTGTTAAGTTTCCTGCTTAGAAACATCTTTGGTTACAAGATACAGTGTGAGTTATCATGCCCAAAATCGGCCCGAAAAGTTTCGGCTTTCAAGAGAAATGCACACCTGGAGTGAGAAAAGGCAGGAAGAAGAGAGAACCTGGGAACAAGATTGGCTCCACCCGTTCAATGTAAGCCTTCATGGACTTCAGTAAGTACTGTCTCCATTGAGTCATCAGTGTGATACAAGTGTGTAAGTTTCTGGTATGTGGTTTGCATACAGGGGTAGTTCACATTCCCAGGGTTGCCATGGATACCTTCACACCTGCCTTGAGTTGCATAAGCTTCCCACCAATTACAACCCTCTAGGCACCAGTTCCTAGGCTCATTTTAATTATTGGTGACGAGTTTAACACAATTTTTTTTACTGTGTTTTAATTCCTCAGATAGCTTGCTTTTACACTGGTGAGTATGGTTGCTTTCACTTTTCAATGTTTTTTCAGGTTTAATTCAGTGAGTGATTGCTTGATGTTACACTTGTCAACCAAGCTGCCAAGAATGGTTTAGTACCCTGCAGTTAAATCTCTTTGAATTTACCCTGTTGCCAATGCAAAAAACCTTGAATGTAAAATATAGCCACATTAACATACTGTTTTTCTTTCACATTTAATTTGTGTTATGATTTTTTTGCACCAGCAGGATTAATTTACAATAACAACACTGAATTGAATATGTTCATGTGGTTCCATTTTAGATTATGTCATGGTATAATGGACAACTGCGTGATTATCATAGCCAAAACAAAAACTGATTATTAGCCCCATTTTTATAACATTAAATTGCCATTTTAAATGATTTGTATAATTTTTGCTTATGACCATCATATGCAATTTTTGTAGAACGCACTGACAAGTGAACCAGAATTCAAATCGAAGGGCAACAAAGCTCAGTACCAGCATCAGCAGCTAGTGCTTGATAAGCTTACTGGGGCAAGGGATTCTTTGGCTATGGCGTGTGCAAAGTACGAGAAAACTAAAGAAGCCATCTAAGAAGGTATCAGCTGGTAGCAGAAACGTATTAAGGTTATTAAGTTAGCTGATAGGAGTGTATTAGGCAGGTCCACTGTGAAGAACTTGTTAGTCAGATGAGTTATATAGCTTCAAATTCTGAAGATGAGAAGCACACTTTTTGCTCCAAAAGGCATAAAGTCGACGTAGGATCAGAGCTTCTGGTTTTGGGAAGGACATTAAGTCTACGCGGTTTTTTCGAACCAATGTCTTCTGCTAGATTTCCTATCCAGAGTGGTGCTTTGCAAACAAGCATCCCAAGGAATAGGATCGGTCCTTGCTATAAGTTGAGTACCCATTCATATTATTTCTGTATTTGATTTCATTCACTTGTATGTCTTTTTTTTCATTATTTGCCTCATTACCGGTACTCTTCTGCTTTGTTTAACTCTCTTAGTGCTGGTTTCGCACAGCACATTCATTATTCTCCACTTGGTTGTGTGTTTTGTGGCTGTTAAATGGTAGGGTAAAATAGGACAGAACTCATCATTCTTACATTTTGATTGTGGCTATGACTGTCATTCAGGGTCCGAAATTGTGACCAGCTGGTCACCAATGCGACTGAAAATTGAGTGTTGGAGACCAGAATTTCAAGGCTAGTCACCAGCAGGCGACTAACTTTCAGCATCTTGTTAATATTTTGAGCCCACTCTCAAGGAATTAATTTCATTTTGAATGGAAAAATTTCCCAGCAGAAACTTACCCCTTGTCTTGTCGAAGTTTTTAATCTCCATAGAAAATAATTTAGATCAAAAAGGAAGGTAATAAATAACCTCCACAACAGTTGTAATCCACACACTGTAATCAACATTTAGTGGCCACCATGTTTTCAGTGGTTTCATCTGACAGCCATATGGTGGGCGCATTGGATAAACCCGTGTTTCCTTTCGCCATTGAATATTCAACGAAACGTCATGTTTCCTGGCGCTCTACAAATTATCAAGAATGCTTTACAGTCAAGAGAACCAGAAAGCGCAAAGAAGTTCATTCAAGGTTTAGACATAGTGTGGGCTTCTCAGTCAGTGGAAGTTGATCTGTCCAAGCTACCTAAAGACAGCCTTGGTACAAGTTACATACCAGACGACATTTGCAGTAAACCTGAAGCCGGCAAACCCGTGGCACTGCAGGAAACCGGAAATGGTTTTAAAATGGGGTTGGAAGACCTGCACGACTCCTATTTCACGTTTTCATAAGCTTCACCTTACATATCTCCCGTCTTTTGACCAATTTTGCTTCTTGTATTTTTGTAGTGGGTTTTAGTTTGGAGGATTTTTAAATGGTGACTGAATTGCACCATTTGAACTTACCACTTGAAAATGAAATTCATATCTTCGCGCCCCCATGTAATATCCCCTTATATATTTAAAACTGGAATTCCGAAGGCATACAGGGTTTTCAGGAGAGTAACTTCCAGTTTGGTGTGGTCAAGTCTCTTCAAGAAAAACTCGTCAAAAACGACTTATCTAAGGATGATGATTCACTTGTAAACACGAGACACGTTCAACTCAATCAACACGCCAGAGACACATTTCAATGGTCATGGTCAATAAAATGTTTATGCTAACATGACGGCTCAAAGCTGTTCACTTGCCAGTAGATCGGTCACAAAAGCGACTGTAGGCTTTTCTTCGATTGTTTTGCTCGAATACACTACTGTAGATCCCAGCAAAGGGTTTTCAGCTCCTCTATTAAAGCAGATATCATCGAGACACGTGAAATTGTTGTGTTACATACCATGCGACGTTCATTGAAAAGGACAGATTTCACACGTTATGCAAATTTGATGCACTTTTGATCAGACTACATTCACTATTTTGTACAAATTCTTTTAAAGTTGTCATTGACTTTGAATTTCAATGTGAGTTTCATTTACTATTTTAATTTTAATCGAAGGATAAAGTGCGGGCAATTTATTTGAGGCCGCACTACAGTATGCAAATTGCGTTCACTGTGAACTAAAAATAATTGCAGGAAAAAAAGCTTGCTGTTTCACTCTAATTCTTTTCCTAACATCATAACCTTCGATTTTTAGAATAGGTTGCATTCAACAGTTTCGCTTTTGATGGCAGGTTTGAGTCTGGCAAATGCAATTATGAATTTCCAATTTCAATGCTGAAAATTTTAGCTTCGTTGTTAAAATTTTACATCGCATTCGGCACGCAAATTATTCACGGCAACCCTCGACACCAAAAATTATAGACACATGTTTAAACATTGGACCAAGCGTTGGAATGACTTCAAAGCCGTTTGAGTTTTCTAATGTTTAACGGATTATCAGAAGTGTACGTTTTGCCATGGAAGGTTACAATGTAAAATATCACTCAGTCGGCCGCTGTTTGTCATCACGCAAAGTTGATTGTTTGCTGTGCTGAATGTTCGTTTTTTCTTTCGAAGGGAGCGAAAGGATTAATTTCCGTTTAATAAAGGTGTTTGGAATATAGAGAGGGCTTTTCAAATCAGTTGGAAGAAAAAAACGGCAATTCCTAAGGGGGGTTTGAATGATTACGGAATTTCAAAGGCATGGGGGGGGGGTAGAACGGTTTGGAATTCCAAGGCAACGGGTGGTTGAGCATTTTGGAATTTCCTAAGGCAAGGGGGTCTAGATGAAGATGCTGCCCGTGGTAGGGTATGGATAATTATTTTCTGGAATCACCCATTACCGGTTTTTAAATGTGGTTTTGATGACGCTCTTGACATATGAAATACGTTGAATTTGGTTTGTAGGTTTTTTGGTTTCTTCTGTAAGTACCGGATGACGAATGATGTAAAACAAAAGACAGAAAACAATTCAAGTCCAAAATAGAACCAAAACATTATGTCTCACAAACAAAAGAAGGACAACGGGTACCTGCAGAAAGACCCGGTTTTTCAGCCTCTTGTGTTTGAATTTTTGACGAGAAAGGACCTATAATAAAATCTGTACACATAACCTTATCTAAATCAGCTACGCAGAGAAGCACGGTGCCAAATGAGCAAAATTTGATAAAATTTTGTACACCGCTGTACATACCATAGCCAAAATCTAAAAGCATTGTCTGTTTACGGGCAAACGAAATTGCCGATGTCCAGAGACTGGTTCGAACAATTTTGTTCAGAAGTGACCTGGTATGAGCAACATGGCGGCTTGCTTCACACAACACTGCTTGAAGGCTTAGCACTCGTCAGTACATGGAAAGGAAGTAGTGTTATGTTCAGTCTCCAAACTAAGAGAGCTATCTATTTAACAAAAACTCCTTTTCAACTAAAATGTAACCTACACGATCATTTAATGCCTTTTTTACATGGCAGTCTGACTCTTGCGATCGTTCACTAGTAAGATTATGTTTTGAGTGAAGAAACGTCTATAAAAACTTTTGTGCTTTTGTGTTTCGCTGTGCAAAAATTTTACGGACACTTGTCGGCGTCCAGAATTTTCCATCTGGCGACTGAAAAAAAATTTCAGTCGCCGCTTGGCGCCCACATAAAAAAAAAAGTTCATTTCAAACCCTGGTCATAGGGTTTTAAAACGTGTTATGTGCAACTGTTGTGACAATGTTGTACACCTAATTTAGATGACACGATTCACGTTGCAGACATCCCGTGAGAAAGTCGCATACAACAGTTGTAAGCAAAAATTGTAGTGTCTAAATCGACCTTAAGATAAGGTTAGAGCCATTTTGGTGTAGCCAATCAATCAGTAGAGTCAAGACAGTCAAAGCTATTATTGTAGACTACTTTGTGGTTTTCAGTTCATTATACTTGATATGACGTATTTCAGAGTTTTTAATGAGAGTGCATGAAGGGATCATTTAAGAAGGAATAACAGGAAAGACAGCATTAATTTTTTGACGTGTGATGGTGATTGGGAAAACAATAAGTAACATGAAGGAAGCAGTCCAAAGATTGCCAAGTCCACAGCCAATGATGTAATCTGCTGTGGTCTTATATTGTGTGGAGTCTTACCTTTTACCTAAAATTGGGAACAGTACTAATCATTTGTTTGCCTACTGAGGCAAAAGTATCACAAGGAAGCATCTACCAATGCAAACATATAAGCTTATTAAAATGCAACCTACACGCAACCCGCCCAACCTGCAGAAGTGAGCCCGATCACGCGATTAGAAGTTCCATTGAAAGCTCGATTAAGCAAAGATTTGATTACAGTTGAAAGAAACACCTGGCCTGAAGTTAAGCTATTCTGTATATAAACAGCGATAACATAATGAACAAATATACCATCATTTAACATATTCATATTCAAAATCTCTCTAGTGTCAGATTTGAGGTGATTGTGAATGTAAATCACGCGATCTGTCTCGACAAAAAATACCGTACAATTTGGAAGATGAATGAACATAATTTTCATGCTCTACGGGAACACTGAAGAAAGTCAACATTTGAGTAAGTAATCTTTTAAAGCTTGAGGTCCAAAATATCGAAAATTTTACATCTTCATACCTTCTGGCATGCAGAAAATCTGCAAATCCTTGCACGGGAGTTTGAACTCTACAGCTACGCGAAAGCGACCCAGATACACCCCTGGCGTGCACGCTACATATTGAGATGCCTCGTGAAAAGATGAAGTCAGCCCATCATTGCAGGATTGGAAAATTCCAAGGAAAATGCGACAGAAAAATCTTTGTACACGTCCTCAAAACTATGGACACCGCATTTCCGTCTTCGTCCAACGCCTATCACGCCTATCTGAAAAGCTAATTTGCAAGTCTTCTCCAAATATGGCAAGGAGTTGTTCTTGTTGGCCAAATAAGTGTCACATGGCTTGTCACGTGCCGGATAAGAAAGAAAAAATTGGAACGGGACTAAGGGCTTTCATATAATTGAGATTTTCAAGAACTGGACAAAGGACTAAGCACTGGAAATTGAAATTTCACAAATAAACACTTCGTATACATATCCACAGGAATAAGCGAGGAGTTATATTTATTTTCAGCGATTTCTCCACCTTACAGGTGCTAAAGGGAGGTAGTTGTATATGAGCAGAATAAGTAAAGATTATTCATTCATTCATTCATTCATTCATTCATTCATGAGTCAGTCAGTCAGTCAGTCAGTCAGTCAGTCAGTCAGTCAGTCAGTCAATCATTCATTCAATCAGTCAGTCAGTCAGTCATTCAGTCAGTCTGTCAGTCAGTCAGTCATTCATTCATTCAGTCAGTCAGTCAGTCAGTCAGTCAGTCAGTCAGTCAGTCAGTCAGTCCGTCCGTCCGTCCTTCCTTCCTTCCTTCCTTCATTCATCCATTCATTTACCTATAAACGGTCACCGATCGAAGGTCTCTTACCCTTCCAGACTGAAATAAGCGATTTCCATACCCAGAACAAAACCGAGAAAGCCGAATCCCTTTGAGTTGGAATGATTGGTATAAAACGTAAACTGGACGGTTGAAGTTTCTGATCCAAGAGGCATACGTTATTGAGGATGTTGCCCCAACACCACGGAATCAGACGGAATCTGGAGAGATGGCGGCTGGCACAGGATTCAAAAGGGTGTCTGGAGACCTCTGTCATATGTTGTCGAATTTCTCCCCACGTACTGTAAGGCAATGGAACATTTTGCCCGAGGACACTGTTAACTGCCAAGCCTGGAGTCTTTTAGAAAAACACTCGGAAATATTGACTGCTAGACGATAGCCCTACTGCCTACTACTACCCTACCCCCCCTCCCCCCACAAGAATCATTACAGTAAGCAGGCGAGAAAAATTGCCGAGGTGCCTTGCAGTTCAGTGCTATACCTGGACCTGTCTACAGTACAGGGTACTGGAGGTGATAGAGAGAACCGTGGAGAGGTGGGTTCCAGGGAGTGGTGACTGACTTATCATGAAGACGACTGGGTTCGAGTCAGGGAGTGGTGACATCCGGGGATAAACCCAAGAGGAAGGTGGGCCAGATAAGGAGTCAATGCGGTGGAAGTGGTACGTGAGGATTAGAAGGAGGAGGTGGAGTCCATGCAGATCTTGATAGGAGAGGGTCCTGAAGGGGTAAAATGGGAGCTGGGATTTGCCTATTTTAGGACTGGGAAAATGAGATTTCAGGCACTGGGACTGGGATTTGGTGACTGGGACTGGGACTGGGACTGAAAAGTTGCATAAAATGGGAATGGGAAAGATGTCCTATAGAGTCTACAAATCATTTGAAACTCTTGTTAAGTCCCTTAATGAAGAAAAATACGACAAAATAGTCCTTAAGAAGACCTGAAAATGTTTGCAAATCAACAGATGTCAAACCAGTGTAGCTGCGACCTGATTTTAATGTATTTGATTTTAAACTGCGTTACTAAAATTAGCGATTTGGTTGCACACTATGAGCATGCACCTAACAGGTCAGTCCATGCGCTCGATTAGCTTATTTAAAATGGCGGATACGAATGCAGGTGCTATTCGGAGTGTAATTGTTGAAGTCAAATACTTTTCATCGAACAATGTTGCCATCCACACAGAAAACTGTAAACTGGAAATTTCAATGGACTGCACCCTGAAAGAACTGGAGAAAACCATACGTCAAAAGACCTGAAAACAGGGGTCGCGCCTGCCCCCCTTTCATTTGTTTATTTGTTTATGAGTTTTTGGTTTGTTTGTTTCGTTGCTTGCTGTATTTTGTTTTTGTTTGTCTGTTTTTGTTTTGTTTTGTCTTTCAATGTTTTTCGGTTTTCGTTTCCTTTTGTTTCCACTGAAGTCATTCTCTAAAATGGAAAGCAAGTTTATTTTGTTTTTTGTTTTCTTTTAAGGTTTTTCCTGTTTTTTGTTATTATTATTATTATTATTATTATTATCATTATTATTATTTATTATCATGAACTCTGTTATGCTCCATTTTTGTTTGGTTTTTGGTTTTGCTGTTTGTTTGTTTGTTTCGAAGTCTTCTTGCGTCCTCTCGCCTTTATGTAAACAACAACAAAAAAAAAAACAAAACAAGGTTTCTTTCACAGGATCCAAATTTATGTAAGCCACAAGCTTTCGACTGCGTCGCGGAATCTTTATCAAGTAATGGAGTTTGACGTTTCGTCACGTGATTTGCAAAAAATTACCCATTGAATGTCTGAGTTCCTGTAGTCCAGAAGCTGAAGTTGTTGCAGGTAAAAACTTTTATATTGATTATTTTATTTATCTTGCTTGTGTTAGAACAAAAAATAAAAATATTTGGGAATTTTTTTTCATTTTGACTACTTGTAAGATGCATTGGGATTTGTGGCAATGGAAATGGGATTTGTGGTAAAAAATGGACTGGGAACTGGGATTTGGAACCCCCCTTCAGGACCGTCATAGGAGGGTGCTGTCGCTGGGCAGAGGGCGCCATGGTAAGTGGGGATTGAGAAGGCAGGCTCAACAAAGAAGTTTAGAACGTTCACAGCGATTGGCAGCGGAGGTTTTCTGCCAAGTACCACCGTTTGAGGTGGGCCGGCGGCTTTGTTGGAGGATCAGTAAGGAGGTTCTTCCGTAAGGCAGGTACAGTGAAACCTCGATTTAACGAAGCGCCAGGAGGCTGGGGATATTGGTTCGTTATATCGAGGTTCTTTTCCCACACATTACACCATTGCTGGGCTGAAAAATATCGTTTGTTATATCGAGGACATCGTTAAAGGAGCTACGTCAAGGATAACGCAACTTGAAAAAGCTGGCAAGTTTTTTCAAGTTTGTCATTCGTAATCCGTCTCAATCTCCCTCAGTTGTAACCATCCTTGTTTAGTTTTGCTTAATTATTACTTCTTTGGTGTTTTTCTACCTTAGGAAACTATTATTTTGAGGTTTCCGTTAATGAGAAAATATAATTTTGTCAGATCAGAAAAATGAATGAAAACGCCGTGACATAGTTCCTTTAAATAGGGGGTGCCACTGTACAAGTGCATGATGGGCCATAAAGTAGTCCGGAAGTGAGGGAAAGAAGCAGTGAAGACGAGCGCTTGGATCATGAAGCATTTCCAGTGATTACAAAATACTGTTATGGGTCGGTGACAAGAACAAAAAGACGAGGAAGGTCAATCAACTGTATAATAAGAATTACAATTAATAAAGGCCGTGTCTACATTATTATAAAATTTAATTGGCTGCTCATATCAATCATTTCAATACACAACTATGCGGCACTGCCAAGCATGACTAAAAGTACCTAAAATAATCTGGCTGCAAAGCGCTTCAGCCTTCCACATGTTATCTATACAAAAACAATGATACTAAGAAAAAAGAAAGCAAAGTAATATAATACAGTCACGTAAGAGATAGTCTTGTTTGCAGCCATTGTTTGGGATGTCACGCAACACTTCATCAGAAAAAAGATGCTGTGTGACAACCGAAGTCACGGCTAGACAAAACTAAGTGAAAGAAAAATACCAAATTTGAGGCCATTGAAATAATTTCTTCACTAATCCAAACAACAAATTATATGACATACTGTACAGTAGTAAGAGAATGGAGGTTTAGTGTACACTAAGAAAATATTACAGTTGTTGAAGAGTAACTTAGCTGTTTTGTTTTGCTCAGTTAAGGGCCTCTTGGAGCTAACCTTCATCCTAGAGGTTAATGTTGCTAAACATTTTACTGAGGGGTGTCACAATGCCACATTTGGGTGTGGCTGCCAAAAATCTAAACCCATGGTATCATGGACGAAAAGTGAAAATGAAGTAGTATCTTTTTAATATACACTTCCTTCGACACCACACATGGAAGGCACTTATTACCTCAACCCCTCCAGTTCAAAGTTCTTTGAGAAAGAGAAGTTAAGAATAGGCAGCAAGAAATTACTGCAAAGTGCTACCAGAAATAGGTTTCTGTTGGAGTTAGCAAGAGGTATGAGATAATGAGAGTCTTACATAACCTCCAATATAAAAAGAAAATAAATAAATAAAGCAAATAAATCCACAGAAAAAATGCTTCGCTCTTTCACTGAACAAATTGGAAGGTCTAAAAATACATCACGACAAAAACACAAGTAGCTTTATATGACACACTGCGCTTCATGCATAAAACAGTAAACCCCATGCAATGGGATAACAGCTTGGTATCAGAAATGCACCACAGTTATGGTGCTTTTTGCTCATTAACTACAAAGGACTACTTTACATGTACAGAAAGAGAAACAGTAACGGTAGAAGATTTGTTCGTTTTTACAAAGGTCTTCCAACTGTTGACAGTTGTGTGAGAATTCTTAGAGCACCCAGTCACAATAGCTCTCAGTACTATAAACTAGAAAGATATCTACTCAAGAGTCAATAAATTGTTGTTAACCAGGAACTGTAAAACAAAATCCATTATTTACCTACATTTATAGAGTAGGTTTAACTCGTACAGTAAGTACTAGCAGGATGCTTCTCAGGTTCTCACAAAAGAGACTTGCGCGTTGAGAAAACCAAAAGACAAAACCTAATTTCAAAGGTTTGCATTATTCAAGTCCTTGGTACAAGGGACCTGTCCCTTCTCACAGATCAGTGTCATACCAGGTGCCCCCAGGGGGAGGGGGGTGACCAAGTGGCTGCATAGCAGGGTCCCCATGTCGGAAGTCGTAAGCAGCATCATGAGAATAATCCATGGGCTGATTGTAATCAAAACCGTCATGAGGATAGCCATATCCTGCTGGCGGCATATTGTAATTGGGATCTGGAAAGTCACCATCCATTGGCTGAAAGAGAAGGAACAAATAGGATTAACTGTTTGAACCGTTTCAATAACAAGACATGTTTGCCTCACATCAGCTATTAACCCTTTAGGCCCAAGAGTGACAAGCATCTAATTTCTCCTTAACTCTTTCCCATCAAGAGTTTTATTTTCCCGACGTTGAAGTCGGGAACCATTGAGCCACTTGTCACGTCATCATTTTTGACGTCACCAGATTGTTTTGCTAAGCAGCTAACACAGCAAGGACAGATCCATCCATACGTGTGCCCGTTTTGAATATCGATCGAATTTGGGCACAGCTATACCAGAAAAAACGTGTCCAATTTTGGGTGCAAAGATGGTGGTAAAATAGGCCAAGTCACCTAGTTGATAAATGTTCCATTTCCAGGTTTTTAGAAGGGCTGAGGCCAAAACTTTTCCAGTGGATAGAAAGGGGATAAAGGGTAGAAGATAAAGAGAAAAGAAAGGGAGAGAAAAAGGAAAGTAAAAGAAGCAAGAAAAGAATTGGAAATGAATCCGCAAAAAAAAAAACCCAAAAAACAAGTCCAAATTTTGGCTTATGCGCACACGTGAAAGCAAAATATTGTACAATTTACAACAGAAGTTGGCTCGAAATTTAGCCAAATTGTAAGAAAATGCTTTTGTAGCAAAGTTTAGTGGGATTTGGCAAAACAGCATTTCAAAAACCATGCACCTTAGTGGTAAATTTTCTAAGGAAAAAACACTGACGGGAAAGGATTAAGGTATTACTACTTGATCACACATACAGGTCATGAGAACAAAAGAAATGATCATCAAGGGAAAAAAAGTCTTGATTTTTGATCAAATTCTCCTAACACATAACATAAGAAATATAAGGAGAATAGCGAGGAGAATAGGGATTTTAATATTTGGGTTTAAAGGGTTAATACATTCAAAAGTTTCCCTTCACTGCTGAGGAATCCTTTTCAAAAGTTACATAATTAAATTTCTGTAAATGCTGTAGGATTTAAAAACCTCAGAAAGGTGATTTGGGTAGCCATAAATCTGTGCAGGTTTCAGTGCTTTCAATAAGCACCGACGGCCAACGAAAAGCGTTGGCTATTTCGCTCAGAAAAGTCGGCTACTTTTTGCCCTAAATTAAAGTAATTAAAGGAAGATTGTTTCAAACCCCTAGTTGATACAGTCGGTTACTCTATTCAGACGAGCTGCCTACTTCAAATTTTATTGAAACCCTTGAGGTTTCTTCCTTGTCAGTGTCGTAGGATGAAAGAAAGTAGCTCAACCCTTCAAGCCCTAATAGTGATCAGTATCAAATTTCTCCTCATCATATCAGTGCCTTATAACACAGACAGGTCATGAGAATTAAAGAAATGATCACCAAAGATGAATTGTTTTGATGTTTAAACAAGTTCTCCCAACTAGTCCTCAATAAAAATGTATAGAGACCAGTAAGGAGAATTTGCATAATGATGCCGGGACTTAAAAGGTTAAACTGATGCGATACATGTTTGTATTCTTGTTCTCTTCTCATATCCCCTTTCAGTTTTTTTTGTGTTCGTTTGAAGTGTTGTCCCAACCACATTATTTGAAATAGCTGTATCCAAGCTAAGTTTAACAACGAATTTCAGCTTTAGCTGTACCTAAATTCAAGGCACAAACTTGACTTAGTTGCATTCTCTAAACCCCAAATAACCATGTGTATGCATGCATGCCATGCTAATAACTATTTAATAAATCAATAAAATTAATATAATGTATTTGTTAAAAGAAAAAACTTTAATAAATGAAATGAGGGTCTGGACTGAACCTTGTGCATAAAAATGTTCACCCCCACCAGCAAGAAAATAGTTCTCACCTCTGGCCAAGGAGCATCTTCGCGGAACAGAGAACTCGTCAGCTCAACTGACAGCCGTTTCTTGTAGTCCTGTGACTTATCTTCTGACATTCGGAAGAGTACTGCAGCAGCGTATGCCGCGATGCCCTCATTTCTTGAGTGAAGCAGGTCTGTCAGTGGAGTGGTAGCATTTTCAGCTTCAATGGCCTCAGCACCTTCTTTGTCCTGTGCCAGTTCACAGAGCACTCCTGCAGCGACACGCTGGATGTTCTCAATTGGACAGTAAAGAAGCTGAAGAGGAAACAAAACTAAACATCATGATTTAAGCATGAGTTTCAATAATCCACACAAAAACCTGCCATGTTTACAGCACTGGTGCCTACAGTATCCTTAAAGTAAGTAGGTAGATGTAATACTGAAGTGTTACAATTCAAATAAAAGCTACAGAGTAGTACTTTCCTGTGGCGTCGTTTATTATGTTGTACAAGGTGGTTATAACTTTTGAGTCTGTGGATGAAATCCTAAAGTGCAACCACTCAAATGAAAGCTACTGAGCAGTTCTTTCCTGTGGTGCTGTTTATTATGCTGTACAAGGCAGTTATAACTTTTGAGTATATGATGAAATCCTGAAGTGTGACCCTGCAAATGAAAGCTACTGAACAGTACTCCAAGGTACTGTTTATTATGCTGTACAAGGTGGTTATAACTTTTGAGCCTGTGGATGAAATCCTAAAGTGTGACCACTCAAATGAAAGCTGTACTGAGCAGTTCTTTCCTGTGGTGCTGTTTATTATGCTGTACAAGGCAGTTATAACTTTTGAGTATATGGATGAAATCCTGAAGTGTGACCCTGCAAATGAAAGCTACTGAGCAGTACTCCAGGGTACTGTTTATTATGCTGTACAAGGTGGTTATAACTTTTGAGTCTGTGGATGAAATCCTAAAGTGTGACCATTGACTGAGCAGTAATTTCCTGTGGTGCTGTTTGTTATGCTCTACGAAGTGGTTCTAACTTTGTGTCTACAGATGAAATCCTCAAGTGTGACCTTTGCAATGTAAGCTATTGACCAGCACTTAATGCACAGTTGTTGCATTTAACAATACTTCTCAAAGAAAATTTGGGGTCAGTTCAATCTGGGATGCTCTGGTGGGATAGAATGGAGGGGTTAAATACCTATCAACTGATTCAGTTTACATACCTGAACAAATAGAGGAATACAATGGAGACTTCGTATAACAGCCCTGTTGTGTGCCTCTCTTGCCAAAATATGCAATGCACCAACACATCCATCAACTATGTCTTCCATTCTGACACCATCAATCACAACACTCTGGCCAGGCCTCCTCTGCATATCTTGATGAGCTCGCATCATAAGCTGAACAAGCTGGGGCAGACCTCCGTGCTCGCAGATTGGAGTATGATTGAGAGGGCACAGGGCTAGATTGCGCATGAGGCCAATGACGGCCTTGATGAGCGGCCAGCGAGACGGTGGGTAAAGCAATTTCACCAAGACTGGCAAGCCGAAGTGGACTCGCACTGCATTCTGGGCTTTTTCAGCATCTTCATGACGACTTGTCAAATGACGCAGTGCACAAACCTGAACAACACACAGTGTTTAATTAGCTTTTGCTTCCGTAAGCTCTTAATCTGTTGCATGTACTTCTGCATTAAATATATTGCGGCAACTATTTTTGCCACACAACGTTGGTTTTCAACTTAGTGAAAATGGCCAAGCAATAAAATGTCATAACATTTACAAACCTCACAAATAAATGACAATAATCAAATTATCATAGCACAACATGCAAGAGCATGACAACTTTTATTAAACTGAATAATTTGTGGGGTCAAATATCCAAAGAGAATTTGAGAAAAGCTTCCACAAAACCAATTCAAAACCAAACGTGGACTTGAGCCAGTTTTCTGGGAGGTACATTTACATTCTGGTGGCAGACTTGATCTCATAAGTCTTCAAATGAATTAGCAGGGGCCCCATTACTGTGCAACGTGCTGTAAAGAGCATGTTTTCTTACCGCTGGCTCAGTTATCTCCTCCCGGTCTCCAGCCTGCATACATGTCCTCACCAGTGCTTCGATCCCGCCAAACCTGTAAACAAGCTGTTTATTGCTAGGGTTATTGCATGTCAGGTTTGACAGGACTCCAGCAGCGCATGTTACAACTTGAATGTCATTGGATGACAACAGCTGCACTAACATCTGGAGCAAGTTATCAAGTCCTTCCTCTTTGGTTGCGGCATCTGACAGATTACGCAGAGTCCACAGGCAGTTCTGGACAAGTCTGTTGCTCTGGTGACCAAGATGCATGGCAAGTGCCTGCATACCTCCAGCCTGGAGATGGAACAAGAAAGCTATGTTTTAAGAAAAAAATAAATTAACTAAAGTGTAATTTTTGCAATCTACATTTGGAACAAAACCATCAATTCTGGACAAAGCACGACCTTGATGTTTCATCACATTCTCCCAACTAGCTGGTACCATAAGAAATACATGGAGAACACCGAGGAGAAAAATTGGTGCATGTTGATTTTGGGATGTGAAGGGTTTAGTCTGCGAAGGTTTGGCAAACACTCCTGTTATCCTGCCTTCTGTAGTTTAACAGTTCCATATAAGGGGCTATTAAGACAATTTCCGCTCAACGTTCAAGCAGTGAGTGTAAAAATTAAGTTACCAAAAAAATACTTGCAGAACGCGCCCGGTCACATTTTGAGAACACTAAGAAGTTACTTACCAAAAATTTTGCTCCCAGGCTGAGCCCGCGAGAGAAAATTGGATTTAAAGTTATTTCAATTAAAAAGATACTTCATGTCAGTTCAAAACAAAATGGTGCCTGTTTTTAGCCTATTTTTACAAGATTTGACATTAATTTTCTCGAAAATGCTTGAGAATTTCATCACGTGGTCACTTGGAGAAGTGAATTAAAGAGAGAGGTTTCAAATAGCATTGAAAAATGTTACCGTGCTATGAGTAGTTTTTTTAGTAAATATTTTTTTGCACTAATTATTGCTTGGGCGTTGAGCGGACTCCAGTTTAATTAGTGACTGATGCTTAATTTACCTCAACAATTGCCTGTTTGTTATCAGTGTCCACAGAGAGCACTTTGAGGACACGGCTGGTAGTGAACAGAAGCTTCTCATAGGTATAACTTCTCATGATGCGAACCAGCTCGGCTGGACCGCCTGATGCTAGGATAATCAGCTTGCTTTCCTTGTTACCATAAGCCAGCACATGCAGACAATCTGAAAAAACAAAAAACATGCAACCACTAATCAGTATTAATTCAATGATTATTAAACACAACTACAGGCAAGGTAATTGTTTTTATTTAACTTTGCCAACATACAGAATAAGAATAAGAAGAAATGGTAAATAAAATAAGATGAAATAGAGAAAAAAAACATGGCTTATGTGGAAATGCACAAAATGTTTCATTTGGGTCTGATTCATGACTGAAATTATAACAATTTTTCTCCTAAAACATGTGGGAGGTAACTTGTGAAGTACACATTTCATACCAATGAATGTGACGGCAGGTGGCAATGCAGGTGAATAATATGTAAATTTTACTGACTACTGCGATGTTGCCATACCTGTCACAATGGCCAGAAACTTAACGTTGGTACGTCCCAGCAGTGCCACCATTTTCTGAAGGCCTCCTGCAAGTCTTACAGCCATCTTGGCACCTTCTTGGTGAAGCAGAAGATTGTGCAAAGTAGTGATGGCATAGAACACAACTGCCTCCACAGGAGACTCAAGAAGCCTCACAAGAGCTGGGATGCCACCAGATTTAAAGATGGACAGCAAACCTTGCCTTGAATTTAAAAAGAAAAGGTCATTAGTTACAGTACATTTCTCTGTACAGCAGTCCATATATAAAAGGGAATATTTGCTGAGTGGTCAGGACATTGAGAGTATTGGTTTGAAACCAGGCTCCGAAACTGAGTCACATTAGAGGCCTAAGAAAAAATTGATTCTGGCAAAGAGTTTCTTACGCTAATAGTTTTAAAAGGTTTAGGATAAGAGGACAATCTGTATGTATGCTGCAGTTTACCAAATTTATCTATTCCTTTAGCCTGCAATTATGCCCTCCCCTTCCCTCCCCTTACCCCAGAGAGCAGGGCCTGCAACAATTCTTAATTCTACCCCCCCCCCCCCCAGAAAAATAGTCAGATTATGGACTTTTTATCAGCAATTGGCAGACTTCAGTTGTGCCTTGTGTGACTATGTTACTTCTGGTATATTCTGATTGGTTTGTACCATGAGATAACAATAAGTGCCATATATTGAGCGGTTCACAGAACAGTAGCAAAGTGTGTCAAGAGTTTTTTCCCTTCTTTCTCAGCTGCAAAAAAGCCTGATCACTTGACAACTTGCCATGGCTTATTACCTGTGATGGGACAAGTTGTGTAATGTACCAGCAGCGCAGCGAGTTGTCTCTGCATCGTTGGAGTTGTTGAGAGCCTTCACAAGACTTCCAACCATCTGGGGCGAGTTCATGATGGCGTGACGACTGGCATCTTTCTTGGACAGCTGATGCACCATCATGGCTGCTTGGCCAACAACCACCTGAAGAAAAATTGGAAATGCTGTTGAGGAGTGAGGGAGAAACTACCAATTAACACTAGTTGAATCCTAACGGCAACCGTCAATGGGTGTAACTATGATAGAGCGAAACAAGGCAAATGTTTTTGGTTAAAGTTGGGAGGAAGCTTCAAGTTGAAAATCAGTGAATTAACTATTGAAATCTCACTTACTTAGCATAAGAACCCCATCCTCAGCGAGACAAACAGAATGAAAACAATAATGAATTTTGAAATGATGGAGTAACAACAAAAAGTGAGAGTTTACATGAACATGAATGCTCTTTTCAAAGTCATCTATTTGAAACCTCTTGTGACAACTAACAAAAAATGCTATGTAACAGGTAGGATCCATGGCTGGGCAGCCAGAATGTTTTGGTCCTACTGTAAGCGAAAAAACATTACAAAGGTTACAGACCTGATCTTCATCATTCAACAACTTGGTCAGCTCAGGAATGGCACGGGTTGCAAGATCAGCATCATCCTACAAGTCGTAAATAAAAGGTTATAAATTGCACGTCTTTTACTTGCTACAGAGAACTTGAAAGTCCAGTCAAGACAAAGTTCTAAGATCCAGGGCCTGGATGATCGAAAGCCAATTCACAGTCATCAACTATTAATGTTAACTGCAGCTTTCAGCTTGTTGCTCATTGAAAGTTTTTTTTGAAATCTTATTTTAAGCTAAGGTAAAGAGAACTCTTATTTGCAACTGAATGGCTAAAATATCTTGGAAAAGTCTAGTGGAATCAGAGCTCACGCTACTCCTGGGTTAGTTTAATCGTGTTTTGAAAAACTTGGCTCAGTGCTGTCTCTGATTTTTGAAGTATAGTTGACTTCCAGAAACTCGAACCCTCAGTAACTCAAAGCTTGTGCTAACTCGAACCAAAATTGATTTCCCCTGGATTTGCTCCGTACATTCACAGTAATTTTACCCTCAACAACTCGAACCTCCCGCTAACTTGTACTGAAATCCTTTTCCCTTCAGGTCATTTTCTTTAAAATTTTACCCTCGATAACTCAAACCTCTTTTGTTTAAGTGTGATGAGATAAAACATACTCCATAACACTGAATTGAACTGTTCACTGAGAAGAATTGTAGTTTTGAAGTGTCTAATTGTTGTTTGTGTAAATTTCCTTAGTTTCCTGTTGTTTTGGAACACAAAACATGTCAGTTCTTCCTATGAGAACATATCTGATAAGTGGTGTCAGCAGGAATCCTATCCCCCCGATAACTTGAACTCCCAATAACTCAAACGGCTTTTTATTTCCCTTGAAGGTTCGAGTTATCGGGAGTCAAGAGCAGCTGGAAAAATAGTTGTATTACTACTAAGCAGGAATACATTGTTTGTCAAAGCAGCTAGGACTCAAAATAATTGTAACTGCACATCAGTGCAAGCTAGCCCTTATCAGTAGTCCTCATTAGATCCATCGGATCATTAATACCTGATAATTGATGAGGTTGACAACTGCTTGCTTGAGCATGAGGGACGGTTCTGCTAAACGCTGCACAGCAGTTGATGAGGTAGAGTCAAACTGTGTTGATGGAATGTGTGCTCCTTCCTCCAGTGTCTCAGGAAACATGGCTTGACGGATACGTTGACTGTTTGGAAACAACGACAAAAGGTCAAAAATCAAATGGCGTGTTACATAAAATGCAAGACAAAACTGTAAACAATTCTCTCATACAAAACCGATTTCTTCACAAGGCTTTACACTAAGATTCCTTTTCCCTTATATTTAGACATGTTTACTTACTGTATATTGTTGACAATTTTTGACCTGTGGACACGATCCTTAAGTGTGGTACTATAAATAACTGCTATCTTTGATTGGAATTCACAAAATCAAGCTAAAGGAAGTCTAAAGGCGCTGTTACACTGGGCAATCTTTTTTGCAATTTGTCTCGCAATTTTGTTGCGACACAAGTTGAGGGAAAAATGGCCCAGTGTAACATACCCTGGAATGAACACGTCCTGCAACTTTTTTGGTGCCGCAATCGTTGTGAGAAGTAGAAGTCAGTTCTACTTTTCAAACTATCCTTGCAACGCTGCAACAAATTTTTCCAACTTTGCGTAGAGCTGTTACATTAGGCAACGTTGCGTGCAGCTTGTCTCACACCGACCCAACAAAATTGCGAGACAAGTTGCAAGAAAAATTGCCTAGTGTAACAGCACCTTAATCAGTTCATGTGAGTGACAAACCACTTTTATGTACATGTACATAAATGGGTGTCTGATTTATCATTTGTACTTCATGCATTGAATGCTATTGTAAATAATTTCACCCACCTCCTTGTAGAGACAAACTGCTCATTCATGGCATGCATATCCTGATCTGAGAATCCTTGCTCCCACTCAAACGTCATGTGAGTTGTCTTCATGTAATCATCATCATCATCACCCTTGATTGAGTGCGTGGTGGTTGTGGCACCTGACATGATGCCCGAGTCATGGTGGTACTGCTGATGCCACATTGCCGTCTGAGCCTCTTTGCTCATCTCGCCATGAGGCACACCCATTCTGCTGGTCTCCATGGCAAAAACTGCAAAAAACATGATGATGAGCAAAAAGTGTTTTGTTTTAATTTTTTTTACAAGAACAATGGAACCCTTTGCAACTGTCCCAATTTACTGATCACTGTCATATTACAGCCAGTTTCTTTTTGACCTGTAACAGTCTTCTGTAGAGCTAAAAATACAGTCAACTCTCGCCTTGCGAACACCTCGCTATTACGGACACCCTGTTATTATGGACAGGAGCCAAAGTCCCGGGAAATAAGAATTACTGAAAATTACACCTGTTATTATGGACTCTCTCTATTACGGACACCAAATCGTGGTCCCGATGGTGTCTGCTATAACGAAAGTTGACTGTAACAGCTAGACATTAGAATATGGCCCTCAAAATTTGCCAACTTCTGGCAAAATCCTAATTGTGATAGGACAACAAAGTCCAGACAAATGTTTAAATATCAATGACCAGGGCTGTCTTTAGTAGCCAGCAGCCATCTTTTACAGCAAAGATGGTCGGATACCCAGCGTTTGGAAATGACTTCAACACAGCAGGCACAAGAGAATTTCTTTAGCTCATGACCGGCCACTTTCCTTGAGAAAATACCTCTACAAAGCTTAATGACAGCCCTGATCATGATGACTATTATTTTTCAGATTCATAAATAAAAATCTACCTTAAGGGCACATCATATCTGACAGTTGTTTTGGTTTTGTCTGTCCAAAATGGAGATTTACTTGGACATAAATATTATCAAGAAAGAAAAAATTATTTGCAGCCCTACCATGAAGTCATTTTCATATCAAAAACAGACCCCAGCATCAACAGTTTAAAAGTTATCAACTTTTAAAAAACTACAGTCTGCATTTCTCTTGATTTAGAAAATGGAAAAGATATTGAATGATGCTCTTATCAGTGTGGCATTTCACAGAGTAATCCTTCCACATAGTAGGGACTTAAAGATGTTTTTCTGGAAAAAGTCAAATTACACCAATAGATTTTTTCGTTAAGGGGGGGGGGGGTTCACTGAGCTGGAGGCATTGATTAATTTAAAAATCATGAAGAGAACAGTCTGCTAGCTACACAATTTACATGCGATTTAACAGCATGGCCATTCAACAAACAGATATTCGACAGTGCATTCTTGACATGTAAAAACATGTTTTTCAATTTGTATATCGCAGTTCTGGGCATAAGTACTCATGGAAGTCAAAGGGTTAATGGAAAGAGCATTGTCACATCCAATATAACACTGAAGTTGAACTTGACCGCCAGTATTGCTACTCAAAAGTACTTACTCATTTATTTGCATATGCCAGAAAAGTCCCATCTAATGCGAAAGGAATTTCGGATTGATCACGAATATACCCTGATTGAAATTCATATCACACACACATTGGCACCTGAGAAACCTGGACGAAATCAACATTGCGTGTTCGTTTCACACACTTTTCTGTGTACATTTAGCAAGGAACATACAACGCAGCGATCCATAAAGTTTAGACATAAAATCGATCTATAATAACCGAACCATGAACAAAACCTTTCTAATGGAGCAAAAACTACCTTCACCCAGTCGCCCACACTTCAACGTAATTAGCTATAACATGTGGTGGAAAAAATATACATAAGCTTAAATATAAACCTTACCTATAGCTACCCTGTCACCGCGCCAATCGAGCTAAATGAAGGGTTCTTTTTTCAATTTTCCGTAGGCTAAAATTTAAAAAGAAAGTAGAGTTAGATCTTCTACAGTACAACAGCTTTTCAATTAAGAATGTCTGACAATTTCATTATGGTTCCGAGTGAGCTTTGGCGATACGTGACTTCCGACGGAAAAAAATCTCGAAAGCGTATCAAAGCATTCTTTGTCATCAAAGTAAACAAGCAGCTACGTTGCGGACATGAAATAAATTTCTATCCCACACAAGAAAAAGCGTGACAAAAATTGTTTTCTTCAATTTTCATCGAAGGTTATTGAAGTACTGTTTTATATCAGAAATTATACAAACTGCCTAACACACAACACTTGCATTAAAACGAATATGAAAAGAGAATATTCCATTGCGATCGCCGCTGTGTTATCATAGAACCCAACAAGCTCGAGTATAGCTTCTATTTAAATGAGCATTTCTGTACCCGATAATAATACGTTGTTTATGCACTGTTATAATTACATTTTTAGTTTATTTTCCTTCTTACCAACTTTTGCTGCTTATGGCATCTGCTAGATAGAAATGATATATCTGCAAAAGGAAAATCGATGTCCAAAATTCAGCCATGGTGTGAGCTCCTAGCTTGTGAAAACTACAAACTCTGTTAACATACACACTATGGGGAAGAGTGCAAATATCGTTCATGACTTTGCAAAGAACCGCACAATCGATACACATCACCGTTGACATACTAAAAACTACTGTCGGAAATAAGGAAGGAAAAAGCTATGTCGGTTGTCATCATCAAAGAAAACCTAACTAAGAAAATGTTAGCGTCCATGTAAATGCCGAATGCGAGACAGCGACCGATCATACGTTCGAATGATTCGAGGTACATTTCAACCCTAACTACCAACGCCACTTTGTAGGGGCTTAAATTTTGAATACGGCCACAACAAAAATCCACCAAATCGTACAAGAATTTATTTCAAAGGCGTCCACAATGCGCCTGTGGCAATAATTCTCCCAATTCTCCCACAAAACGCCGCTCACACGGCGGTAATAAAACCGAGGACTAAACAGGACTACACCAGATTTGCTTAGTACACGTACATCCAAAGACGTTAAGCTAAGTTTTTAATATAACACTAACTACAAAACAACCTTATAACGTTATGAAACATGGAAATTGGTGAGAGAATGTGGAATTATCGACTTTTTTTGCTGTGACTCAACGGTGTTGACAAGCCATTCACAACGGAGCAAATCTAGCGGCGGCGAAGAATAGAAAGCAGATTGCGGCAACGCGCTTCGTTCGATTTGCCGAAATAATTCAAAGAAAGCGATTCTCAACATTCCCAAGGCATAAGATACAAAGGGCTATTCATAGGGCAAGGAAAACTCACAAATCAGGCGTTCCGTCGGCGATATAAACGCTTCAAACACGCGGGATCTAGTGCGCCGAACTCAAGTAGACGAAGTTTCGGCGTAGAAGAGCTCTATTGTTTGGCGAGAAATTCAGGTCGTTCCGAAAACGATCGCTTTTAATCGAAATAACACTTTAAGATCCTCCGCAATGGAACAAAGCTAAAGCTTAACCCTCACCTAGTTTCGGCCATCCGGCAGGTTGTTTAGCTCGCAAAAAGGCCGAATGAACCTCAAAGCTCCTCGCTGGTAAACAAGCATTTACAACAATAAACCCTTTTCAATATTAGTCATGGCGCGCTCTGGAAAGCAACAAACGCTTTTCTCGCGAAATTCCAACCATTATCCCATCGAATTCTAGCGAATAACCTTACCTCTGGAACAAACCCTCTTTGAATGTCTCTCTTCTCGTTTACAGAAGTCGGTTGTCGATAAAATGTGCACTGAACATGAGAAGGAATCCTAAACAGTCAGTCGCGAGGGTTTGGCAGTGAACCGAGCTGGTAGCGTGGGGACGATTCGTCGCCTAAATTACCTGTCAATCAAATGCACGCAAATATGCAATCAGCACGCAAAACAAATTCACTCCAATTTGCGGTCGTTGTCAAGCGTAAATTTGATTTTCTACCCCCTAAAAAGCAAGGAAAATCGTACTTGATTTAATTCAGCATCAACAAATCTTAAACTTGAGCTCCAGCTTATAGCGTAAGTCGTAGAAAATACGACAAATCATTGCTCGGAATGTGGTGTTCTAATGACAGAAGAATTTGACAGGCTTACTATAATAATCCCCAGGGACTCCTCAGGACTCCTCCCAAATACTTTAACAATTCTCAACAAAACAATGAGGAGTAGAATTAAGCGCATTTTCTGTCTGCTAGCTGTGCCAGCTACAATAGATCAAACTTTTGTTCTCTACATCAATTTATTTCTTCAAGTAATGAAAGAAGTGATTCGTATCGTTGGGAATTTATTATAATTTTTTGCTCCACCCGTGGGAAACGACAACTGTTCCCAGGCGGGTGGTGCACGGGGCGAGCCAGTCTGACCCTGAGGAGGGGTGATAGCTAAATGTCGTACGACAACTTTTATAAATTTGATTATTAAAAAAAAAAGAGAAATGCAAATTATGGGAAAGTTTGAAAAAGCAAAAAACTCCATGAACAAGCATTGACAATCGCATTACAACATGTTCCACGCTTTTCTACAAGACAGTTTTGAAAAGTTTGCATGACCGAACCTCAAGGATAATTTTCGTCCACTATTAAACTTGACTTATGGTTTCTGAACTACAGAACGGTTTGGGAGCCACGTTCCCGCCTTCCCCCTGTACACTATGTCAGGAGCCCCTGGAAAGAGCTTCAGATTACGTAATTATAAACCTGAAGACGGAATTTCAGTCAGAACAGAAGACACGGAGATAGAAATTGCCAGAAGGCTCGAAAGGACACAAAGGGGTGGGAAGGGGGGGGGGGGGAGGGGAGAGAGAGAAAGAGAGAGAGAGAGAAATATATACCTCACTGCTTAATAGCAATGGCGCCCTCTTTCCCATACATAGTATAACAAATTATCATTATTTTCCAATCAGTTACATTTTAGTTGTAAATTTGATGGAGTTAAAACCAGCTTGATGAAGTTAAAACCGGCTTGATGAGTTCCACTGGAGGGTAAAATCAGTAACAGATCCTTAAAACTCAAGATTGACATTCTATGTTACTACTAGAAAGCACAAATGCTTCAAACTTCTTTACATGCAAAAACTAACCTTAAGACTAAATAAACGGGAAAATGTCGAAACACTTGAGTTAAAAATAACTGTAACTTTCAATTAGTGATATTTTTAAATACAAACTCAATGATCCATTAAATTTTTAAAGAGTCTATTCACAGATTGAAATCACGCTATAGCGTTTGTTTTGTTAATAGAAGTGTCTCTATCGCCACTACCAAGTTCAGAAGCTGTAGAGTTAAGGAACTGAAATTCAGACAATCGCAGAAAATTAGTTTCAACAGTATTCAGATGTTATTTATTGTAGAGAACAAGGGAAACAACTGAAGTGAGAAACCACTCTCGGCTGTCTAAAATGTGGGCATACCCCCAAGACAAAATATCACATCCGATCAGATAACCAAAATGACAATTCTTTGTTGACGCCTAACTACCAAGCAAAACATTTGATAGTAACGTTCTAGTCGTGTGACCTCACCACCCGTCTCGGTGAAGAGAAAATTACATAACTCTAATAGGGCCGGTTTAAACGTCGAACTTTACACGTGTCGAACCTAATGCAAATTAGCAAAAAAAAATTGCCGTACGCCTTAACAGAGGTAGCTGGGAGTTCACACTTTAACGTTAGTAAACGCTGATCGAAAGGTCTGCAGACCGCGTGGACAGCATGAAAATTAATGGGTCGGTCTCGGGTAATCGGTACGGTCGATCCTCTTCACCTCCAGGACTTAGAGTCCGTAGTACAGAGGTAGAAAGGTATGAAGTTTCGTCACTTTCGGAACAGATGAACTGTCCGCAATAGGGAGGTTCAAGAGGTGCACGTTTTATAGAGGCGTCCGTAAAAGGAGAGCTTCGACTGTACTTTATATCTGCCCGAATGCCAGTCTGCGTTGGCAAGCGCCGAAAGGGAAGGAAGAAGAGGAATTTGTGAGCGGGAGACGCGAGCTATCTGACCTCGCAAATGCGCTTCGTTCTCGCCGAGCTCCCTTCCCACCCCTGCCCCCTCCACCCCCTCCCTCCGCTCCTTTTTAGGCGTCCATGCATCTAGCTACCTCAGCGCCTCAAAATGGCACATATCGTGACGTTCCATGTTCCTTTTTTTCCCTGGGGCTTTTTGATATAGTGGGAAAGATGGGAAAAGACTCAGTCAGACAGAAAAGGAAGTAAAAGATAACTGGAGACGTCCTAGTGGACTGACCCTCGCGCCGTAGTTCAGGGTTCTCTCCCATACATTTTACTATTCCTGGGTTGAAGAATATGGTTCGTTATCCGGGTCTTCCGTACAAACTTAATTGAGTCTCCCAGGGAGGGTTATATATGTTGTGGTTCAATTTTATCCTTGGATCAATTTTTATTTTCCTTTGTTTTTGTGTATGGTAATGTATAATAGGTTAAAAACAAAGGAAAATAAAAATTGAACCAAGGATAAAATTGAACCACAACATATACACCTTGGAAGACTCAAAATTTACTAGACTTCACATGAGGCGTTTTGACCAAACCCTGCTAGCTGCGAGAGAAAAGACGGATTATAATATTAACTATGTTTTTTCCTCAGCAGACAAACCAGTGAAAGACATTGAAAAGGCCATTTCTGTGGATAAAGATTGGCCAAAAAGCTGTCAAGGAAATCACAGTGGATAGCAGTTGTTTCAAGTTTAACCCTTTAAGCCACAAGAGTGACAAGCATCTAATTTCTCCTTACGATATCACTAGCTGATCAAATATACAGGTCCTGAGAATAAAGGAAATGGTCACCGGACATGAAATGTTTTGATGTTAAATCAAATTCTCCCAACTAGTAACATAAGAAATGTATGGAGAACAGTGAGGAGAATATGCGTGTGGATATTGAGGCTTAAAGGATTCAAGTTCAGTTCGAGTAAACGAGATTTCAAATTCCGATTGGTACTTTTAATTATATTCATATGTAATACATATCATACATATATATTATCTCTCTTTTTAACTTTGGAATTCAAATCAACTTGACTGCAAATAGGTCCAAAGTTCTTGGTAAAATCTTCTATACACTGGACACAAATATCGCTTTAGCATTGAATTTCTTTCTTTCACGCAAATCCAATAGATCAGTTAAGAAAAATGTTATACCCTGCAGGACGACAGAGGCCATTTCGGTCAAAACCTCCTGAGCCCGCAATGTTTAGCAAGTGTGTGCAGTTTCCTAGGCAACATGAAAGCGACGACTGGTATTCGTGACAATTTTCGTGATGCCCTTGCCATTTCTAATTGAACAAGAACAATCGGAAGCTGTTCGGTTAATTTAGTGGCGACTTTCGGACCCCAGGCTTTCGGAGTGCTTCCGTTCTTTCTGATTGGATCACAAGAATCGATTACTTTGATAAGAATCGGAATCTTTTGGGCTGCTTTCGTGAAAAATTTGGATTACCCATGCTTTTTCTGATTGGGCAATAAGATTTAGAAGATCTTCGGACAGTTTAATGACAACTTTCCTGGTGTTCCTAATAGTTTCTGTCTTGGACAATAAGCAACACAATTTACACTACCATTTGCAAAAAGGCAAGTTGCAGCCCAAAGATTCCTGGTAAAGGCACCACGTCGATAAGCCGAAACTAACACGGCACTTTGCCGAAAACGCAAAGAATAACGGAAAATTGCCGAAAATCTGCTCATGACTTGCGGAAAATTGAACTCGTTCTTCCGACTGATACGAGCACTGCCAGTATCGTGCGAACGACTCTCCAGACTTCACTGACTAGCCGGCCGACACATTTTTAGCCGGAAGTTACCGTAGATTCGCCCAACAAAGGACTTCCAAGGAGACTCGGCACTTGCTCTTTGGCCACGTCGTTTCGCACCCTCAATTCGCCCTCTGCATCACGCTATAAACTTGAGCTTTGGATCATGATGGGTCTTATGCCACCAGATGATTATTAACATGAAGATAAAAAACACCACCCTCAGTTACCGTAGATTCGCCCAACAAAGGACTTCCAAGAAGACTTGGCACTTGCACTTTGGCCACGTCGTTTCGGCCCTTTCAATTCGCCCTCTGTATCACGCTAACTTGGGCTTTGGATCATGATGGGTCTTATGCCACCAGATATTAATTAGCATGAAGATAAAAAACACCACCCTCAGTTACTGTAGATTCGCCCAACAAAGGACTTCCAAGAAGACTTGGCACTTGCGCTTTGGCCATGTCATTTCACCCCTTTCAATTCGCCCTCTGTATCACGCTAACTTGGGCTTTGGATCATGATGGGTCTTATGCCACCAGATGATTATTAGCATGAAGACAAAAAACACCACCCTCCGCATCATGGTTTTAATGTCTTTGGTGATCAGGGCGTTGGTCAGCACCCCAGACACCTTGTGGATCTCGTGACTAACACACACGAACACAAACGTTGTCACGACAACGTTGAGGAGAGGCTGATTTGGAATCAGAACAAGAACACCTTTAGTGTCGTGTGCGAGCCAGATGTGGTACTGCGCTATGAACAACTGAAAGAGAAACGGAAAAAATGTTTGTAAGGGAAGATGAAAAAGTACACAAAGCTAGAGGCCACAATGAGCAGTACATGGTAACAAATGTTCTTAATAGATTTTAGTATAATTGCTCAGGTGATTTTAGAAAAGCGTGCGCACTGATTGGTCGAGGATTACGTCATATCTTGCTATAATCACCCCGTGAAGGGTGATTATAATACTGAGGCACTAATTTTCAAAATGGCCACCGCGCGATTTTTGATGTTGCTGGAGAAAAGAAAAAAGAAAATGCATTTGCTCTGATAATCCCCTGAGCAATTATACTAAAACAATTATTCTCCTCAGGCTCAGCGAATATTGTGGAATAATCCCCTCGAAGATTCCACAATATTCACTTCGCCTTCGGCGAATAATTGAAGTAGAAGTATTACAGATCTTTACGTTAGGTTAGCCTAATAAGAACCCCAGCTAAGAAGAACTCCAGTTGGCGGGAGGCAGATAGTCTCCTACGAAGCCGTTACAAGTGGTCGTCACGCAACGCTGAAGAAAGAGCGTTGCGTGACGACCACTAATAACGGCCGCGTAGGAGACTATATTCCTCCCGCCAACTGGGGAACTCAGCTTTGCTACGTTAAATTTGCAGTCACTGAGAGCCACCCATGGGGAGTGGCAAATTATGATTGGGTAGATCTGTAGTCACACCTTGTCTGAGATAAACGAGTACGAGATCATGGGGGACTCGAGATAACCAAGTAAGATATCCTGGGGGATTCGAGATAGCCAAGCACGACGTCATGGGGGATTCGAGATAACCGTGTACGAGATCGTGGGGATTCGAGAACATGACAGAATGCGAGATCGTGGAGCTTCCAGATAACCAAGTGCGAGATCGTAGGGACTAGAGATAACCAAGTAAGAGTTCGTGGGAACTCGAGATAATCGAGCAGGAGATCGTGGAGATTCAAGATGAGCGAGTACCATATCATGAGGGATTCGAGATAACCGAGTACGAGATCGTGGGGATTCGAGTTAACCACCAACTAGATCATGGGGATTTAAGATAGCCACGTTCGAGATAGTCCACAGCAAATGACTCAAAAATAGTAAGCCAATCAAAGGGAAACGGGTTTTCACTGCAGATGGCGAGGTTTACTGTAATTAGTTTGTCACGCACTACTCATGAGTCCCTGGTTAACATCATTAACCTTTCACTGCTCCAGTATATTGATTGAAGCATAGCTAATTTGGAATAGTACATTACAGATACTCACCTCGAGAGAAAAAGTGCCAACCCAAGCATAAAATTTACTGAATTTAGACCGCAACGAACCAGGAACATTTCTGAGAAGGACAAAAGCTAGAATCTAGAACAAGAAAAACAGTAAAATAATGTTAGTCATTAGAATTTAAGCTGTCCTTCAAATGATGTTAGAGCGAGGAAACAAGAAGCCAGGTCATATGACAATACAACACAACACAACGTGGCGCAACGCAACTCCACTCAACGCAACGCAACGTACCGCGGCACAAACTAACTCAACGCAACGCAACACAACACAACTCAACGCCAAGCAACGCAACATAACACCACGCAACGCAACGCAACGCAACGCAACGTAATGCAACACAACACAACTCAGCACAAGGTAACGCAACTCAACACAGAACAGTTCAACGCAAAGCAACACAACACCACACAACACAACTCAACGCAACGCAAGGTTACAACTCAATACAGCGCAACTCAAAGCAACGCTACACAACACAAGTCAACGTAATGCAACTCAATACAGCATAACTCAACGCAACGCAACTCAAAGCAACGCAACGCAACACAACTCAACGCAACGCAAGGTAACGCAACTCAATACAGCATAACTCAACTCAATGCAAGATAACGCAACTCAATACAGTATAACTCAACTCAATGCAAGATAACGCAACTCAATACAGCATAACTCAACTCAATGCAAGATAAAGCAACTTAACACAGCATAACTCAACTCAACGCAAGATAACGCAACTCAACACAGCATATCTCAACTCAATGCAAGACAACGCAACTCAACACAGCATAACTCAACTCAATGCAAGATAACGCAACTCAATACAGCATAACTCAACTCAATGCAAGATAACGCAACTCAACACAGCATAACTCAACGCAACGCAACGCAACACAGCATAACTCAACGCAACGCAATGCAGCACAACTCAAAGCAAGCCAACACAACACAATACATAATTTGATACTCCCCTTAGCATAATGTTGAAAAACATTAAGACGTTTACGATAAAATAAACGTACTACTAATAATAATTACACGGTGTTTAAAAAACCGTATGAAAAAAATTAAGAAAATACGAATTCTGCGATCAACGTCGATGAAGAGAGAGGGCCATGAGAACGAATCTGCTCTGCGATGTACTTACAGGTATAAAAGACGTAACAGAATGGGTTTCATTACAAGAAACTTTTGAACTGCAGGTGAAAGCTTGAATAGTATAACCCTGAAAATAAAACAAAATCGGCCATTTGTTTGAGGAATGAGTCTTCGGGTGGGGGGGGGGGGGAGGGGGGAGGGGGATAAAGATCCTAACTGTTAAGTAAAACATAATATAAATTGCCGAAAAGACGAATAGTAAAATAACGCGCGCGTGTGGTTCAACGATGAACTATGAAGCAATATATGATATCACGTTGATGTATGAAATGGCTAGACTACAAAACAGATCCTATTTTGTCATGTATTGCTCCGGCATAGTATACTGTGCGCGGTATTTTAAAGCGCTACATTCCACACCTTCAACACTATGCGCTTCGCGACTATCCACGCGTATGACAACTCGAACGCCTCTCCACGAATTTAAGTCAAAAAGCGAACGTTTTGCCGTTGCGTTGATGGACTTGTATGTGAATATTTATTAAACTGTTGGATTTTACGGCCGCCACTTCGGAGAGGTCTGCCATTGAGTGTTGAACATTGCCTAACGTTACCCATCCTCAACGGACACCTTCCACAACACAACCCATACACCAAACATCTGCCTACACACAGACATATCCTGGCTGTCGTTATTTTTCAGCCCGGCTTTCTGAAAAAATTCCTTTGAAAAGATGTTTTCGTTTACATGAATAAATTTTCAGCTCGGGCTGAAAATTCCAGCTCGGTTTGAGCTGACCGAGCTGGAATTTTCAGCCTGGCCAAACGGACTGAAAAAAAAAAAACATGTAATCGCAACAAAAGTTTTAGCCCGCATTGAAACATGAACTTGGGCATGCGCACCGATTGTGTTTTGTATTTTCCCACCCAGTTTCAAATATTGCGCCCGGGCTGTAATTCGTTACGTAATGGCAACAAAATTTTTCAGCCCAGTGGGAGGGCTGAAACTCGCCATGTAATCGGGGACTAATTGCATAACAGAGTACGCGAGACTGTTTGTGATATATAATGCAAAATACTATTGTGTACTGCTGCACATGGTTTGAATCCAGGAGTAATGTGATAAGTCGCCAGGTGAGCCTAGTCCTGAGAAGGACTGCTTGTGGTGACATTGACTGACGTTTCGACTCTGATGATGACTTCCGCTCAGGTTGTCAATGTCATCACAAACAGTTCTTCTCAAGACTACACTCATCCGGACGATCATACTCCACCGACTTATGCCTGTTGTGTACTGTCACTGACCTAACACTAGCAGTGTTCTCCTCATCAGGCGGTAACCGGTAAAATTTACCGCTTAAAGCAAGGCTTATTACCGGTTAGAATTAAATGTCAGGCGTACTGCTTTCCAAGCAAGTCTTGTCTTAGTGACTGCTATCACTTCCTTCATATGTGTGCGTATGGTGTTAGTCTTATATTCTCAATGTTTCTCCGTTCGTAAGGTAAAAGTCTTGTCTTCTCGATGTTTCTCTGTAAGTTTGTGAGGTGTTAGTCGTATCTTTGTTTCTCCGTAGGATACTGTGTTTTTAAGGTGTATTAGTTTTCTTGATGTTTTTCTGTACGTTACAACATTCGTCAGGTGTTAGTCTTGTTTTCTCGACTTTTCTCTGTAAGTATACAATACTACTGTTAGTATGTTAGTATGTTCATGAGGTGCCGTTGGTCTTATCTTCTCGTCATTTCTCCGGACGATGTTAAGTTCGTGAAGTGTTATGTTCTCAGCGTTTGTCTGCATGTTTATAAGATACTGTTAGTCCTATGTTCTCAACATTTCGCCGTACGTTAGTACTTTGGTAAAATATTAGTGTTATATTCTCCACGTCTGCCCGTATGTTTGTACGTTCATAAGGTGCTGCCAGCTTTATCTTCTTGAAATTTCGCCGTAGCTTAGCAAGTTTGTAAAGTATTAATGTTATCTTCTCGACGTTAATCCATATGTTGCTACATTTGTACTGAGATGCTGTTTAAGTCTTATCTTCAGGTCTTTGCGTGTAAGTCTTATCTTCTAGGCGTTTCTTCGTATGTTGCATTGGTACATTCATAAATTGCTGAAAGCCTTATCTTTTAAACGTTACCTATACGTTAATAAATTCGTTCGTCAGTCTTGTCTCCTGGACCTTTCTGTACGTTAGTACCTCATAAGGTACCACTTTTGTCTTCTTGAATTTTCTCCGTGCTAACGGTAACAGTAGTCTTCTCATAGGTGACAACTGAGAAAATTACTGCATTAACAGCAGTTTTCTTGTCACCCATAAAAACTAGGCTGCAAATTATTAGGATGGCCTTTGAAGGGCCAGTCCTAAAGTTGAGCGTTTTTAAGGGTTTTCTTGTAAACCTAGTGTCATGGGCAACATTCCGGGTCTCATCCGCTCGATTGCACTCCGTAATAGAAAAGGACTTTCAGGAGAGCTGCTTTACCGGTCTGGAAAACTGTCTTACCTGCAGCCCTAAAAACTAGGGAGAATAATGCACTAGACTACAGGTGATCCCTTCTTTCACTCTGGAATAGTCCAACAAGAAGAATATTATCACATGCTCGACACATTTCTATGTGGCAGCCTGCGTTCGCGCGCGCTCACTATTCCAGAACGGAAGAACGGAATGCGCGAAGTCTTACTTACCACAATAGCAAATACAGCAAAAATAATAGAAGCAACTTTCGCAGGTCCAGAAAATAAAGTTCTTTTGTTGTTGTCATCAAACATCTTGAAATACTTCGCAGTGCAGTACACAAGGGCAACTTCCATTCCGAAGAGAGCACTCTGAAAATAAATAAAAATAAAAATAAATGAAATTAAAATTAAATTTACAAAAACAGTACCACCTAGAGGGTTGTCCGTCTGAGGTTGAACTGGAATTCAGAAATGCTGGTTTTTATGGAGGAAGGAAAAGCGAAAAAGCCAGAAAAACCCCCTGAGCAAGGGCGAGAAGAAAAATAAATTCAACCCACTCTATATAGAGTTCAGGATTTAAGTTTCACAAGTTTATTCAACCACCAGTTCAGTTAATAACATAAAATTAAACGCAGACAACCGGGATTGGTGAAAGGCAATGAGTGGGAAATAAATCCCAAGTATTGGTTTCAGAGCGGTTATCACCAGGAACCATAATCCCCTATTATGGCTCCTGTTATATCTAAGCGCCGAAAATCCAACAGCCAAGAAAACTCACTAGTTGATCACAACAAACACAAACAACACAATGAGCCAGTCAGAACTAAAACCAATACACCAGACGCCGGCTAATGCCAAGCGAGGGTAAACGCGTGGGGGCAAATTATAATTGGTCTTGGGTTTAACCAATCAGACTGAGGCGAAGTGGGGCGGTTTTCAGTTGACGTCAAAAGTAATTGGCGTTTGCTTTGGTTTTGCTTCACTTCGATTTGTGATTGGTTTTAAAATCTCGCGCCACTTTTTCAACCAATCAGAAGTAAAACCGGAACCAGCTGTGTTTTTGTCGCTCGCGTTTTCCCGCGCCTGGCGCCTGTTACAGGCATTTCTTCAGAGTTCTGATTGGTTCATTGTGTAAATTGTGTGTATTGTGATTGGCTAAGGTAATTTCTTTTGAATGTGTTCTTGCAAGACTCAACGGGAAAGCACTCTCAAGCAAACCCAAAGTATAGGTGAATTACTTTCGACACTCGATTGCAGATTGCTCTATCAGAATTTTACCATAACAGTGTTGTAGGTAGGTCGAAAATATGCGTAAAGAATCCAGCTGTCCCAACATTACAAGAGCCTGCAATGCGCTCTTAAGAAAACCCAAAGCAAACGCGAATCACTTTCGACACTCGACTGCTCTATCAGAATTTTACTTTCAAGGTGTTGTAAATAAGTTAAAAACATGCGTAAAGAATCTCGTGAGAACATTATAAGAGCCTGTACTCACATATCTGTCTAGCCACGATCTGAACCACCACTCGCGGACACTGTCATTCTCATCTATAAACAACTCTTTTATTGCCCACTGGGAAAATATCCATTGACAAAGTGTCTGAGAAGAAAAACAAAACAGTCAGATAAGCAACTTTATCTGTTCAAAAATCAAATGCTATGTCAGCGTTTGATTTTAACGGAGCTATTAACATAACTGTGTAATAACTTTTGACATACATAAGAAAAACTAAAGCGTAGCTACTCAACTGAAAGCTATTGAGCAGTACCTTCTTGTGTTGCTGTTTATTATGCTGTGCAATGTGGTTCTAACTTTTGAGCTTATGAGTAAAATCCTAACAAATGACCATTCGAAAAAAAGTTGGTAGGCAGTACTTACCTGTGCTGCTGTTTATTATGCTGTACAAGGTGGTTCTGTTGATAAGTGTGTGAATGAAATCCTAAAGTATGCTGATTCAAATGAAAGCTACTGAGCAGTACTTTCCTGTGGTACTGTTTATTATGCTGTACAAGGTGGTGTTCTAACTTTTGAGTCTGTGGATAAAATATTTAAGTGTGATCATTCAAAGGACAGCTACCGAGCAATCCCTGGATGAACTGGCATTTGCTTCTGATTCGATCGGGTCATTCTAAAATGATACTGCAGTGCATTTCTCGTTTTTTGACTATTTTTGAGACTAAAAGAGAACAACTCACAATTCGGTGAAGTATGATCGTCTGGGTGAGTGTAGTCCTGAAAAGGACTGTTTGTGGTGACACTGACTTACGTTTCGACAACCTGACCGGGAAGATATCATCAGTTTTGACTCTGATGATGACTTCCGCTCAGGTTGTCGAAACGTCAGTCAATGTCATCAAAACCAGTCCTTCTCAGGACTACACTCACCCGGACAATCATACTTCACCGAATTATGATATGACTGCTAGGTTAAAATCACTTAAGTAAGAAAACAATTGTTTGCCGAAGTAATTAGATTGAGCCCTATATTGTTGTCGCAGACAAAAACAGTTCAAGTTGCGAGAAGTGTCGGTCTCATAACTTGGCTTTTACAGTACTTTGTGAATAAATTATCTGTAAACTAAGGAATAATTTGCATCAGAGGACTTACTGGCGAACTCCAAATTACAGAAATTCCACCAAAGAGTAAAAACAACTTAAGCAATATTGTAAAATAATACTTGTGATTATCTGCAAGAGAATAAAACAAGACAGTAAACAACTTGTTTAGTACAACTTTAATTAAGGTACATAACAAGAACTACAGGAAACTTCCTGTCCTAGCGGTAAGGGACCCGACGTGCATTTCTCGAAGGCCCCGAAACTTTTCGGGCCGATTTCGGGCACGATAATTCATACTGTATCTTGTTGACAAAGAAGTTTCTAAACATGAAACTTTGCTGTAAGCTAAATATTTGTTATGTTAGAGACATCTTAAAACGACAGCTTTGTAGAACGAGCTCTTCACATTTTTACAAATGGCTCTCCGGAGCCGGAAACTTTTCAGGGCTTTCGAGAAACGCACGCCTTAGGCCCATTTCTCGAAATTCCAATGACCCAACAAGGCCCCATAAGTATTAGCCTCCTTCGCAGGTGTGTTTTGACTCGTCAGGCAACGCTCCTCCCCAGATGCTTGTTCAGAGCTCATGCTTGTTTAGAACACATGATCAAAATGCTTCTTTAAAACACATGACAACAATGCCTGTTTAAAAGCTCACCTTTGAAAATAGCAGCAGTGACTCTCGGCCACACAGCTAAAACAACGTAGATGACCACAAACCAAAATGTCACCAGAGGAACAAAGTAGTAAAACTGATACGGACGGGCCATGACAAGACACAGCACAGCTACAAGGATATTCATTCTTGTTATGACCTAAGAGTGAAGGAATGGCAAGAAACTTTAGTTTTCTGTGTGTGTATGCACGTCATTCTTGTCCCTTCTTCAAGCAGTCCTTGGCATAGCCATTAGTTAGGTAGTAGTTACTCAACTGATAAGCTAGCCAGGTCCACGCTCCGAGATAGTGGTACTCTGTTATAATATTTGTTGGTTCAACAATGTTAGAACATTTGGCAGTCCATGCTAGATGATGTGTTGCCAACATTTTTTGTTGAATAAATGATGTCCAGAGTGATGTTAAATAGCCGCGCGTCTAACACTGTTATACAAGGAACGTTATACAACAGTGCTAGAGCAATGCATTTAAAATTTTCTCCGGCCGTGTCACGATTTGGCGAATTTGTGCAACAGTGCCCGGCTAAAATTCTGTGGGTAAAATTTTCACGATATCTGATGGGTCGCATACACAACTGGGGTAAAGGTAAAGCTTGTAGTACAAAAATAGAGTTTCATCGTCAAAAACACGTGCATAACGGGTAGCCAATCTTTATCGATGAAAGGTAGAGTGTAACATCACCCTTAATTTTTTGTCACGCAATCCAGAAAGTGACACCTTTACCTTATCAATCACGCAATCACGTAAATTTAAGATTAAAGATTATATTATTAAACAATTTAACTGTTTAATGCCTTTTATGTTTTAAGTTAAATTGTAATATAAATACTACTGTTATCGTCAATACTATTTAATGTAATTTTATATTTAGTGAATTTCAAATTAACTTTAACTTTATTGTAATTTAATCTTAAGTGTCCCCAGTTAGTAGGCCACTAGTGGCCAATATCGTCCCCAGAGCCCGCGCGCATTTAAGGTGAGCGGGATCGAAATGCTGACCAAAAGGAATGCAGCCTCTGGGAACGAGATTGACTGATTGTGGCCAGCTAGTAGACTTGGACACTTAAATAGAGTTTTTCATTCATTCATTTATGACTTCCTGTTTAGTTATAATAGTCACTTTTTGATTACCTGGCAAAATCTGTAGAGCCCAAAGTCGCCTTTGTTCCAAAAGAATGAGAAATGTCCATAGCCAGACAGGAACAGATATGAAGCCACCAACAGCCTTATAAACACATAAATCGGGAGCACCTGTTATGAAAAAAAAAAAGATTCAAAGATTCCTTCTGAAGAATTTTACTCGGCCACTAATAAAATTCAAGAGTTTCTCAAGACTGTTTTATGCGAGCCACGCTTCAGTCATTTCTCATCAGACATTAGTCAGACACTTCAGAAATTTGGTGGGACAATGCCCAGTGATCGACTGTTATTTCCAGATTCAACTTCAACTTTCAACTTTATTTTAGCCCAAAGGTAGCAGTTGACATTACAAGCGGGCCAGTCATACATAGTTCCAACATTGACAACTGTCAAATTATCATAATAACTACCCGTGAGCAATTCGCCAAGTCCCTTAATGTTTTAATTTTCAGTTAGTAGACCTCTCGCCACTTCGTCGCTTGGTCGCTTCGCGTCCTCACTGAAGCTCGCTTCGGTCATTTTACTCGCAAAACACAGGGCAAATAAATATCAATCGAAGAGGTCGACTTGGAGCAAGTCTACAACACGGTGTTTTCAAAACCGACACAAATGTGCATAAGCGGTCAAAGAACAGACGTGGCGCGGTGTTCGCTTTCAGAGAGAAACGTGCGACCTTTCCGGAAATTCTCCAAAATGGATCTTTTCGATTTAAAACCAAATTGGGCACATCCTTGCCAGGAAAGTAAACAAATGGTGTGGCTTTGGATTTTTGTAACTTCGTCGTTTTCCGTGATGGGTGGACAACAGTCAATACATCGCGTAGTATATATAATATAGAATTTACTGTTACTTTCAGATTACCTTGCTTGCTCCAATGTAGTGATATAACAAAATAACCAGCTGCATCCAGCCCTTCCACTCGTTGGTTTGATCTCTGTTCAAAACCATCGTCTGAAATATAAAGACCAAGTCAAAGATACACAATTATCATATAAATAGGTAAAGCCGCACATGAGCGAGAGGTTGCACACACTTTAAGAAAACAGGATAAGATTTAAGAAAAAAATGTCCTTTATTTGCCCTCGGCAAATGATTATAGCAAGGTGCTAGTTGGGCCGAACATTTATTCCAAACTGATCATGACAAGTCAAAAATCCCAATTGGCAGGAGGCGAACCAGTTGGCTATTTACAAGTGTGGCCGAGGAGTTGAATCCGGGTCGACCGTGAATCAACTCCAGTCCCATAACGGTCACAGCGGGACTTGAACCCAGGACCTCCGGATTTCAAGTCCAGCGCTCCAACCACTCGGCCACACTGCCTTCTGGATAAATAAGGAATAAGAGAGGGATACAATTTTTGTAGAAACCCCCAGACAGTCCAACCCCACGCAAGTGCACTTGAGGCCTATCTATTAGTTATTAGCTTTAGATTTTAATTTCAACTCACCTTTGATTCTTCGTATTTTTAAGTTTTCCAAAAATTCATCGACACACCCACTTTTTTCTTCTTTCCGTACATTTCAAAAATCCTTTAAAATTCTGATAAAATCATGGGAGCTTGGACTACAAACTTTTGATTGAATGGAACCGCAAGGAGATAATTAAGAAAAACGGCTAAATCATTGGGTAAACATAGCATCTAACTGTAATCTCTCCCTTAACTGCGGTTTCTGTAGCATGACAGCAACAACATCCCATGGCAAGTCACTCTAAGGGCCAATTTAGACGGTGGAACGTTTGCTTACTATTGTTGCAATGCAACGTTTGAGGCGCATGCTGTTTGTACCATAAAAAAATCGCACACAACTAACATGTTTTTAACACTGCCCCCGACTTCAGTTTCGCTGACTTTAATGCAGAATTAAGAATTCTGCTGACTTGATGCAAGCTCCCCCGACATTTCCCTGTTCTTGAAAAATTAATGTTTTTCCCTGACCTTCCCAAACTCATTAATAATTCATATAGAGAAAACAAAGGAATTCACTACCGTGACGGTGGTTTCGATACCGGATCTAAATTAGCATAAGATTTTGCGAACTTTTGCTTTGAATTTCTCCAAGAATTACGAATTGTCTGAGAAGCCATATCAAACACGAGAAAGAGTGTTTCATCAGGTATCCAAACACCTCGAAGTCGGTTTAAAAAAAAATCAGCGGCTGCGCCTCGTTTTTTAAACCCGCTTCTCGGTGTTTGGATATCCTGATAAAACACTCTTTCTCGTGTTTGATATATTACATGGCAACCCTGTAAGATATCACAGTTCAAGGCAAAACAGAGTCACAACCAAACGTACACTAAACCAACGGGCACCAAGTGTGAACACAGCCTAAGATGACGCACCTGCTGGGACGGGACCCACGTCCATGCTCCAAGCACCAAGAAAATAATTAGAACCAGGACAAACACAACATGGCTGTACTGTTTCTGTTCTTTGAAAAACAAATTGGTCCTGAAAAGTAAAATGAAATCATTCAGCCCATGTGTCAGCACACAAATTCTCCGCCGTGGTCTCATTTCTTGTTGTCAAAGGTGTGTGAAGTGGTTTAAGTGCAGTAACCTTTATGTTAAAAATGATCAATTCCTTTATTCTCATAAGCTCTATGCTTGGTTAAGCATTCACAACATTGGGATAGATCAGATGCTGGTCATTCATGGGAGGTTAACGTTTCGTTCACCAAGACAACAAGATTAGGCCATATTCCATACTTTCTCTAAATGCGCTCAACATATCCCGTTACTCGTCGACAACGTAGTTTCACCTGTCTTTTGATATTGTCAGTTGGCTACTAATAGAAGATGCAACACTTTAAAATGGGAGTTCTCCCCAAGATTGAGTCGAGAGACTGGGTATAAAATTTTTGCAAGTTTCAAAGGCCAAAAGGAAGACGTCTCAGTTTATGTTTAAGTCCCCTCAACCACACATAGCCTTTCATTCTATGTTCATACACTATGGCTAAATAACTTAAATAAACATTTCTGTTGGTTAGTTGCTCCAATACAGTTTAAAACCTATTATGGTCTGCACACGGTCAAGGCTAAAATGGTAACAAAAACAAAACACAAAGGAAATTGTCGGCTTCAGAAACACCTTCTTTTATTACAGTCAATCTATGTCACGCGTGAACATCATTTGCAAATTTGAAACGAACATCCAAAATTCCTCTTTGTGAATTCCAAGAAATTGAACGGAATCTTGAAAATTTTGCATCAGAAAGTCGCGAATTAACTGCAAAATACTATCGCCATTCAGATAAACAACCTGGTATTTCTTAAATACTTCACATTTTATCGAAAAAAAAGGTAATTTATGACTATTTATCTTTGATTAGCCAACAAAGTTCTCAGGGGAATTCTGAATCTCCTAACTAGTGTTCAAAATTGAAATGCAAATTCAAGAACTTGGTTCGAATTACAAAGATTTGGTTCACGCGTGACGTAGATTGACTGTAACTATGTCGCCACTGTTTACTTGAAAATGAAATAATTTTCCATAGACATACTACAATGATGTTACTAACACTTACCTGTCACACAAATAAAAGTAGAACATAATGAGCCCCATTTTGAACAAACTCTTCATAACTGGGTACATCCTATCAGAATAAACCCAGCGTAATGAAAAGCTGGGACGGCCCCCGGGCGTGGTCGGCTCTGCCCCTGTCAATAAATGAGCCAAACTTAGTGAAGCACTGTATTTAGTTCAACTAAGGATCTTCTGTCTCAAAGGAATCTTTTGAAATCTGCTGTATCAAGTGTAACAAAAATTCTTCATTCTCGTGTTCACCCAATATAATTCATATACAGTGTATGCCATTACATGGCCCGGGTCCTGATATAGCTTCAATAGCATCTACTACAAATCCTTGATTGTAACTGGTTGTTATGCACATAATACTTTCAGTGTACGCCTCCACATACTCCCTGAACTGTACTACTAAGCTAAGTCTAATTACCATTATTATTTAGACTATTTAACTACTGACATAAAATTAGTCTGAGAAGGTTAACCCTTCAATTAAGCCCTAATAGTGATGAAATGACATTTCTCTTTACATTTCTGTTCAGACATTCAATCGGTGAGAGTAAAGAAATAAAATAAATAAATAAATCACTTTATTTAGGTGTCGAAGTATTTTAGCACAAAAGTGCTAATTGGGGACACCATAAACTGGAGAAAGTAACATTATAAACTGAACATAATTGACCACCAAGGATAAGACGTCTTGTATTTTGACAAATTCTCCTTACTAGATCCATAAGAAAAGTATGGAGAACAGTAAGGAGAATATGCATTTTTATATCAGGGCTTAAGGGTTGAGGTACATGTTAAGTTATGCAAGGCTACAAGTGGCCCAATTACACCACTTTGGTTTCAGTAGTATGAAGTCATGCTAGTCCATTGCATTGTTACCTTCACAATTTTCTGATAAAAATTCCAATAAAAAGTCTAACTCACTAACAATTTTGCCACAACATCTCCCTGAGAACAAAGTTAATTGGCTAGTTTTAATAATTTATTCCTACCAGCAGATCCTTTGGGTTCTGCAGGCCACAGATGCTGACAGACAAACATAATCAAGAAGAGCACAATACTGCAAGAAAATTAAAACAAGTGAAAATCATTAAAAAGTGTTGGTGAGGCATCTCCCATATACATGTGCTGCTGGGTTTCTATCATCATCATCATCATCATTAATGTAACTGAAAATTTAGTTTAGGCAATTAGTTAAATGTGAGACAAGGCATCCAGCAGTCTGCACCTTAAGAGTACGCAGGGTGTCAGGTGCTTTTGGGTGCAAATGTTTTAGGATTATAGGACACGTCTCTTCAAAAATATAGGACAGATTTGAACAAAACATTGAAAATATAGGACAAAGAAACAACCTGAGTATCGGCTCACTTGTCCAGTTTATCTAACTATTTCACTGTTTTCCAAGAGTTGATTTAATTTTCAGTATCTGTAGCAATGAAAAAAGGGAACTGAAAACATAACCTAAAATGAAGATGGTCAGACTTTGATGTTACAAACACGTTTACTTTGACCTTGTCTACTAGTACTGTATCTGCAGTAGAAATGCATATCTGCAGCACTGAGGCTGTGCAGTCTGACCGTGAAAAATGTAAAGGATGCAGGAACATGAATATGAAATTGATGAATTTTTTGTCTTTTGTTTCAAATTTTTTTTTTTGGCACTTTTGAAGTAAGAAACCTTAGCTGGAAATTGCCACTTGTCGCTTCTGAAAATATGATACTCTAGCTTGTCAGTTAGTTCTTGTCATTTTTCTGCTTCCTCTTCTTCTTCTTTTTCTTCTTTGGAGATCTAGAAGTGTCACTGGATTTCTTGGGCAGGGAATTGTGTCTGGTTTCTTTCTTAGAGGTCTCCTCTAAACTTCTGTCAAGAAGCTTAAGTTTGCGAATCTCCAAATCTCTTTGCTTTTCTTGAACCACAGCCAGCTCATTGGTGAGTTTCTCTGTCTGCATTGTGGCAGTTTCTCTCATGAGTTGTGCAGCGCTAATGTTGCCTTGTCATTCTTGTTGATTTTGAGTCCTTTAGCATTACATTTCTGTCTTTGAGGAGTTGCCCAACACCAGAAAGTTTGTCTCTTATGATGCTTTCTTGCTCACTTAAGGAGGTTTCTTTTCCAAGAGGAGTGTTTTTTGTTTTGTTTTTTGTTTTGCTTTCATTGCCTCCATTTCCCGCCTTCTTGTAGCAGCTTCAGCACTCTCCACTTCTTTTGCCTTTCTCTCTCTTTCTTCATCTTTTTTATCCTCCTCAAGTTTTCTTTGGTGGACAGAATATGCTGATCTGGCAGCAGAAAGGATTTTACTGTTAATTGGTCTCTGGCTTTTGATGTTGATGATCTGAAAACTTTATCATGTCTTTCGTTGCTCTCAATCCACTGATTGTATCTTCACCTAGTTTGCTCCTTTCAGCAGTCACTACTCTATTATTCACAGCTTTTGTTATGTTAATGCATTCTTTGACAACAAAAACTGGAATTCAGAAGAAATGGAAATGGATTTTGCCACTTACCTGGATGACACTTGCTCAATATGGCAGATACAAACAACTCATTCCCAGGGCCCTTTGTCCAAGGAGGACAAGAGAAGACCCAGGGAACAATGACTTAGAGTTATTTCCCAGATACCAAAAGGTTCATTTTCGTCAATTTGTTAGCTTAAGCAAGAACTAATATTTCTTCAAATGATTTCTTTCCTTAGCTTTAAGTGACTAATGTTCAAAATATAGGATTTTATAGGACATTTTGCAGAATTATAGGATTTTATAGGACAATGCCAAAAATATAGGATTTTACAGGATTATAGGACACATTTAACACCCTGAACATGTGATCTGCCAACAGTCGGCCGACTGTCAGCCAACTGTCGGCTGACAGTCGGTTGAGGGGAGCTGTTCTTCATAATTACCCTATTTATTTAAGTATTTTACGAAATGAAATTTGGGACTTGTCTTGAATTCTCATTATGGGCACCCTTGGAAGCAAAAGGGCTAATCTCTCTATTGTTAATAAGGACTTCATACCATGTGATAAAAACAGCAAATGTATTACGCTGGAGGTGTGTGAGTCTTGGAGCTGGCACACAACAAGAAGCATCTGATACTTGTAGATACTGATTGCAGTAATAATTGAATATCAGGTTGAGCTCCTGAAAAGAGAAAAAGAAATTAATTGCAGTTAAACTACCTCACTGTGATAAAAATATATATATAAACAAAGCTTATATAGGGCTTATTACAACGCCTGTAAGCGCTTTACAATTCTAAGAACTAAGTAGCCACTGAAAGAAATATTGATTTAAGAAATCCAACTGGCGGGAGGCAAACCAGTTGGCTATTTACAAGCGCAGCCGAATGATCTATAACTTGGGACTCTGTGAAACAAATCCATGAAGTGCTCAGAGTGGGATTCGAACGCGGGACCCACAGACTCGAAGTCCAACACCCTAACCACTCGGCCACCCTGCCCCCATAAATCCACCATGATCCACCATGATCCACCATGTTTTATGTATTTGCTTACTGTTACTGGTATATACAACTTGTGACTTACTTATTCATTGAATGACAGACTGATTGGCTAAGACATTGATTGATGCCATTATCAATTACAGTTTATTTAAATAAAAAAATAGGTGGCAATTATAATCATGAATATTACGTGATAAAAATGTTTATTTATTTTATTCTGTACTGGTAAAGTACTTGAATGCAGAGAACCATCATCATAGAATTGGGTAATATTTTTGCACATTAATTTCAATGGTCGTGATGGCCTGTATACACTTGGACAAGGGGTTTGTATCTCAAATTAGCACCCTGTGAGTTACTTTTCGATAATTATGCAACTTGCAGTGGCGTAGTTAAATAATATTTTACATGAACTGTATCTTACATACTTTTTATAGAAATAATAACCAAGATACTACATGTACTCTGATTGGCTGAGAGGTGTGTTTGCATGAGAGTATGTAAACACAGTTGTGACATCACAGTTGTGCGTATAACTTAGTTATTTTATAAAAGCAATAAAATTTTTTCCTGTGTTTGCACCGCCTGATATAAACACTCAAGGGGTTGGGAGAATTCTTGAAAGTAATGTAAACCTTTGACTTTGTCTCAGGTTTGCATAACTGTCTTGAATTCTCCCAACCCCTCTTGTGTTTACATGTATATCAGGCCATGCAAAAATGGAAAAAGTTTTCTGTTGCTTACATAATGAAGAATACACTTCATTAAGTAGAACTCAATGCTAATAATATTGAACTACACTGCAATTGATTACCAAGGTGGTTATTGACTGTCCATAATGAAGCCCATCTGTAGATGTTTCAGGTTTTTTCTTCGCTGCATAATATGATGACCACATGACAGTGACGGATGAGTTTTCTCTTGGACTAAAGCAAACAACAATAATTTATGCTTTTAGATCCCATTACTACTATAAAATGGCCAAATTGATAGGACCATAACATCAAATTACTCACGTCTGAATTCATATTAAGGCCACGGGTGAGAAACCACAGTCATCAGTATTTATTTGTTTAAAGCGTATGCGCGAAGTGCAGCGAATGATCGCAACATTGTGCGAAATATTCATGAATAAGCTTTTCAGTAAAACTTTCATTTTCTGAATCAATAATTGCACGTATGTTAAATTGTGTGCTACGGAGTTGTGACTTTTAAGAATTTTTACACCAAAAACTGTCGAAGTCCGGCTTTTTTTACGTTCAAACGTTAATAAACTTTTTAGAAGTTTTCCAACAAAACAAAACAAAAACTACAATAATACTCCTCATAGCTAACATAGAGCTAGGACACGCTTACAATCTTCAATCCAAAAATTTGCCATCTCTAAATTGCAACATATTGTTCTTTTCTGGACAGTGAACAATAGCTGCTAGAATTTAATTTCCATAATTAGCATAATCTTTCTTTAAACATTCGCGTTTATTCGGTAAGCCTTCGGAAGCCCCAAAACAACCAATTTTGTGTCCAAGAATACAGTGCAGATATAGAATTTCCTGAACAAACACAACAGGCAGACAAACTAGGTGAATTGTAGACTGTCACAACAGAAGCAATTTTTTCAAACAGGCTTTTTAACAAAATATTGAAGGCTTCAAATTTAAACAAGAATGATTTTACTCATTTAAAAGCTTACAACTTTCAATGGATCTCGAAATCCTATAATCGGTTTCTGTTGTGACACAATAGAGGTTTTAACTGATCAATGAGTGGTAAAATTTAGAAGGGTTGTCTTCTCCACGAGGAGAAAACTTGGACACGAAGTCGTGTTTTACAAAATCTTAACTTTGGGAGCTCATAGCATCGCAAAGAAGTGCAATTTATCAAACCAAAAACAACCTTGTTGCACTTCCACCATTGCCCAAGCTTTCTGGAAGTTTCAATGGAATCGGCTCCCAAACGTTCAAGATATAACTTTTTTTTAGTGTAAGTCCTCCACCAAAATTTTGCCTTACAAATTTATTAATGAGTAGCTTGTCACCCACGGCCTCAAACATAAGGAAAAATGCCATTTTAACAAGCCTATTAATGTGGTTCATGAAGATCCACAATTAAACTTATAATACACTTATCCTTACACCAGTTCTAAACTTTGATTTTGCTTATAAGCAATTAGCCCTACGTGCTAAAACCAGGGGCGGGGGATACTCCTGATTTCAAGTCAGATGAGAAGGATATTTTTGGGTTTGAAATTCTAGATTTTGGGACTCTTTTGGGTAAAAAAATTTTGGCAAGTATTGTTTTGAATAGTCTGATTTTAGTAGGATTTCGCTGCAATGGGTACTAAAAAGAATGGGAAGAATCACGGTAAAGAAAATGACAGGTATGGTACCATACTCTTAGTAGTGTTTACATGCCAGACTCATACATGTAGTACATGCACACTTGTTTTTATTTTGACTCCAATGCTTGACAAAGCCCAGAGAACATCTGCGTGGGAGGCTAGTCTTTATTGTCATTTAACCCTTTTACTCCCAAGAGTGCCTAAAATCAAAATTCAAGAAAAATCCCAAATTTAATTTTGCAAAATACTTAAATATAAATAGTACCATGTGAAAGTACTGCTGAAGAGGTTTCATTTGAATGGTCACACCATAGGATTTCATCCACAGACTCAAAAGATAAAACCATCTTAAATGTATCCATAACTGACTTTGGGAGTGTAAGGGTTAATCCCTTCTGGGTATTTGCGGGGCTCCAAAATTTGGCAGGGGATTTTTTTGGGGCTTCATTTTGGTTCAGGGGATTTTTGGGAGGTTTTAATTTATTGCCCCATTCACACCTCCCCTGGGGTTCCAGTAGATGTTTACTAAGGTATTAAGTGACAATTATTATTTATCAGTCTCAGAGACTTACAACATTTCTGAGGCAATTGAATTAAACAGTTCAATCTTCTCATTTGTGATCATTTTGCGGACTTCATGAAGCTTGTCTTTCACAACAGGTTCTATGGTAAGAAAGATAATAAGATAAAAATAACACTATTTTTATTATCCTATGCTTGTAAGATGCCACAACACGATGATTACTTTAATTATCACACATGTAATAAAACATGAGGGAGTAAGGGAGTGGGGAAGAAAAGAATGAAACATATGAGGAACAAAAGATAGAGAAATAAATAAAATGAATAAATGAACAGGCAATCAAATGAGTAAATTAAGAAACAAATCAACAAATTAGACAGACAATGCACATGTTGTGGTTCAAATTTTCTTTGGTTTGAAAATTTTCAAACCAGTTTAATTTTTATTTTCCTTTGTCTTAGTTTATGGCAACGAGTCTGAGACAAAGGAGAGTGACAATTAAACAGAAAATTTTTAAACCAAAGCAAAACTTGAACCACACCACACACAATGACCAGCATACTGGGCTAATACCTTGTTGAATCCAGATAATAACAGGAGAAGGTGGAAAGGGGCTTGATTTCTTGGGAATCTGCACCTTTTGACTCTCATTTTTTATTTTTGCCACCAAAGTCTCCATTGACCTTTTGACTTTGGTTAAATTGTCTGCAAAAAGAAAATGTGAGCAGGCTTAAGATTATCTTTCAATTGAATCCATTATCTGGTCTTCATTGGTTCGGGCACTTAATGTGTATGCCTTGGAATCAACCAGCGGTTAGAGCATACATGTACAATATGCATTCCAAGGATTGTGAAGCATGTGGTAGACCAAGAAAGAGGTGAGTTCACTCTGTTAAAGAACAACTTCAGACAAAAAAGATCAGTGTGACAGAAACACACAGCTTGCAATCAGGAGGGAAGGTTTCCTGTGCAATAATTGGCATAAGTGCTAGTTGGTGATGATGATGATGACGATGACGATGACGATGACGATGATGATGATGACGACAACGACGATGATGATGATGATCTGGTCTTTTGTGTGACTTTCACTGACCATGAAAACAAACTGTTTGTGCAATCACTAACAGATTCTTTAACTTCAATAGAAGAACCTTACATGAACTGTACAGAGTGATTTATAAAATAACCACATCTCGTCTTGTCTTCCCGTTTGCGCTAATTTTTGATTTTCATCACTGGTAATAGAAGAATTGCATTAAACTATAAATTCCCAGCAAAAGAGTCCTCATGCTGCTATACAGTTTGGTGGTATTGTTAGTCATTGCAGCCAAGAATGACTATTAATATTTGTTTCTTTGCCCTTGTAACTGAAAGACTTACATCCATAATTCATAACTGCATCCAGGCCTTGGTTCTTTATTGTCCACTGAAATGAGATAACATAAATTGAGGTAATGGAAATAGCTGAGATCTTAGCATAACCTACTGGAATCTAAAAAGAAAGCCGTAGGTAACCACACATTTTTCAGAGATAAATAAATTGAGCTTAAATTTGAAAAGAAAATGCAATACTTCCTGTGTATTTCAAAGCTTTTTTAGAATCATGGTTGCTTAATTATCCCTGAAAATGCATGGTTACTCCCAATTTTCTTTTAGGGTTATAACAGCCCATTGCTAAGAACTGCTTTTTCCACATAGCCAAAAGCTGTGCAAAAATACTTTAGTTTGGATTAATTAATAGGCAAATTCCATAAGAAACCCGAATATTTCAGACCAAACCCAAAATGCACAGAACGTACGCACAGTTACTAAAGGAGGTGCCATCCTCAAAACCATGGTCACAACTTGGATTTCACCCACAGACTCGAAAGACACAAATGGCCCTACCAGGGTGGGGCATGAGGCTCCCAAGTGATTTGTCTCCATTTTAAAATGCCTTATGCAACTTATTCAAAAGGCTGGGTGGGTCTACATGTACATGTAGTTAGTTGTCACTTTCAGTATTTCCTCAATCTCGCCCATGTCGCAATTTTAAGTGATGCATTACTTTGCTACCCATGTCACTTGTCAGAATTCACTCTGGCAGAACCACACCTCATACAGCATAAAAAGTACCACAGAAAAGTACTGCTCAATGGCAGTCATTTGAATGGTCACACAACAGTGCTTTATCCGTGGACTTAAAATATAGAACAGTGCTCACCAAAGAGAAGTAATGCTCAAGAGCTTTCTTAATAAATGGTCCATTTAGGATCTCATCCACAGACTCAAACGTTAGAACCACCCTGTGCAACATAAAAACCACTCCATAGAAAAGTATGGCTCAGTAGCTTTTAATTCAATGGTCACATTTTTGGATTTTATCCTTAGACCCAAAAGTTAGAGCCACCTTGCACAATACAACAATACCATCACACAACAATTTTGTCAAGAAGCTTTCAATGGAAAGGTCACAATTAACAATTTACCATTTTGTCCCCAATCACAAAGGTCGAACCACCTTGTGCTGATACTAACTCAACATAACTGACTGGTCAAACTTTACGGCAACATTGCCAACATGGACACAAATTAAATATCAAAGTTAAGGTATAAGAACTGGTTGAAGGTGAAAAATAACGCACATCCAAAAATTTGATTATTTGAAAGATAATACAAAATTTAGCTAAACTGCAAAAGATGAGAGCTTTATTCCCAACAGAAGCACAAAAACTGAAGGATGAAGTTGCTTTTTATGTGTGTTGTTTTCCTCCAAGTAGAGAAATTTGACGCAATATGGTATAATTCAAGCCAACTTACTGTTCCACCGCCAGTTATAATGAGATGAGGACTTTCTTGTGGAGTCTGTGGAAAAATAAAGAGACAGTAACATACATCTTAACAACAAAGTACTTAAGTCCCAGCTAAGTGACCAAACATTTTCGTCCAACATTGTGTTGAATGAACATGTTTTACTGTTTAGCCGCCCCTCTCAACTTTGCATTTAAACAGTTTTCCATTGTCCATTGTTTGGTCAAACATTGTTCGCCTGTTTAGCCACCGAACATTTTGTGTGACAAACATGATGTTGGGCAAAATGTTGGAACGCTTAGCTGGAGCTAATGTAATTATAGCATTAACTAGAAAAAAAAACAAGAAAAAACAAGAGTTAAAAGTACTTTTAAATATGGGTTTATCTGATGTGTGCGAAACAAAGTATCATCGTGGAAGGATAAAATAACACACGGGCCTTACAGTTGATCCACGTCACGCGTGAACGGAAACCTCAGCACGTGATCCGAGTCTTCAAATAAACAAGCTACTTTCAGTGACATAACGGAGATCACAAGGGAAATATTGAAGATCTCATTGAAATTTCCGGAAATGGCTTCTGTCTTTGTAGAAGCAAGGAGTTGTGACGGGACAAATCTTTGTTTTATCAAGAGACCGCGTTATTTTCTGGGTTCGCTTCTCGTCAGTGGTTCAAAAACGTTTTAGACGACTAGAAGGAGGTGAAATTATGTCAATTATTTTGCTGACGCGTGATTCCTGTTTCAACCGAACGAGAACAAACCTTGGAGCTGAACGCTTGTGTAAGAACGGTAGCTCCGAAGGAAGTGGACGAAAACCAAGATACATCTGCCATGTCAAGCAATTACTGATGACAGTTTTTCCTAGTTGCGAGGTTGATTAAAGACAAAGCCGACGCTTCGTCCACAGTTAACCAAACGGTCAGTACAAAATGCAGACTGCAGACTGCAGACCGGGTACAAAATGCAGACTAGGTACAAAATGCAGACTGCAGACTGCAGACTGGGTACAAAATGCAGACTGACATTTGAAACTGTTTTTTTTTTCATATTATTACCGGTTGTCACGCAATCCCTTTCCGATGTCATATTCCACGAAAACTCGCATTACCAGGGAATGATCTTGCTCCATTACTCGAAACGAAAACGCTGAGTCATGGTTTCATTTTGTGTAGCAATTGTGTGGTCATTCATGATCCGAAGCGATAAAACCACAACAAATGTAAACAAACGGTCAGTCACGGAATCTTGTCCTCGAAAAATTCCCCCGATTTGACTTTTGTTATCTTCCTGGTTTATTAATTAATAAGCACAGATAAAACACATTGCAAATGTAGGAAACTTAAACTTTCTTTAATTTTCTCCAAAATATATTTTTGCTAACCAACCATAACGAGCAAGGGGACAAAGGCACTTCTTCTTCACCATTGTCACTCGACATAGTGAGGTCAACCCGCGAACAAGACTAAGAGAAAATACAAGAACGAACTTGTAAAAATACAGTCCGATCTAAAAAACTACAAAGAAATGGTAAAATACAACACGACATCTATGCTCCTACTTCACATGCAAGATCTAAATTCTCTCACGAGGTATAAGTATTTTGATATTAACACACATCGGTTAAAGGAAGGTGAAACTGCTACTTACCACATTAACCGACCTCCGAAAGGCCGCCATGACGAACCGGCGAAGAGGCAAAGAAAGCGACCACGTGTACGGAAGGTCGTGTCTGCTGGTTTCTCGGTATCATGTTGCAACGAGTGTTGTTATTTTATGTTATGCGATCTCACGCTTGAAGTAAGAAGACTGAGAAGGCTTAAATCATGTTTAAGAACGAATTGATCTTCGAGACTTCGTTTAAATTAAAGTATATTTCGAGTAATGGAGCAAGATCATTCCCCGGTAATGCGAGTATGACATCGGAAAAGGGATTGCGTGACAACCGGAAAGTTATAAAATGAAATAAAATTTAAAAAAAACAACCGAAAAAAACAGTTTCAAATGTCAGTCTGCATTTTGTACCCAGTCTGCAGTCTGCAGTCTGCATTTTGTACCTAGTCTGCATTTTGTACCCGGTCTGCAGTCTGCAGTCTGCAGTCTGCAGTCTGCATTTTGTACTGACCGGTTAACCAAAGCGTAATGTGAGTTGTTTGTATGGAGCTGAAATTCGATCCAAAATGTAAATGGTCAGTATTCCGTGCAAAATACCTAAAAAGCGAAATAGGTTTGAAGACCATTACCTGTTGTGTGTTTGCTGTGTTTTTGCCACTTTTCCGAGCTTCTGGAGGCCGTTTGGGGCGATTTTCTGTTTAACGGTCGATGCGACATCTGTCAAAGTAAAGCCAGTACGTGACAAGACGTCGCTTTGACCGTTAAACAGAATATTGCCCCAAACGGCATCCAGCAGTTCGGAAAAGGGGTAAAGACACAGCAAACACACAAAGATAAGGTTTTTCAAACTCTATTTTGATTTTTAGGTATTTTCCACGGAAAACTGCCGATTATTTTCAATCGAATTTCAGCTCCATACAAACTCTCATATTACGCTTTGGTGACCTGTGCTTTGTCTATTGCATAACCTACTGCTCAACAATCTTTCGCGATTTTCCCATCCATATATCCTAGGTTTCGTTAGTTTGAACAATTCAATAGATTCTACATGCAACGTCGTCTGAAAGTTTAGAAGGATAACTTCGTCCCCCTTGACTGAACGCCTCACATGTACTGAACGTTTCATGAGGTCGAATGATACAATAAACAGTGAATAAACAGCGCCAGGAGTTGCACGAGCTGCTGTGGAGATCGCTTTCGGTCCCTGTCCAGTCAAATAACGATCAACTATTCGTCTTCTCGTTTCCTCGTGGAGAGGCGTACATGGCCTGTTCTTCCGACCTAAGGCATTAACATAACCAGGTCCGAACATTTCGAAAAATCTGTGACAGATTCGAAATCTCCTTTCGATTTTCAAAATCCCTCTCTGAATCTCAAGAAACACAAGGCGAATGCCCAAATATGGAGAACGTGACTCGTCACGTTGTTTTGAATTTTAGAGTTTCCGTTCACGCGTGACGTGGATCAACTGTAAGTGGCCCATGCAGTCTCATTAACAATGACAGATAGCCAATGAATGTGAGAATTTCCTCAGTTATTTAAAAAAATCCAATTTTATGCACTTATATTTACCTTAATCCATTCATCATAGACACTCTTCATAGATAGATTCACCTCTGGCTGCCAGTAAAATGACTACAAAGAAAAATACATAAAACAAGATGATCGGTAAATGCGCATTAAGATTGAGATGCGAATTGGCTAATTTGCTTTAAGTGAAAAAAATAATTTAGGTCAGCAGATGGGCCAGGTTCAGACAGGCTCATATTGGTAAATTAATTGGTAAATTAACCATCATGTGGCATTGAATGTTAGTGAATTGAGCAGCACATTTGTCAACATTTTTTCTCTTTCTATTAACATTGTCACCGGTGAGCACTCTAGGGTACGTGTATGTTGGGAGCTCATGGGTGAGTTGCGAGCAGTGCTACTGAGCCATTGGGGCAGTTTTTGCATCACGGGGTTGAGCTCTTGCCACTGACCTTAGTCATCCCTGGATGCCCAACCACCAGTTGCAATATACTTGCTAAACAAAGTGATGGGTTGGATCTAATACTTAATAAAAAATTATGATTAATAAACTTACCACACTTGTGTTGGTCAACTTGTCAAAATATGATAAATCAGTATGCTGAAAAAAAAACAGCACACAAAAATGACTGCTCATGAATAAAAAATAAAAGTTATGAAAGCTAAATAAACTGGCTCTACAGATCAGTCCAATTACAAAATAATTTAAACAGTTATGGAGGGCACACTTTTCAAAATAGGGGTGTTTGAATCAGATTTTCTCAATTTTTGCAAACTTGTACCCTGGAGACTTTCTTCAAACTAGCTACATGTAATTATAAGGGCCCTAATATTGATATGCTTTTTCTCGTGTGCTGACCAGTTTTGACTACAAACAAACCACTTTGAAACAGAGACTGCAGGGACAGGACTATTAGTGTCTGTAATATAGAGGTGTCCACTATACATAGGTAGAGTGAGGGGGTGCAGTGGTGTAGTGGTTAGCACACTGGACTTCAGATCTGAAGGTCAGCACGTGGCTGGAGGCCCAGTCCCTGCCATCATGTTGTTTCCTTAGACAAGAAACTTTACCCCACATTGTCTCTCTCCACCCAGATGAATTACTGGGTACTGGCGACATACTGCTGGGGGTAACCCTGTGGTGGACTAGCATCCCATCCAGGGGGGAGTAGCAATACTCTCAGTTCCTTCATGCTACAGAAACCGGGTTAATCTCCAGCCGAGTGAGCCTCCTTGACTCATCTACGACTTTACCTTCCCTTACATTGTGTAGTTCCAGAAAATATCCATACTCCCCCCACAGAAGGTTTTTTGTTTTGCACCCCCACACCCCCCAGGAAATTCCAGTTTAGCTTCATACTGTCCTTCTAATAGTTTGGCTTTTAAATCCCCCCTCCCCCTAGGAATTTCCAATGAGCTTCCGTGGGGGTAGTATGGATACATGTTATTTTTGTCTCTTTTGAACCAAGTGATCTGTCCATAATAGAGAGGTACCTGCATTATAGAGATGTCCTTTAAGGAGAGGTTTGACTCTAATTGATTGAATTTCTCAATATCTTTCTTTCAGTCCCTGATGCTCACTTCCCATTTTTAAAGTGGTTAAAGTGCTAAAGATAAGAACAACATGCCATCTTCTGATCTGTGGCTAAAGACTTACAGCTTTTCCTTCATCTTTGACTGAATTCAAGCTGACTGCCTCAACCAGTTCATAATACAGTCCTCTGGTTCTTGAGTCACCCACAAATGCCACTGGGTGATTCTGTAAACAAGTCCTGATTTCACTGGAAGGATAAAAGTGAAATGAAGCGAAAATAAAAATAATAATAAATAAATAAATAAATAAGTAAATAAATAAATAAATATTAAATAAATAAAGGAAGGGAGGAAGGAAGAAAGGAAAGAAGGAAGGAAGGAAAGAAGGAAGAATGAAAGAAAGAAAGAAAAAAAACAAACAAACAAATAAACAGAAACAAAGATACAAAAAACAAATAAAAAACTATAATAAAATATTGTGGAAGGGGGCTACAAATTAAAGTCATAAAAAATGAATAAATCACACCAACAGTGTAAGAAATGAAACACATTTTTGGTTCTTCTATCATAAATAAACGTCCTACAGTACGAGTGTGATGTTTCCATATCAGCTGATGGTTCATGAAGGCAAAAACCTAGACAAGCTAACAATGAAGGTGAACTGAGACCAGGAGCAAGCAGACTACTGGCCAGTTTATACCGGTCAGTGGTCTATTCCATTCTCGTCCCCAGAGCCCACGATCCTTTTGGTCTGCGCCAAGGATCGAGACCTCTGGCAGGGACCGAAGCAGGAAGTCCGCGAATCACGGACTTCTGGCTTTTGTGCGCAGCCTCAGAAATTTGAACAATAACGGTTACTATCGGTTACAAAAATGGGCAGCTATTGCGCTTGCGCGTTACCTGGCCCCTGCCAGAGGTCTCGATCCTTGGCGCAGACCAAAAGGATCGTGGGCTCTGGGGACGAGAATGTGGTCTATTCTATATAAACTGCTTATTCAATACATGTAGTTGATTTTTAAATTTTTCTGTTGTTGGGTAAGTCAATTAATTTTTTGCACGTGCTCTTCCAGGGCAATAATTAAGTAAAGACTATCACATGAATTCCAATACAGCACATGTATGTAGTCTAATATTAAACCAGTTGATTATAATGTAGTGTTGACAAAGTGAAACGCTTGTGAGATGTGGCTAAAATGACAGTGTCACAAGTCTCGCAAATGCACACTCTGGGTAGCTTGTAGCTACAAATACCGGGTAGGCACTGTGGCCATGAACGCTCAATCTACCGAAAAAGCAATGGTTCACCAAGGGGTAAATATGCCATATGAAGGGCCCGGTGGAAAAAGGGCGTAAGTGACGATTTGTGGTTAAAATCGAAATTGCTCCTATTTAGCTGAACATTGGCACACAGGCTGGTTTTCATGTGAGGAACACTGTTGCGCACTTATTTCTTGATCTGAGATCTAAAATTTGAAGAATTAGCGTATTACTTTTGCGTGAAAAGTGTTGTTGAACTGAACTCGCTCAAGTGATGCGTGAAAGATTTCTTTTGTTCTCTGCCTGAACTAAAACAAAGGAATTGAACCTAGAATCCGCGGTCCTGTTGTTTTCTTTGTGTCAGTTTTAAGCAAAAGTAATACGCTAATTCTTCAAATTTTAGATCTCAGGTCAAGAAATAAGTGCGCTACAGCGTTCCTCACATGAAAACCAGCCTGTGTGCCAATGTTCAGCTAAATAGGAGCAATTTCGATTTTAACCTCAAATCATCACTTACGCCCTTTTTCCACCAGGCCCTTCATATTACAAATGTAACCATAGTGCCCATTTTGTGACCACAGGCTACCCAGAGCATGCAGGTGTGGGACTTGTGACACTTTAGTGGACCACCGATGTGTAGCAAAACAGATTGAAAGCCAAACTTACAGTCTGTAGAAATTAAACCACCTTGAGATCAATTTATTTTTTTTCTATTGTTTTGTTTTTTCTTGTCAGCTACATAGTTCAATGGCACCTTTGGTTCCCGGGTTGGAATGTATTGTAATTATTCATCAATTTACCTTGCATGCGACTGTATTAATATAGATTCTAGTTTTCTACGCCAGCGTGTCATTTTTTTGAAGCACATCGAGCGCAGGCTAAGTTGTTTTTTTTGTATGTGCCGAGCCGCAGGACATTTTGTAAATTTCCTTTCCCACTTTGGTTCAGCGCTGCAACAAATGTAAGTGTTTTTTTGCCATTGCTTTGGGATCTAGATTTTTGTGTTGCTTCGGCTCTCTTCGCTTCTTTGGTTGTATCTTTATTTATGTTTCCTTTCAGTTTTAACCTCTACAATTTGTCGACATTCTTCGTTTGCTGTGTACAATAAAGTTTCTTTGGTGCGTTTTAAAATGTTACGGTATTCTCCTTGACTCTGCCATTGGCAGTTGCATAGCCAATCACCAGGTTACGAGTAACAGTTTAGAGGGGCAAGAGGTTGCACAAGCACATTGCATAACTACATGTACACACCTTGAAGTATATGAATGCATCATGCAGCCATGAGGTTGCCAAAAACTTCCTCTCCATCGGCCAGACCGGAACATACCAGGACAGTTATCAGAACCTGTCATTAGAGGGACCATGGAGGGAGACTTTGAGCCAGTTATTAATAATTGGACTACCTAAAGGCAAGTTACCCTACACCTTTTTAACCCTTTTACCCCTGATATAAAAATGCATATTCTCCTTACTGTTCACCATACATTTCTTATGAAACTAGTAAGGAGAATTTGTCTAAATATCAACACATCTTCTCCTTGGTGACCTCTTGTGAAAATGCATATTCTCCTTACTGTTCTCCATACATTCCTCATGAAACTAGTAAGAAGAATATCTAAATATCAAGACATCTTATCCTTAATGATCACTTCTTTTATTCTCATCACTTGAATGTTTGAACAGGTTACTAGTGCTAATGTAAAGACAAATTTCATTTTGGTCAAAGTTAGGGCTTAAAGGGTTAAAAGATTAGATGCAGCTTCCCTGTTTTTCTTGTTAACATGGGTATCTACAATATGCCATAATGACCTTCTGACTGAAAACTTGACAGGTATCACTTAACCTTACAAGATAAATTTTCAATGTCATGTACAAGATTTCTTAAACCCTTTGGGCACATGCCAGAGCTAGCAGATGCCCTCATTAATCGTTGAAGAAGTTTTCAGACTCAGACTTACTGGTGGTACATGCATAAATACTGTAATACTGGTCGAGAAACCTTTTACAGGAAACACTGAAATCTCTACACAACTGATTGAAATCTGAAATGATTGATTTATTATTATTAAGCTTAAGATGAAAATCATATCTTCATTATGCTGCTTTGAAGTTAGCCTTATGCCGTCTCTCACTAGGCCACTAGATAAGGTTTTTAACACCACTTACAACCATTAAGTCCCCCACCTCCCCTAGAAGCCCAGGGTTTCCAACAGAGATTTAACGGTATCATTGTTATACAGAAACCAGGACTTACTGAAAACGTATTTGCATTTTTAATATAAACAAATAATGAGCCAAAGTTATTAAAATTAAACGTGAAAGTAGCGATTTCTGCCAGCAACTATTGTTCAAGCAACAAAGAAATGTAAACAACGTCCCAAGACTCACCGAAGCCGTGCCAGGTGTTTCTTTCTGAAACGCAGCTCTATTGTAATATACCAGTTAATTAATTCAACGTGAAAAATGAACATGTAACTTGTTGAAATAAACGCTGCTTATCTCCTAGCTTAAATGTACCTTCGACACGTGTCAAAATTAAAAAATCTCCTTAGCAAAGAAATTCTTCAACAAGAAAATTTCACAAAACTTGTTTGTAAATTAAAACTTCCCCTCAAGAAATTACACGTCCGTGGACCGGATATTTTAGCATAACAAATCTAACAAAAGCAATCGCGAAAATTAACAACGGTCTTGTAGCTTACCATCTCGAAGAACTCTCGCAAGATGCACCCAAAATAAACATATTACAATGAGAAAAGCCAACGTTTTACAGCACATTTCTATCCTGGAAGCTGCGGTCGACTGTTTTGAAGGGTCTTTTCCATGTTCATTGTATTCTTTCGGGTTTTTCTCGACATCAGAGAGGTGTAACACGGGACCGGTCTTCTCCGATGAATTGACCGCCATCTTGGATTATGGTTACTTCATCCCCAGGGCCATCTCGACCAGCATAAAGCGAGATGACCTGAGCTAAAGAGGGACCGGGTCTAATATCCCGCAGGTCGAATGGCTGAAGGAATGAATACATGAAAGACATTTATATGAACTGCGTTTTACATATGAACTGCGGTGTGAACATGCAATTGCCTTTTGGCCTAGAAAGCAAATTACATAAATTGCTGCTCCGGGCACACTGCGAAAATCATTTCACCCATTGCAGGACGTCTCCTATATTCCGTCGGTGGCTAAACTGACAAACATTTGTTTCGAAGCAAAGTTTTCGTCCAGCATGCAAAAATGTTTTTGACCTTATTCTAAAACAATTTTCTTGCGTCCGGGAAGCATTATTTGCGTCCACAAGTCCGCAACATATGTTTCTCGGGCGGCTAAATTGGAAAACATTAGCGTCCGCAACAATTCTTCCTCGTTTTTTTTCCTTCATTTCTTTTTCACTATAAAGACTTCAAAAACACAATGAAAGACTTTCAATATAAAGACTACAACTAGTGGCCCTTTTTAACTTACATTTTAATACTTCTTAAACCACTTGAGGACTACGTATAGCGGTGTAGTGCTTCAATTTGATATCAAATAAGTTGATCCAAGGTAAATTGGCCACCTCATAGACCTTTTGAGCTTTACCCTTTCCACAGAGCAATTCCCTGAATGTAGTCAGCTTGCCTAATTTAGTCCTATTTGGCTTTTTTCTTTTTTTCTTTTTTCATTTTTATACGACAACATTATTGCTATTATAGGTGTATCTGTGTTTCGATTCTCCTCAGACAGTATCAAATATATTGCCTGAGGATGATTCTAAAATATAATCGAATCACTGTTATCCATCAAACGGGAATTAGGGATTTTACTGCTTTTCAAACCCAAAGAATCGACACTGGACCCCTAATAATAGATGTCTATTACGAATTCCTTACCTTTCAGCAAATAATCCACGAAACCAATTCGCGTGTGAGCTCATCCCCACGGAATTGAATTGGTGATGAGTTCATGAGCGACGAGATTAAAATTTAATAACCGTGATTCGGATGCTTGCCTTCAGCAATATTTGAGAGACTCATCGGCCTCACGGAAAAACTGAATTTAACTGCGCTTCGAAGTGAAGTAAGAACCGGACAATCCTCTATTACTTAGTTATTTGTTTCGTTACTCTGCAGAAAAGCTGGCTTAAAAAATTTGGGTTTCAATTAAGCCCTGCACCCCTTGTTTAGCTTGCCAACCAAGGATCATATTTTGAAATATATCTGAAATATATCTGGAAACTCAATAGCTCACCAATTCATTTTTTTTTTCTTTTGTGAATTTTTAATTTATCAACTTTGTGTTATGTGCAAAATAATGTTAAAATCATTTGTGTGTGGTAGGGGTGTTCTGGTAAGGGTAGAGAGAAATTTCCCTGGAAAACGCCCCACACGCCTGGTCTCTCCGCTTCTCGTTACAAAATCAAACACGCACCCAATCCTTAGTACAACAGCTTGTTGCTGCTTCCCTAACAAATTTTATTACCTATTTTTTCCGGCTTACATTCGGATTGTGTACTACCTGAGAACACTGAGCAAAATCTTTTTTCACCTGTTTGTACAAAAAAGTGTAAAGTTTGGCAATTTCTACTTGATCTCGTGAGTGATGGCTACATTGTCTACAAGATTAAAATGTCCCCGACTATGATCTCGTACATTTCTTTTCTAAATAATTACCGTACATACACTGAGAATTCCAAAGGTCTCTTTGAATTTCTTTCACCGTTTGCTACTTTCGACACATCAGATCTCAGTTGTGCAACCAGCTCTTTGATAACGTAATTATAATTTCGAAACTGAGAAACTTCATTTTGTCCAAGCAGACTCGTTCCCAGTCTCTCCTGGGGAGGATTTGATGAAAACGCATTGCATCAGGGGAAGGCCGAACGACGTCCTTTCCAGCATCCCTCCCAACCCTTACCATGACATCATTTCTCTTTGAATGACAAGCAAGTAGGGACTGGATACGAGCCTGTTGTCCAAGTGTTGTTAGCACGGACAGGTACTTGTGTTTATTCGCGATCACAGAAACTCCATTAACTGTTACTAATCTTAGGAGAAACCACAATAAAGAAAGGTGGAATATTCAGAGTGTTGCCAGCGTGGGACAAAGAAACAAATCTGAGTCTCGGACCGGAATCCAACCCATGACCTTCCATACACCGGTGGGACGCCCTAACCATAAGGATTGAGCTACTGGGAGAGTTGTGGGGATCTAGGTCGTATTAACTAAGTACAGCTAGAAAGGTAGAATATCCAGAATATCTTAATAGAACATTCCACCTTTCCTATTTCTTATCCGAGCTTAAAATTCACCATCTTTTTTTACTTATCAAAATCATAATAATCGCTTCTTTTAAAGTGTTTTATCTCGTTATAACAGAATACTTAAAAGTGACATCAGTATCCAGAAAAGTCGGGAGATATGCAGAGTCGAACTCTTTCCTTTCACCGCCTTGAACTCGATAGAAAGAAGCCGAATTCAACCCTTACTGACTTTTCAATAAATATACCTTATCTTATTAGATGTTCCGGTGTGAAGTATCGCCGTTTATTATATAGACAAGAGTGTTTTAGTGGAAAATAGACCACTCGTAAAGTTCATACGAAACTACATCCGGGACTCGAGTGGCGTATTTTCCATATCCTCAGTAGTGAGGATATCGATGACGTCATTTCCCGCTTTTACACTGCTGTTTGTGCGAAAATACTCTTGTCTATATAATGAAAAGAAAATTACACGGTGGCTTGAAGATATGAATTTTATTTTCTCGTGGTGAAAAACAATATTTTACTCACTCGCTGTGCTCGTTCGTAAAATATTGTTTTCACCGCTCGAAAATAAAATTCATATCTTCGCGCCGCCGTGTAATATCCTCTATATATTTTTACGAGTTGTGCTTATTTTAAAATACAAACAACGAGTAAAAATATACGGCGATGCCTCACACTGAAACATCTAATAAGAGATTTACTATCCAACTTAACCTTTTTCAACCTTTTTCAGTAACTTGGAAGAAAACTACAAGTGTAACAGGATGAGCGCGCGCACGGTACTGTACAATAACCAACTATACAATATCGTGGGATATTTGTACTCGTTTCGCGCGCTTTCTGTAATAACTAATATAGTTCTATAACAAAAGTGTTAAACCGGTAAGAAACAAGTCGTTTCGACGACACGAGGGTAGCTGCAGCAGCTTAAATTAAAAGTGGTGGTTGTTCAAGAAAGCTTCGTTTACAGTGACGTGGGAACAATTTTTCCAGGTTCTAAAGCTTCATTAACTAAGAGAAACCAATCTTAGGTTCACTTTTAAATTTGGTGTCGACAAATATCGGTGCATATTCTATACTCAAGTGTCAGGGGAGCGTTGTTGTTTACATGTACCATGCATAGACATCGACACACGTTTCACCACTGTTGTTATCTTCTGAAAAGCCTACCCAATCCTGCCCATACCATATCTGCAATTCCTGGTTGCGTGACAAAAACAATGGGCTTGAAAGGTTACGAAAAACAAGCTCCGCTGATTTGTATCCATTCCCATCAAGACTGTACGCGTGTTTCTTGACACTGACGTCATGGTACAAGTCTTCAACAGGTGGCAGAAGGGATTCTCTGTTGATATTTGTAATGAATGTCATTAGCTTGTTGGCATAACTTGAATGAGCGCAGCCCCAGTAAGAATCACCGTCAACTTTGTTGCAGTGTATCGACCCCGATTTGTGAACGAGCTTCATGGTCTTGACACGCCCAGTCTTTGTGATGCTGAAGGCGCCATAAGTGTCATCTCGAGCTCCAAAGCAAACAGGATCTGTGTTGACTTTCTGCCATGCGTCTGAAAGTGAAAATCACCTCTTCAGCCTTTACTACAACAATCAAAATCGGAGCAGTTTACGGCGTAAATTGCTTTTGCCTTATCGTTCTGATCTCCATTACGATAACAATAACAAACAACTTAGCGCCTTTACAGGTAGCTCTAGGCGCTCGACAGTGACTAGTTGATTGAAAAAAGATAAAAACTAAGATCGTTAATTAGTTAAAAATAGATAATAATAACAAAAATAACAACAATGTAGTAAATAGCCTAGCTGGGATAAAATACAGATTTAAGAAGATAAGTCAATCATAGATTTAAAGGAAGAAAGACTTGAACATAATCTTGTGTTTAAAGGTAGATTGCTGCATAGTTCTGGAGCAGCAACTGCAAAGGATCTTGATCCATACGATTGAACGTTGAATTTAAGGTGGCTCCCTAGAATGTTTCACAAAAGCGACTATAAGAACTGGCAAGAGTTACAAAAGAAATCCTAGTTCTGTTGTCTTGCAATCTTTGTTCCTAAGATTTGCCAGTAAGGTTACCAACATATGTACCCTTATTTTTCAGTTTTTACTTCTTAAGCATAAGCCGTTGTCATGGCAACAAAACATCTAAAGAATGGCGGATATTTTCTATTAATTCGTCTTTATTCTTTAATATCTTGGTTTTCCCTCGGTGAAATTTTTTTTAAACTTTCCTATCTGGTGAAAATGATTTTAACTAACATTTTGCAGGGGGAAAAATAGGGGGTCGTTCAGACGGTTTCAACGATATCACGTGATTTCTTATTTTTACCATTAAACTGAATTGCTCCGACAGAATTTTTCAAAAAATAATATGTGAAAGGCAGCTTTAATATCTCAAAATGTTCAAAATTAAAAAAAATTACCAAAGGAAACGAGAGAAAATTCACCTGTTGACTTTACTTTTTTTGGCTATGCTGACGTCATAAAATATCAGGAAAAACTTACGATTTCACGTGACCGCACGCAGATTACTACAGCTCGCGACATCAGCGCTCGCGCAGTCATAAAACTATAGGGAACCACCTTAACGCTGTTTAAGATCTGACCAGACGAGGAGGGCAAGGTTCTTGTTGGAATGTGGCGGGAAACCAAGTCTTTAATTCAAGTTGGAGAGTGGCCATGTAGGGCCTTGAAGGTCAGCAAGAGTAACTTGAATTTGATGCGTTTAGCAAAAGATAGCAAGTGGAGCTCAATGAAAATTGGTGTTACCTGATCGTATCTACGAGAGTCAGCTATTAGACGAGCAGCAGCGTTTGGAATATAATGGAGCTTCGGAACACCGAATAAAAGAGAGTTAGAGTGGTTAAGCTTAGAAGAAACAAACGCATGAACGAGAATTTCAGTGGTAGATAGCAGATTGGTATTTCCAGATGCATGCAATGTTATGTAAGTGGTAAAAGGCAGCTTTACACATTGAGTTGATGAGAGGTATCACGGGCATGGTGTTGTTTTCATTATTGTGTTATCTTCATTACTGTTTCATTGCCAAAGGCACTCACAAACAAAATTCTGTGAACGTCTTAAGTTTTATTTTCCAAAATATCGAAAAAAAAAAAGCGTCGTGGAAAGTACTTCTGAAACGCTTTTAATAAAATGGTCCCACTTTAGGATTTTACTAACAGACGTTAATCTTAGAGCCCTATGGTGCAGTTTAGTGACAAACGCCCTTGAAAATACTGCTCAACAGCTTACATTAGGGGCACAGATTTCACCTTTTTTCCTTGAAGAAGGGGTTGGGTGGATGGGCACAAACTGCGAGTGCTGACTTGGAACGTTTATAAATTTCATGAGACGTAAAAGGGTTAGAAAGGATTTGAACACTGCACGATGTGAGATGAAAAGCATGAAATATAACATTACATGCCATGAAATGAAATGAAATGAAATGACATGACATGACATGTCATGACATGACATGAAATATAATGTGGTGACTTAAACGTGACATGACTGACGTGAATGGCGACATGTGATGACAGAAACTGAGTCATTCGTGCATAAAGAACAACACCTCCATCAAATCTCCTCGAGCAAACGGGTTTAACATTTCTGATGTCAAACCGTTTAATATTATTGAATTCAACCCTTTATGCGAGTTTAGCCACCGTGTTGATGATGTTGAGTGGTGCTGATTCAACGTTTCTTTTCTTTGTGAAAAACAATGTTGAATTCGTTTGGCCACCTTGTTCAACATTGTGCAACAACTTTACCCAATTCCAGACCAGAACCCACAAGCCTTACCCTATTTCAGACCAAAACGGCTCAAAAACCATACCCTTTGGGGCCGCACATACATATCTGGCTTAAATTAGGGAGTTCCCCCCTCCCCCGGGCTGTTCAGATTGTCTTCTATTGAGGAAACCATAGAACCAAGGTCAAAAACCCTCAGCAAAAAAAAAAAAAAAAAAAAAGAGAGAGAGAGAGAGAGAAAGAAGGAACACAGATTCAAGTTGGGGAACCAGTAAACTTTAAAACACTGTACCTTCACATCTCGCAAGGATTGCGTGATCAGCATTTCCATCTGAGTATATCCAGTACTCGCTGTTAGTCATTTCGTTTCCTTCACTCGCCTTTATTTCGGTGCAGGTTTCAGCAGGAAGTTCGGGAATGGAACCTAGTGGAACTTCACAATAAAGAAAGAAACTTCCTTTTTAACAGATATTAGCAAGAGTAATTTGCTACTCATTGCAAATGCTTTCTCAATCAAAGTTGCCGGAATGTTTGATGAAAGTTAGTGAATTAAAATCGTGGCAGGAACTGAAGCTGTCAACAACAATCGTAAAATTGCGCATGAGTACAAAATCACTGAAAAAGGTTCTTTTGAGATCCACAATACCTAAAATAAAGTCAGTGACAAACAATGTTCTCTTTTGCTGTAGCCTAATTATCACGAAAGGTGGCAATTTTTAGAATTGCCTGTAAGACGCACCCCGAGTTCAGCGATAATTTTCGACCTTTTCCGAATTCACGAATATGATAGGCTAGACTATCCCAGCCTGTTTCATGCTTCAAGATAGGAGCAAGGGAAATTAAAGAGGACATAAAAATAAAATGCTTGGAGGATGGGAAAAGAAAGGCCCTCGTCCTCCCCTTATTGCCACTCAGTCGTCACGGGTTTAATTTTCGAGTTTCCTATCCCACTATCTGAGGCCTGTAACAGGATAATGACTATCCTATATCCCATAATTGAATTGAATGTTAATCATTTGCAGGATTCACAAGCAACCATATACACCTGCACCTGCGTGGAGAGAGACATTGTGTGGCAACACGTACAGAATGTTTTTTTTTTACGTCACGTGAAATGCGAAATGTACCTCGGTTTTTTGTTCGTTTCATATAGAACCTGTACTGATGTGGCACGAAGTCTTCCGGCCTGGCTTCTTTTGTTCTGGAGTTCAACTCGCAGACAATTGAACCAATAATGACGTTGAAACTCTGGCATCTGACATCTTGCTCACACCTCAAGGAACATTCTCCCGGGAATCCAGCCTGAACCGTTTTAAACGTGTGGCCTCTGAGGTACATTCCATATTCAGAATACACCGATGGACGGCACTGGCCAGCGGCTTCAGTAAGGCCAATCCGGGACATCAGAAATGCAACTGGCAACCAGAATCGCGGATTCATTTTGTCAACGAAACTGACTGTTCAGTTGTCCGTAATCTAACGGAATACCCTGCAAATGTTGCAGAAATCATTAAGACCATGGCGCCGTTTTTCTCACTTCTATCTCTTTCTCGATCTACTATGTTGGCAAGCCAAGTGTGTTTGTGTGAACCTCTATTTTGCATAAATGAGTTTAAGTTTCTAGGCCTCCTTACGCTAGTGTAAAACGGCAATTTATGCACGGTTCAATTTTACTTGTTACCACCCCCCGGGCAACCCCGGGTACAAGTCCAGCCCTTCAGGCCCGGGGGGTGGGGAATTGCTTGAAGCGGCCTTGTCCTGGGGTAGGAGAGCGGGGCAAATTGAAAATATAAACTTCTTGTTGTTTCACTTCTCGGTTGACACAATGGCGCCGGACCACGTGGAGAAGACTGCCTATTTCTAGGGAAAATCTCTAGAATTTGTAAATAGAGAAGAATAATCTCTCAAAATTAAAATCTGTATTCGAAGGTACGTTAATTACAATGTGCGTTTGATGCGTATTCAAATGGATGGCGTTCGTCACAAACAAAGGAATATTTCTTCAGCGTATTTATATATAATAAGACGACTTAAATCAGGAGCCATAATCTGGGACGGAGACCGTAAGCGCGGGGTCCACGCGGCCCCATCGAAAAAGACAAATGTGCTATTTTTAGAAAAAATTGCGCCACCCTCAACGTCATAAACGCGCGTGGCTACACGCAAATTTGCGTACAACGAGGGCGTGCTGGATATGACCAAGATGGTCATAATTATTTGATATGCGGTATGCCCGAGTACACAATTGTTTTTATAGTTAAAAACGCAATCACTAATTGCTATAAAATCAAGAAAGAGAAAAAAAGGGAGAGAAACTCCGGGATAAAAGGGAACAAGAATCTATCGCGATCACATGACTGACCGAAAAAGGCGCCAAAACCTTGCAAAGTGTTGCAGCGTTTCTTTGCGGAGCTGAATGAATCAATGAAACTGCTCCGAAGTGAACGTACAAGCAGAAGGTTTGGGAAAAATCTCCCAATTATGGGCTCTGAAATGTGGTACGTGTTTGATTTTTCCTGAAAATTGTTGTAATCGTCGTTCAAAGCGGATTGAAGCTGTACGATCTCACCGTTATGGCTGCGGGAGTTCAAATGAACGAGTTTGAAATCGCTCCGTTCGCACAACGCTGACAACGGAGCCATCATGTGTTTGTTTGATCGAACTGAAGACAGGATTAATAATTAAACTTGAACGATAATTACTATGCAGCTCACGGAAACAAGACTACGGAGGTGAGGAACATTAGAATTCACAATCTTACTTTTTAAACGCAAACCACAAAACGCAGTTTTTCTTAGTTTAGAGCCCGCCGACGGAATGGTAAAAATAACACTCAAACAACTGTGAAAGTGATTCAACGTATTTTACATGGCATCCGACTTGTGTCTAAATGTCTGGAGCTGCTCAAGGGAACACAGATAGAGCCACAACGAGTACAGGTAAACCAGTGTCAATTTTGTGTGGTATAGTCAAAAAATGTCGCCTTTTCTGGTACTGGATTTGTTCAATGCTTGTCGTTCAGACTGTTGCATGATTTTTGTACTGACTTGCCATAAAAAGTGTGACAATTTTTATTAAATGCTTCTTTCCAATTTTACTGTGCTTTATTTTGTCTTGTCTCGATATTTCGGAGTCAAAGCCTTCCGTATGAAACCTGCTGTTTGTGAAATTTTAAGAACAAGTGATTGACTGGACGATGAAAGAAATTGTAAACAAAGCGCTAAATGCTTAAAATTCTATTTCTACAGTTTCTTTTCGTCCTAAGAAATCAAGCACTCTGAAACAACTTAGATTTGTGTCTCAGTGACGTTCAGTCGTAATTTCTTCTTAATTTTACTTCGATACAAAGTGATTTTTCTCGCCGGGTTGCTGGCAGAGAAAAATATTCATTAACGTCCGTGCCGGCCTGAACCGGCCTTGATTTTGCGCGTGTTCGCTTTTGGCCCCAGCCTCCCCTAGAAAGGCTTTTTTGGTCCCCTTTTGTCCTAGTTGTCTTTGGGAATGTTCAACCAATCAGAATCCACCTACTGCGCATATATTTTAAGGCTTGAGGGGGTCCTAGAAGGGAAGACTTCTTGTCACTCCCCAAGAAGATCACATTTCACTCAAAATGGCTGCCGTGCTCTTCACGCGTGAATTTTCAAGATGGCAATATCTCACTCTCGGAAGGAAGGATTACCTTTTGAAGCTTAAAAATCGAAAGAAGAAGCTCTAAGGAACACTCGACAAGTTAAGCGATGGAATTTAGAGCTTTCTAAAAGGAGTAATGCAGTAACGAGTAACGAGTAACGCAGTAACGAGAAAACGAGTAACGGGAAAAATTTTCCAAGGGTAAAAAATAGAAAACGAGTAACGGGAAAAAATTGAAAGGCAGAAATAAAAAAAAGAGTAACGGTAAAAAAAAAATGAAAAGGGTGAAAATTACACTGAATAATAATAATTACCTAGGCAATGAAGAATTGTATTAAATAAAACGAATAATATGACTTGAAAGCCTTTGATGTGTGTTGGTGAAAAATCTATTTAATATCATTCTCGGGCAGGCTCCATAAAAAAGCTATGAAGAAGTTTTTGTCCGAATTTAATGAATTAGTCGATATATATATTTCAATTCCCCGTTCTCATTGCAGTGTGCAGCGATGGTGCATTCGCTAGACTTTTAATAGTAATAGGCAGTGTCTAGATACCCGGCAGCCCGGTACGGATGTTTGAAGACTATTTTAATACCCGGCAGTCCAAAAGGCTTATTCTAACGTTCTGAAAGTATTCGATATTTGTTTAGAATTGCCAGGCTAATAATAATAATAATAATAATAATAATAATAATAATAATAATAATAATAATAATAATAACAATAATAATAATGTCCGTCAGTAAAAGCTGTTATAAATGGGTGCCCTGGGCAACTAAAAATAACAAATAATAAGTATATTCAGAAAAGTAAGTAAGTAACGCTATTCAGAAAAGTATTTTAGTTTGGTAGTTGACAAGTTCTGAGGGTGTGCATACTAGAAAATTGCGATGTTTGCGACACTTTGTTTAATAGAGTTATTAGCAGCTAGACCCGCCAGTCAGAAACGCACAGAATTTCTCATTCAAACGTCCCGGGGGTATTAGAAGTTTGTTTAGAATTACTAAGCAATTTAAAAAACGAATTTGGTTTTGTAGGTGACGAATTTTCTGAGTTTGTGCACAGTCGAAAATCACTATTTTCTCGACACTTTTAGCCAGAGCCGCCAAGTTTGAGTTTCGCTTCATTCCTGCAATCGCTTTTATGTATAAATAGATTCATCAACAGAAACACTGATTATTCGTTTTTGTATCAATATCACTGAAATATTAGTTCAATAATTTGAAAAATGTATTTGAAACCTCTGAGGGAACTGCCGGGCATGTAGACACGGTTATTAAGGCCAGCTAAATACCCGGCACTCTGGTTTCGGGAATTATACAGTAATTATTGATACAACCCTATTATTAAGGGCTTCCTATTAAACTTTGTATAGTGGTGGTAAGTGATTCGAAACTATCGTGGTTTTTTTGGGCCACATTTACAACTCTACAGCGTCCGTGACATGTCAAATTATGGTGGCGTGATGGCTCGGGTCAGACAGGGATCAAGAAAGCTACAGCTATTGTATAGCTTGCTAAAGCTCTGAAAGTTCGCCAACTACAATACCAAATTGATCTTTTAATCGCTTAGTAATTGTAAAGAATCTTCCAGTTTTTTCTGAACGTTTGACTGAGAAATTCTGTGTGTTTCTGACTGGTGGGACTAGCCACTAATAATTTTAAGTGTCGCCAACATCGTAATTTTCTAGTATGCACAAGCTCAGAAAACTCGTCAACTACCAAACTAAAATACTTTTCTGAATCGCCTGGCAATTCTAAACAAATATCGAATACTTTCAGGGCCTCTTCATATGAGCCCGGTTGACCGGGCTGGCCCGGTTTCCGAGATCTCGCCTCACTCCTATTTCCTTTGTAAAAATTGCGATGTGTTCATATGAGAAGGCGGGCCAGCCCGGTTACCGAGATCTCGGTTTCTACAACCGAGATCTCGGCAACCGGGATGAAAATTTTCCCATATGAACACTCCAGCCCGGTTACCGGGATGAAAATGTTTTTGACAAATTAGCTTCGCTTTCGAAACTGGGCGGCCAAAATAGCATAATTTTGCCGTGTGTGCATTTCCACTTCAAAAGTATTCGAATTAGCTTTATTAGTAAAGTTACAAGAGTCGGCAAAGCTATGATAGTCGCGAACAATACTTGTTAATGTTGCGCCATTTTGGTTTTGTTTCTTGAATTTCATCCCGGTAACCGGGCTGAAATTTCCCATATGAACAGACGACAAAATTCATCCCGGTAACCGAGCCAGCCCGGTTACCGGGATCATATGAAGAGGCCCTCAGAACGTTAGAAAAGCTTTTCGGTCAAAACTCACCGAAAATGTCGGACTGCGGGGCATTTAATAGTCTTCAAACATCCGTACCCGCCTGCCGGGTATATCTAAGACACTGCCTATCTATTCAAAGTCTAGCGAATGCACCATATCGCTACACACTGCAGTGAGAACGGGTAATTGAAATATACATCGATTAATTCATTAAATCCGGACAAAAACTTCTTCATAGCTTTTTTATGGAGCCTGCCCGAGAATGACATTAAATAAATTTTTCACCAACACACATCAAAGGCTTTCAGGTCATATTATTCGTTTTATTTAATACAATTCTACATTGCCTAGGTAATTATTATTATTCAGTGTAATTTTCACCCTTTTCATTTTTTTTTTTACCGTTACTCTTTTTTTTTTATTTCTGCCTTTCAATTTTTTCCCGTTACTCGTTTTCCATTTTTTACCCTTGGAAAATTTTCCCGTTACTCGTTTTCTCGTTACTGAGTTACTCGTTACTCGTTACTGCATTACTCGTTTTAGTAACACCCCGAAAAAAACATCTTTCGAGGACAAACTACCGTTTTGTTAAAGCGAAGGACAATCTTCCATCTCCAAAGATTTTTCGAGCCGCGGACTTTCTGGGAAATGTTCTGGCACTTCTACGAGTCTACGGTAGAGTAAACTTCACATTTGATTGTAAATTTGTACCGAAATAGCTTTTTAATTGAGAGATTCTTAGTGTTCCTTAAAGTTTTTGTAAAACTTTTGAAAAACGTGCACAGTTCGCATCAGTAAATGCTCTTCAAAATAACTTGCACATCGAGTGAAATCGCTTGCGCGTAGCTTCCCTCGAAGAAAGAATTGAACGCGTTTGGTTTTCAGAAACGAATAAAGGCGTGTATTAATAAATGCACTACTTAGAAAAGCTTACTGTCTCTTCTTCTGTGAATCTTCATTCATGAAATTTCGAAAAATAGTAATCTGGCCTAAACAAACAGAAATCCTCTGTTGTGGTTTGATTTCACGCGCGAGACAACATGTGAAAGCTCTTGCGTAAATTTTCAAAATTTTGACTTTGAGGTTGTATTTTTGGCTAATTCTTAATTGACAACTGGTGTATTTTATTCGAAAGTTAGAAATTTTAACTATTCTAGATCAAGTGAGTGTTGTTTTTTCTAGGCTATAAATTGTCGTTTCGTACTGCACATGGGGTTGTTTATTACCAACTCCTAATTTAGCGAAGCGATCAAAAAACACGCGGCCGTTAATGAAGCTCACTCTGTCGTTGAAACCCTTGCCACATCCACTGCGCTATGTATCCCTTCTATGTTCGTAAATTGCCCAGAAAGTAATATCAAGTACTAGGGCAGCATGGAGTTTCACTTCATCTTTCTCCTTCTCATCGACGGAAGTAGTTTTTTTCTCTTGGTGTTTTTCCAGTTCTCTATTTTGTCGACGATTGATAACGCACCACGAGAGCATTTGATTGAAAACAAGGCGCGCTTCTCACTATTCTTGGTCTTCATTATAAACATTTCGGCCGTTTCGGTAAAGGCGGGCATTATTTCAGAAAACATACACTGAGAAATCTCGACAGACATTTTCTTTGCTGACTCGGTATTTGAATATATGTTACTAGTTTTTTTGCAGTGAAAAAAGTGACAACGATTTATCAGTGCGTTACTTTTCTTCAGTACGTGCTTGGAAAATCACTTTACAGTCTTTGCGGCTGCCCTTCAATCTCTGTACGTGCTCAGAGGAAACATATATTCGAGATGTATTTTCCCTTTTTCTGCCTGATTCGCCCTCAACTGATTTTTTCGTATTTCGACGCCATTTTTGCCCGTAAAACGTTTCTTCCGTCTAACGGGGAAATCCTCGTCCGACATGTCCGACACATCTTCGCCACAGGATTTTTCTAAAATATTCTCACTGCCATCATCGGAATCACTTGTATAATCCTCATATCCAGAGTCACTATCCAGAAAGTTCTCCCCAAGGGCTTGCCTCAAATTAGGAAGTGACACTGATGACAGAAATTGAATTTATTCATCTCCAACAAAGGTAATTTCCGACGCCATTTTGTTTGTTTTTCTCTGCCCGGAGTCCTCACAACACACACGCGCGTGTGTCACGCACGATGGCGCAATTTTTTCTAAAAATAGCACATTTGTGTTTTTCGATGGGGCCAACGCCAATACTGAAAATGGCAGTTAGTTACGGTCTCCATCCCCGATTATGGCTCCTGCTTAAATAGACTTAAGGTAAAACGGATGCACGGCTTTATAGTAAACAGAGATCTCAGTCAGTCCAGTGATTTTATAAAACAAGCTAAGAAAAACTCCTTTAAACGCTGCCATCAAGTTGTTCAAGACAAGGGGTTAGGGCCTTTTGTGCGTATGTGCTATATTTAGAATAAACTTGAGTGCGGTTAGAGTTTTTTCTTCAGTTTTCTTTTGCAAATACAGTGTTCATGTTTTTATTACATTATACGTGTAGAATCCTTTGTTCAATAAACTCTAGTAAAGCGTTTAAGTTCTTGTCAAAACGTCTGGTTTTGCTATTGTACGGAAATCAATATCGTCATCTATATTTTGTACACAAAACAACGTATTTGTGGTCGATGAGGAGTCCCGGGGGTGGGGAATTGTCTCTTTCTGCGTGTCCGGGGGTGGGGAATAGACCGCCAAGTGATGAAAAAATTGTAAATCCCCGGGGGTATGCCCGGGGGGGAGATGGTAACAGGTAGAATTGAACCGTGCATTACTTCCAATATGTTGCGGTAAAATTTAAGAGAAACAGCGTTAGATCACAGCGAACAGCGATGTGTTATTTGGACGTTTTTAATTTGTCAGGAGTATGTACATGATTTTACTCGTGTTGATCTGTTGATTGTGAAGCAAACACAGTCGATGAAAACAGTCGATTTCCTGTTTTGATTAAATGATATTGTATGGTGCAATGTTTGATTTTGCTAATGTGACTGAAAATGGAATTCTGTTATATAGGATTGCTTTGACTAGAGAAAACAGGAAACACAAATAGGAAACCCTGTACTATTAACAGGAGTAAAGGCATTTTAACCCTTGGACGTACAAGGGGGGAGGTGGGGATGCCACCCCCATAAGGTTTTCCTTAAATTTTTCAGGAGCTGTATGCATATCCCTTAGACACATTTTGACACAAGTTTGGTGAAAATTGGTTGCTATGTATTACGAAATATGACGTCATAAGTAGCAGGTGGTCAAGCCACTTTTGAGAAAAAATGCGTGTTTTTCACCTTTCTTAGGTGATAAAAGCACAAAATGTTAAATACTACCCCCCCCCCCCACTTGTACCAGGGTGGGGGTGTGACTTTGCTTGTACGTCCGAGGGTTGATATTCTACTTTGAAGTTATATACGAAGAGGCTTGTTGAGAATGGTAAGTTTATCCACAGAAGAGTAACGTTTATGGAGTTTGGAGAGCTAAAGTTAGCGTCCGTGATGTCAAGAAGTCTACACAGTCAAGAAAGCCACCTCAGAGTACTCAACGTACATAACTTTACTCACCAGTACAGTATAATTATTTTTAATTCTTAAGTGCGTGATTTCTTATGAAAAATAATGAATGGGTTCTTAGTGCTGCGTTTAGCTAACCTGCGATCAGGCTGAATTTTAGCATCGCTTTCGGCTTCCCGCCTGAATTTTTCACCGAGCGAAACGAAAATAGAACCTGATCGCAAGCTACGTTTAGCTGGTCTTCGATGGTCTGGGCTAGCATTATGGTTTTTCCGAGCAGTTGCAGATTCTTTGAATTTATCTATTCGGATATACTTAGAATCGAATGAAATCTATGCTCCGTTGACTCTTCTTATAGAGCCTGTTGTTTCGTAACAATTCCTGCTGTTATTATATCGGTCATCTAGACAAAATTCATAACTTATCTAAGACGGCTACGCCTCTTGAAAAAGTAGATCAGATAACAGGTTCAATCTTAAGAGGAGTTGTAAAGAAGAAGATGTTTTCAATTATCAGCCAAACAAGATCGATACGAGTACTATAATGAAAAAAAAAACAGTTTTCTAGGTAAAAAATTCGTGAGAAGAGAGACTGACAAGAGAAAGAAAGTTGTAGAATCAGGTGAAACTTCATTGTTGATTAACGAAGAGAAAGATATTGGTGACATAAAATACAAAACTCTCCTTGCAGTAAAAAATTTGAAACATTTTTCTATAAAGAAACTAACAAACAAAGAAGAAAAAAACATCAACAGTCCCGGGACCAACCACAAGACTACTGTATAAACATCTGGTAGTTTTCCCATGAAATTCTATTACATTGAAGTTGACTCTAAGCGTGCACACGTTTCATTGACTGATGGTGTTATGATGGAATAAATACCCCTAGGAGGCATGGGATGTTTACGAAAATTCTGATCATTTGAAAAGGTCCGAGCATTTCAGTCATTCGTAAACATGTCTTTCTGTTCTTCCCAGCTTTGGTCGCCATTTTCCTGAAAAATGTTTTGAGTGCGGGGAGGAGTTTTCGTTATTGAAATGTGCCCCTTCGCTCTTATTCTTCGTTTCGTTTTCCTTCACAAAAAAATCCGATTGTTTTCTTGTTTTAAATTAACTGTTTTTTCCACCATGCATAAGTGTGATGCACGAAATTCATCCTCTCGCTAACACTCAGCCCAGTCAAACTACTTCGATGTTTTTGAAGCGTCTTAGACTCAGCTGTTGTTTTGATGAAATAAAACGAAAAAAAATATTAAAAACGTTTCTTGCTTACCGGATGCGTTACTCAACTGCTAAAGCTTTGAAAAACCAGTGCAGCAAAACAGGGTCAAATGATGATCAGAAGATATCACTTCCTCACTCTAACGCGAACGTTACTGAAAGACAACATTTCCAAGTTATTATTAATGAATGAGAAAATTGTTGGAAAATAATAGAAGTATTAGCTGTGTGCGTTATTCACACACTTTTGTTGTTTGGATATGAAAAAATTGTCAAGGTTTATAATACTTTATATGTCTATTTACTTGCGTCATTGCTAATGCAGGTGGTCTGAATGGTGGAGGTTTAGAGTACTTTAAACACGGAAAGTTTGCCATGGTCCAGTATTTTGAATAGAAAGGTCTAATACTTGTTTCAGCGGAAAAAAAACCCGCCACTGAGAAGTCTGGAAAAACTGGAGCAGTACTGGATTCACTCCCCCAGCATGAATGAAAAAAAAAAATCAGGCACATTTCTAGAAGCGGTGGGCTGATACCAGATTTGAAATCGATTCGACACGAATGCGATATTTATACCTAATCGTGCCTTTTTGGTACGCTTCGGCGGCATATCAGGCGAGTTTGGTCGAGCCATGGTTCGTATTTTGGCGAGTTTGGTCGAGCCAAAATACCCAAGGTGAGACCAAACGAGCCTGACATGCTGCCGAAGCGTACCAGAAAGGTGGGATTAGGTATTTACTGTACCCAAATTCGTCCTAAAACCTGGCGTTATTTTTTCAGTTACCGTGATCACTAGTCAGGAGTTCTAGTCTTATAGCGCGTGAACGGTGAGAAGAATAGTGCCTTAATACTCTTCTCTAACTCCTCGTCTGTCATTTTTATAATTCTTTTGTTTGGCGTTTCATATTTGGAATCTTGGAAGTCCAAATTAAGAGAGAAATTTGGAAAATGCGGCTCCATTTTCAAACAAAAAAGTTTCAGCACTGTCCGTAAACGTACACGCGAGCGCCCGCCAGTGTGGTCTCGTCCAATTTTGGCGCGAAATTGTTTTTTTTTTCTCTGTTAGCGTTAGACAAATAACTTTCTCGTTTAACAAATGTAATAATTTTACGTTTCGTTGTATTTCTGTTGTAATTTTCATCTCAAAAGTCTGCAAAAAGTGCGAGTCTTAGAAACTGTCGATGATATCGTACGATATCAGGTCAGTGACTTGATATCGTAGAAAATCATGACAGTAAACAAGGCTTCTGATTGGCTAATTCACAATTTGGGAAAGGTTACCGATGTTTGGCGTTTTTGGACATCGCTGTTGTGAGGCAATCCTGCAAGACAGAGTCTAGGCTTAACTGAGCTGCAATATCTAAGGAGAAAAAATTCGATACTTTGCTCGAAAGGTGTGAAATCAGCACGCATGGAAAACGTTCCTCGCGGTTTGGCCAGAGAGTAACCCATGCGCACAGCCAAATTAATCGCGGCATGGCAACATTGATTCTCGATAAGGCCCTACACGCCAGGCTATGCCATTCTTATGAGTTACAGGAACGAGAAAGATGTCTGTGGTTGCCACGCCAGGCCCTAGAACATTTCGGTAGGGTGTCCATTGTTGTCAATGATTTGTTAAAGAGATCACTCACAAGTATTTCCAAGGAAAAGTTACGTAGAAAAAATTAAAAATAACTTACTTTTTTGGCTAGCACTCAGAAATAAGAACAGTATCCATGGGAGTCGGACGTTGGAGCAGGAGTTCGAGTCGAACTTTTCCTTCACCGCTTTGAACTCGATAAATAGAAAACGAATTCAATTTTTGCTGACTGTTTAATAAAAGTGTTAAAGCAATAAGAAATAAGTCGTTTAGACGACACGAAGGTAGTCTTGGCAGGTTAGGAGAGGTTTCCGTTCAGGAATAAAGGCTTTCCTTACATCTACTTGTGAAAAGCAATTCTCAAGACTAAGGCTATATTCCATAAAAAAGAAGCTTTGGTTCGCTTTTAAATATGGAGTCGTTAATTATCGTGCAATATATTGCTTATTGTGGTGTCTAGCGAATGTTGTTTATATGTACCATATATAGACATTTACACAAGTTTCTCCACTATTGTTTGCCTCTGTAAAGTTTGCCCAGTCTTGCCCGTACCATATCTGTAACTCCTGGTTACGTGACAAGGACAATGGTTGAAAGTCTTGCCCGTACCATATCTGTAACTCCTGGTTGCGTGATAAGGACAATGGTTGAAAGTCTTGCCCGTACCATATCTGTAACTCCTGGTTGCGTGACAAGGACAATGGTTGAAAGTCTTGCCCGTACCATATCTGTAACTCCTGGTTGCGTGACAAGGACAATGGTTGAAAGTCTTGCCCGTACCATATCTGTAACTCCTGGTTGCGTGACAAGGACAATGGTTGAAAGTCTTGCCCGTACCATATCTGTAACTCCTGGTTGCGTGACAAGGACAATGGTTGAAAAACAAGCTCCGGTGATTTGTCTCCATTCCCATCAAGACTGTACATGTGTTCCTTGACGTCAAGGTTCGCTAATGCTTCCAAGCCTTCAGCAGGTGGCAGAAGGGCTTCTCTGTTGATATTTGTAATGAATGTCGTCAGCTTGTTGGCATAAACTGAATGAGCGGAGCTCCAGTACGAGTCACCGTTATCTGTGTTGCACTGTATCGACCCAGATATGTGAACGAGCTTCATGGTCTTGACACGCCCAGTCTTAGTGATGCTGAAAGCGCCGTAAGTTTCATCTCGAGCTCCAAAGCAAACAGGATCTGTGTTGACTTTCTGCCAGGCGTCTAAAAATGAAAACAATACTTCAGCCTTTATTACAACAAGCAAGATCGAAGCAGTTTACGGCGTATACTCCACTTGCCTCAGGTAAAATTAAAAAGAGAACAAAGAAACAGATTCAACAAAACGTTTTGCACATGTCGGGCCTGGGGTCCGTTTCTCGAAACTACCGATAACTTTCCGGGCCCGAAAACTATTTTAGGCGCACAATATTCTCCAATAGCTATACAATTTTTATTGATTTTAAAAGCTAAATTTTAATCTTTGTAATTTCATGAAGCATATCGCTAAGTTTGCGCCAATATTTACCATTAACTGTCAAATAAATGAGCTCTAAAAAATACTTACCGGGCCCAGAAAGATATCGAGAGTTTAGAGAAACGGGCCCCTGGTCCGAGATACTCGGATTTCTTAAGAACGGTGCCTACTAGTACAAAGGGTATTATAGGAGGCACCGTTCTTAAGGGAGGATTCTTAAATCATTGATATAGTTACTATGGATAGTTCCTAATCATCATATCTTGGAAACCCTAACTTCCGCAGATAAGTCTGCTTGGTCACATCTCATCCGGATACAGAGGGTCACCTTAAGTAACCTCGTGTTAGCGTTGTGTTTCTCTCTCCAAACATTATTATTTTTTTCTATTTATTTATAAAGGTTTCAAGGTTTTCTAGTCACGACAATATTTAGCGGGACACGTGACTTGAGCAGAAAAAGCTTAAACACTCAAGCGGCTTACAGTTTTGGTTATTGAAAACAGTGCCAATATTTCAGTATTAACACGATCCCCAAGATACAAAACGGGATGTATCGATTTCTCGAAATACGCATTATTATATTTGTACTTTTTGTGCTGTAGATTTTTTATTCTTTGTAATAACAGTAATTGCTTACGTCAGAAGACTGGATTATATGCCAAAAAGCGTGTGACAAAATACCATCCTCAAAAATCCTTTGGCAAGATCGCCAGATCTGTGGTTAAGGGTCTTCCCAACCTTAAACGTCTGTACCTTTACATCGAGCCAGGAACAAGGAAGCAAGCTGGGGTGACAGCTGGGGTATCAGTTACACTTAGAATGGCTGACCTTCACATCGCGCCAGGATTGCCTGTTCAGCATTTCCATCTGAATATATTCAGTCGTCGCTGTTAGTCATTTCGTTTCCCTCGCTCGCCTTTATTTCGCTGCAGGTTTCAGCAGGAAGCTCGGAAATAGAACCTAGTGGTGCTGCACAATATAAAACTGAAACTTTCTTTTAGATAAGAGTTTAGCAAGACAATTAGAGCAATTTGCCACTAATTACAGCCGTTGCAAACAAGATTTGTTCAATGTTCGATGAAGTTTAATGAAAGAATATATAACCCTATTAAACTATTCAGCATTAAGTACTTAATTTTATTTCAAGCCCTGAGCTTATAGTTGTCCAAAAGGCTGTTTTGGCGGGCTTATTTCCTGAGAGGGGTGGGGGGGGGGGGGGGGGGGCATTTTTGGAGAGAGACTTGCGCTGCCAAAATGGATTGGATTGTATTTAAAAGGAATTTTGTGTCTGAAACTGAGGGGAGGATATTTATGACATAATCATTATTGGGATGTAAATGTAATATACGTCCGTAGGCTTATACTCGGGGGAGGCCTTTTACGAATAAGAATTGGGGGCCTATTATTCGGGAGAGCTTATTTTCAGTTGTAAGCGGGGGGAGGGGGGCGTATTATTGGAATTTCATGGTATTTGGCAAGAGATGGTGTGCGGTAAAGTTTCTCATCCAAGGAAACAACCCGATGCATGGGAATTGGTCCCACCCGGCGACGAGAACCCAGCAAGAATTGAAGACCGCGCCTACACACATGGTTGGAATTTGAAACGTCGCGTGCAACATCAAATGTGACTGGTTTTTTTGCTCGCTTCATGTAGAACCGGTACTGATCAGGCATGAAGTCTTCCGGCCTGGATTCTTTTGTTCTGGAGTTCAACTCGCAGATAATTGGACCAATGATGACGTTGAAACTCTGACATCTGTCTTCTTCCTCGCATCTCACGTGACACTCGGCCGGGAATCCAGCCTGAACCGTTTTAAATGTGTGGCCTCTGAGGTACATTCCATATTGTGTGTTTTGATGGACGACACTGGCCAGCGGCGTCAGTAATACCAATGCGGGACATCGGAAACGCCACAGACAACCACACTGTTGGATTAATCTTGTTGATGTAAACATTGTCTGTAATCTAACGAGAAACATCCAAGAAATGTCGCGAAAATCATTAAACGATGGCGTTTTTCTCATTTCTATCTGTTTCTCGATCTACTACAGTTTGTTGATTAGCCAAGTGTGTTTGAGTGAACCTCTGATTGACATAAATGAGTTTTGGGGCTAAGTTGCCTGGTTCCCAGGCCTCCTGGTTTCGCCAAGGTCGACCAAACGCCTTCGTCAACGGCCCTATATAGAGTCATATATAGTCCGACAAAAAATCTTGTAATCAGATAGGTGATTGAGATAGTGCAGATACCGGTTCGAATAAGCAGTGGACCATAACTATTAGGCAGGTAAACAAGCGTAACCTATCGTAAAATACACAACCGAGCTATTCTGATATCATTCCCTCTTTTACTCTTTAGTGTTTCCATCCTCCCACTTTGCCTTATTTTTTTCGTTTGCTTTGAAGCTCAAACTTTCCTATATCTGCATGATATGGAAAAAGTAGAACAGTACGTATAAGACATGTACCGTTTCTATACAGTTGAATATCTTTGAGTGAACACTCGTTTCTTCCTCAAAAGACCACATTTTAATAGATGATCCCCGTTTGAATCAGTTCTCGGTCAACGTTGTGTTTAGATACCCTCGTAAGCGAACTCTTTTGTCTGCTTTATATGAAATCCCATTTTGAACCACTTCTCGATCAAACGCTGTGTTTGAAATCTTTTGTAAACGACCACCTTCGTTAGGAAATATTCATCTAGACTTGTGAATTGAAAACGTGTCTTAAAACATCTGGTAGTTTTCCCAAGAAATTCTCTTTCATTGAAGTTGACTCTACGCATGTGCACGTTCAACCTGGTTTCCAGGGTCGTCTCTTTTCATCCCCCGAGAAGGGAAAGGACCCTGGGAACGAGGTTTTTACACGTTGTGTTTCGTTGTCTGGAAGGGTTGTAATAGAATAAATACCTCTAAGAGGCGATAAAGGCCGAAGTCAAGATATTTTTTTCCGAGAAAACTCAGTTATTCGAAAAACATCTCTCTCTATTCTTCCCAGTTTCGGGCGTCACTCTGGTGAACATTTCATGAGCGCTGTGGGGAGCTTTTTTCCTTAACAGGATGTGCCCAGGTGCCCCTACGTGCCCCACTACCGGTCTTCGCTTCGTTTTCCTTCACAAAAGATGTTAACGGTTTAACTTGTTTTAATTTGATTAAGATTTTATCGAGGAACCGATGACGTCGTTAAGGAAAATATCACAGGTATCTATGCAATTTTCTCCGACTGACTGGCAACTGAACCGGGATTCTAAAAAAACTGAGGAGCGATGTTGCGAAAATGGATTGTAGCTCACATGCAAAAAATATACATGTCGGAGAAAAACAAGACAACAGACATAAACTTTGACCTAAACTTTGGCATTTCGTCTCTCTTCTCAAAAAATATCCAGCTAGGACTGCGGGGAAGAGTTCATTCCCTAAATCAGTAAAATATTCACTGGCTAATTTAGTCCACCATGCATAGGTTTGATGCACGACATTCATCCTCTCGCTAACATTCAGCTTAGTCAAAAAATGTTAAATTGCTTTCAAACTTAGCAATCTAAAACACAACGTCGATGTCTTTAAAGCATCTCACACAGACTTAACTGTTGTTTTCATAAACTGATGTGTGCTTACCAGATGTGTCACTCAACTGAAAAGCTTTGGAAAACCAGCACAGCAACAAAGCGTGAAATGATGGATAAAGGTTATCCCTTCCACATTCTAACGCGAACGTTTATGAAAGAGAAGATTGCCAAGTTATTATTATTGACTGCTGACGACACAAACATGCTGTAAGTAGTACAAAATTTTTTTAGGGCCTGGCCACAACGTTACGTATACGCACAGCCAAAGTAGCAGTGAAGTGGCAACCATGGGCATCTTTCTGGTCCTTGTTAGAACTTATCAAAATGTCATGGCCTGGCGTATTGGGCCTCATCGAAAATCAATAAAATCGACAGAGTGTTGATTTTGGCTGTGCGCATGCGTTAGGCTCTGGCCAAACTGCAAAGAGGAGTTTGCATGTATGTGTGCTAATTTCACAACTTTCGAGCGAGATGTCGCAGCCTTTGACCTTAGGCGCTCTCGGCTAGCTAAAGCCAAGGCTAATTTAAAGAAAACACGACTGGTCAATGTCAAAAGAAAACACCTAATGTTGGTAAATGTCTTCCTTGTTTTCATAAATAAGGAAGCTGTATCGAATCGTATTCATTTGAAAACTGGACTAGACCCACCCTTACTAAAAATTTGTTTGGAAATTTTTGTTTTCTACCAACTTTTTTTAATTTTAATTTTTTATTAATTTGTATTACGCAAATATCAACATGAAGTTTTAAAATGTGCATTACAACAAGTAAATTAAAAAATACAATTAAATTCTATTGAGCATAAACTATTGAAAAACTGAATAATTACTAAAACTTAAAATGAAACTTTATAAAGTTCTTGCTATAAAAGTTGTATAAAAAGTAAAATATTCTAAAGTACGTATATCTATAGTCAAGTTAAATTACAAACTTGTTCTAAAATCCAATATATGAAATTACCATTATTCAATACATATAAGCGGTCTTTATTAAAAAGATGTGTTTTTATAATGCCTGCACCAACAAATATACGAGTATTTTCTTTGTCGAGTCAAGCCAAGTGAGTGTTTGCACTACTACTTCAAATTATTCCAAACTTCTGCGAGTGTGTTTCAGAAGAAACACACGGAATGCACCTTTCTTCTTCTTTTAGAAAATATCCATGGGAAAGCTACCATATTTTAGAAAGCTCCCAACCTCAACCATTCAGACCACCTGTGTTAGCAATGACGCATGTAAATAAACATATAAAGTATATAACCTTATAAATCTTTCATATCCAAACAATAGAGGTGTGTGAATAACACACTGTGTTCACTGCTGTCAATGATTTATCAAAGAGGCCACGCACAAGTATTTCCAAGGAAAAGTTACGCAGCAAACAGCGTGATGTACTTTTTTGTCTACCATTTGACTTTTTTTACAACCCTGATCAAGGAGCAAATATCCATCATTAAATGGTAAGCTTTGCTCTTTTTATATCCTGTGATGATACAAGATAAAAACGTCTTCGACTACGGCGTATTGCATTTTTTTATGGGACTTGGGGGGGGGGGGGGGGAGTGTATAACAACAGAAAATAGACCACCATCTTCTTTGTAGTACTTGGGTTGCGCTTGAGTACAAAAGTTTCTGCACTATTCCCTAAGGAACTTCATGATCTATTTGTTCCAGTTCAAATTCAAATCTTTCATCACCTATGAAAATGAACGCAATCTCTTTTTAGCTGTTCACACAGATATATGTAAAGCTTGGCCTTTCTTACTCGAGTTGATGATTACGTCATCCGTGAGAAAAAATGCCTTAAAAAGGTCGATTGCATTTCTTTATTAAATCATTATGATACAACTGTTAAGTTGAAAAACTTATCAATGACGTGCAACAAACATAACTACAAATACTGACAAACGTTCTTTAACTCTTTCCCGTCAAGACGTTAACGTCGGGACCCCATTGAACCACTCCTGACGTCATCATTTTTGACGTTACCAAATTGTTTTGATAAGCAGCTAATACAGCAAGGACAGATCCATCAATATGTGTGTCCATTTTGAATATCGACCAAATTCTGGTAGAGCTATACCAGAAAAAACGTGTCCAATTTTGGGTGTAAAGTTGGTGGTAAAATAGGCCAAGTCACCTAGTTGATCAATGTTCCATTTCCAGGTTTTTTGAAGGACTGAGGCCAAAACTTTTCCAGTGGATAGAAAGGGGATAAGGTGTAGAAGATAAAGAGAAAAGAAAGGGAGTGAAAAAGGAAAGCAAAAGAAGCGAGAAAAAAATTGGAAATGAATCAGCAAAAAAAAAAAAAAAAAATTCTTGGCATGCGTGAAATCAAAATATTGTACAATTTACAACAGAAGCTGGCTCAAAATCTAGCTAAATTGTAAGAAAACGCTTTTGTAGCAAAGTTTAGTGGCATTTGGCAACATAGCACTCAAAAAACCGCTTTAACGGTAAAAAATGCGTTTTTTTAAGGAAAAAATCGGACGGGAAAGGGTTAAACAGTCACAGGTAAGAAACCAAACTTCGGTTCATTTCTGAAACTGGAATGCGTCAAATAAGACTTTTTATATATACCATACATATACATCAACACAAACTGTCCCATTGTTGTCGTGTTCCCAACAGTCTACCCAATCCTGCCCATACCATATCTGTAACTCCTGATCGCGTGACAAAAACAATGGGGTTGAAAGGTTGCGAAAAACCAACTCTGGTGATTTGTGCCCAGTCCCTTCAAGGCTGTAGAGGTGTTTCTTCATGTTGTTGTGGTTTGGTAGTCCTTCCAAGTCTTCAATGGGGGGTAAAAGCGCTTCTCTGTTGGCGTTTGTAATAATTGTCGCAAGTTTGTTACCATAACTCCGATACGTGCAGCTCCAGTAGGATTCACCAGTAACTGTGTTGCAGTGTATCGACCCTGATTGGTGGACAAGCTTCATGGTCTTGACACGCCCAGTCTTTGTGATGCTGAATCCGCCGTAAGTGTCATCTCGAGATCCAAAGCAAATAGGATCTGTGTTGATTTTTTGCCAGGCGTCTGAAAGTGGAAATATTGTATTGGCCTCAGTTTCACTAGCAGTCCTAAATGTAGGGTCGGTGAATTTACAAAATGTGCCCTTGCCCCACTCCAGTGTGCCCCGAACCCGTCAACCAAACAGACAAACAGTCTTGCTTTTGAGAAAACAGGAAATTGGACAAACTGGGTTAAAACCGCCGGTCAGAGCATTAACACTTTCGCTGCGAAAGTCGGCTTTTGTCGACATTTGGAGGAGTAGACATTGAACCACTTGTGACGTCATCATTTTTTGAGGTCACCACATTGTTTCGATAAGCAGCTAACACAGCAAGGACAGATCCATACATACGTGCGTCCATTTTCAACTCGACCAAATTCTGACAGAGCTATTCCAGAAAAACGTGTCTGATTTTGGGTGCAAAATCGGTGGCAAGATAGGCCAAGCCACCTATAGTTGATCAATGTTCCACTTCCAGGTTTTCTCAAGGGCTGAGGCCAAATTAAAACTTTTCCAGTGGATAGGAAGGGGATAAAGGTAGAAGATAAAGAGAAAAGAAAGGAAGAGAAAAAGGGAAGGAAAAGAAGGAGGAAAAAAATTGGGAATGAATCTGCAAAAATGCTAAAAACAACAACAACAACAACAACAACAACAAATTTTGGCTTATGCGCATGCGCTAAAGCAAAATATTGTACAATTTACAACAGAATCTGGTTCGAAATCTAGCTTAATTTTAAAGAGATGTTTTCCTAGCAAACTTTAGTGGCATTTGGCAACATAGCACTCAAAAAACCTCTTTAACGGTAAAAAATGCGTTTTTTTTTAAGTGAGCAGTGAAAAAATTAAAGAAGAGAGGTACAGATACTCAAACCGACGCGTTGGTAAAACGTAAAATACCGTACCTTCACATCTCGCAAGGATTGCTTGACCAGCATTTCCATCTGTGTATATCCAGTGCTCGCTGTTTGTCATTGCGTTTCCTTCGCTCGCCTTTATTTCGCTGCAGGTTTCAGCAGGAAGCTCAGGAATGGAACCTAGGGGCGCTGCACAATAAAGGAAAGAACTTCCTTTAATGGTAGATTTTAGCTAGGGTAATTTTACTACCCAAATCTTTGCAAATATAGAGTAGCCCCGCAGCTCTTAACAACCTCTAATTTCATTGGGCCTTGGTATCACGCAGTTCTATTGTTTTCGGGGCTAGGGTCCATTGTTTTGTTGTTTGGTGTATTGTTTTCTCAGCAAATCAGAGAAGACCTTGTAAGAGCTGCGACATCGCCCCAAATATAGTGTCCCTATTGTTTTAAAGAGGTAAATAAATTAATATACACCTAATTGAAGAAACGTTGTCGGGTAAAAACCATAAACCATTAACTATACGACCCAATGGTTTTCTGGGAAGCCGAAGATCCTGCTTTGATTCTCAGACACCGTGCAAATCATAATGGCACAGAAAAAATAAAACTGATAGATATACTCCAAAACCTCTCCATAAGCAAAAAATACCTTGAATATGAATAAAAGGAGTAACAATCTTGCCGTGCTGTTTTCCCAGAATTCCATAATGATGTCGCATCGTTCCTGGTTAATACCAGACAACGTTTCTTCAATCAGGTGTATAATCCAACTGAACTGTCCAGCAAAGTTAGCTGACGTTCTTTCGACATGCGAAGGCTGCAATGGCAATCGCGAACGGAAAAATACCGCGTGATCAATAGTTTCCCGCAAATTTTCACGTGTGCCGTTTTTAAAGCGAAGAGCCCTGTTTTCGCGTTCGTCAACAACGTGGGTGTTTGTTTGAAATTTTTAAAGCGTTCTGTTACAATTATCAGCCTGTTTTTAACCCGAAAACATTTTATTTATTTTTCTACGTAAACTAACCGGTTAACTGTCAGCGTTTACACAAGAAGGAAAAAAATTATGACAAAGCGAGCTGATGTTTAGCATTAGCGCTACATTTAATGAATCGGGGTTTGTGAAAGCACTCTAATACACGAGAAAACGACTGTCAAAGGCTGGAACTGGTATCAGAGAAGAAGCATGAATGAATAGAACAATAATTTCCGTTTGGAACATCTCAATCGGGAAAACGGGACTACCTTTTTAGAAGTCTCCTTTCTCCCGGAAATTTCCACTAGAACGACCCAAAAAGTCATATCCATTTACTTTCCGACTGGAACTTCCGGAAATCTTTTGTAAATGGAAAACACCCTACGTCCCGAAACATCTTACAAGATTTTTCATAACATCGTAAAGTACCTCGTACCTCGTTTTATTGTGCGCTTCATATAGAACCGGTGCCGATCTGGCATGAAGTCTTCTGGCCTGGCCTCTTTTGTTCTGGAGTTCAACTCGCAGACGTTCAGACCAATTTTGACGTTGATACTCTGGCATCTGACATCTTGCTCACACCTCAAGGAACATTCGGCCGGGAATCCAGCCTGAACCGTTTTAAACGTGTGGCCTCTGAGGTACATTCCATATTCAGAATACACTGATGGACGGCATTGGCCAGAGGCTTCAGTAAGGCCAATCCGGGACATCAGAAATGCAACTGGCAACCACAATCGCGGATTCATTTGTCAATGCAAATCAAACGAAATACCCTGTAAAAGTTGTAAAATAAAATTACCAACACAATGGCATCTTGTTTAACGTTTGTCTTTTTCTCACCTCTAATCAAACAACTTGTTTCCAAAGTCTTTTTTAGTGAAAAAATCGCTTTCTTTAATTGGCGTGAATAAATGAGTTTTGGTCCCAAACCACTGTGCAAACGGCACTTCCGAGTACAACGAAGGAGCCTGATGAGATGAGGAGATAGCGAATAGGGAAATTAAGGTAAGGGCTCAAACAATAAATTGACAATTTTTTTTAAATGGAGATAGCGTTCCATCATTTTCGAATGAAGGCAGGAAAACCTTTGAATCACTTACGAAATCCCATTTGAATCAGTTCTCGGTCAAACACTGTGTTTAGAATCTCACTTAAGCGACCATCTCTAGTGAGCAACCTTCTTTAAATGAAATCCTGTTTGAATCAATTCTCGGTCAAACACTGTGTCTAGAACTTTTCGAGACAGCACCTCATATTTAAGACAGACCCCACTGGACTTGTGAATGGAAAACAAGGCTACAAACATACGGTAGTTTTCCCACGAAATTCTGTGACATTGGTGCTGTTACTCGAATTACTCTAACAAGTGATTTTTCTTTCTGTACAGCTTTTAACGTGCACACAAAAGCGCTGTTGGATTAAACAGTGATGCTGGAATATTCGGGGGTTGCATGGAGTAAATTATCGCGGAACTCACCATTTTTCGATTAACCCTTTCCCTCCCAGGGTCAGTTATTGGGACATTTCGGGTGGTTCTTACGTTTGAGTGTGTGGATGAAATCCTATGGTGTTAGCATTCAAATGAAACCTTGTCAGCAGTCCTTTTACGTGCCGGGTAGTAATTATGTTAAAGCATTTTACAAAATGAAATTTGGGATTTGTCTTGAAATTTGATTTTAGGCACTCTTGGGAGTAAAAGGGTTAACATTTTTGCACATAACCTGTCTATGGTTTTAGTCTCTAAATTGTTTCGAAATAATCTGTCCGAGTTCGGACGTCATTTGATGAAAATGGCTCATTCTATGTACGATCAGGTTTTTTCGGAACGATGTGCGCCTCTTGCGTTGCCCTCGTTCCTGTTTCAGTTTTCCAAGGGCATTTAAAAGTTTCGTTAGTTCAATTTTAATGAAGCTTCCCCAAAAGAACCAGGAGAAAATACGGGCGATGTTTTGCGTGTGACTTGCTAGGCTACAAGCAAAATATACTGCAAATTGGATAAAACTAGAAGCAAGGAAAGGACCTAAAATTCAACATCGTGGCCCTATAAGACCGCAGCTTTTCACTTCATATCACAAAAAAATTTCCGGCTACGATTTTCGGGAAATGCTTTCCGGAATACTTTCTTTAGTTAAAATATTCAGCTGAGTACATTCAAATATTCTGATTAATTTTTCAAAGTTAACACAAATATGTCAGTTACAAAACCTCATCTAATATGAAATGACAAAGGAATGAGTAAAAATTTCAGGCAACATGTTGATTAGACTTGGAAGACCTTCATTTTTCTTTTCTAAACTTAACCCAGTTACAGGCTCTTAAAAATAAATTAAGTCTTCGTAAGACCGTCGCGGCCCTCGGAAAATTTTAGAAAAGGTTTCATTTAATACTTCTAAAACTTAAAAAACAAAACAAAACAAAAGCAGAACACAGAAGTTCAAGCCACTTAGTATCTTAAAAAGCTGTTGTTTTCATCAGCTGAAGTGAAGTTTAAAGAAAACTTCGGGTTACTAAAATTAAAACATTCCTACCAGGCAAGTAACTCCACTGAAAAAGCTTTGGAAATCCCGAGAACGGTAACAAGGCGTCAAATGATAACTAAAAGTTACCACATGCACATTCTGGTGCCGAAGGCTTTGTATGACTTGAAAACAGTACCAGATGTTGAAGATATTAAACATGGCATGACATGCTGTGAGTTACTTCTGTTAATCCCTCACCTTAATTTTATTTGTGTTTTGCAATGAAAATTGCCAAGGTATATGAAAGCTAATGTATTTTTTTTTCTGCTTCAGTGCTAATACTGGCCCCCTAATTGGTTAAAACAAGGTAATTTTGCGATGTGTTATTCATTTTCTTAATCAACAGAAAAGATTTATTCCGTGTTTCCGCTGAAAGAAACACTAACAGAATTTTGGAATAACTCGCAAAACGCGGTAAAAACTTTCGCCCGGTTATCGTTCATTAAAACTTGAATATTCTGTCGAAATAGGCGCTTCCAACGTTTGGCAGCTTAGCCATAATCACCATTGGGCGCGAAAGATGCTTAGATGTCTGATCCCGCGGCCATTATCAGGTGGTGTCAAACTAGAAAAAAAAATATCCAAGGATATTTTTTGCAAGGGTGTGCTGATAACACTTTTTAAAATCGATACGATACGTGTACGATATTTTGCGTTTCCCATGTCGATATCGATATTATGACGTCACGACTCAACATCCAACTTGTGAAGTCATCTTTCAAGATAAGAGTCCAGGCTTGAACAAGCCGGTAACTGCCTAAGGTAACAAGCTGCGATACTCGGCTCGAATGCTATAATGGCAGTACGGTATACCAACAAATCTCCGCGGTTTGGCCAAAACCTTACGCATGCGCACAGCCAATTGCCTGTGGTGAGGCAACAGTGTTATTGTTTTTTTTTCTTTAAGACCCTGCTTGCTTGGCTATGCCTTGGACAGTGAGTCCTACGATGGGCGAAACAGCTGTCCTTGCTGCCACACGAGCTCCGTGGGCTGTGTAAGGCTGGCGAAAGAATTTCTTAAAGAAACTCGGGCACAAGTATTTCATCAAACCCAACACGAAAAATATAGGCAACTTTTACTTCCTAACGGATACGTGAGCAGCATCGAACGGTATTGAAGTGGCAGGCGATCAGGCTTTTTTTTGCTTTGTTGTTGTCAGTGTAAGGAAGGCTTGAAACATTTGTTTAACGAGTTGCCAACCACCCACCCAAACCAAACTAAGTAAAGTATCTACACTTGAGCGTTTTACCAAGGTATTGGAGTTTAATAACCTAGGTAAATATTTTGCGTGTGTAAACACCAACTGATGCCATGGTGAATGCCGCCCGAGACAATAGAAAGTTAACCAAGGTAAAAGTTCGATTAACCCTGTGATCAGGCATGGTTTAGGTCGGTAACCAAGGTCGAGATGATAGATATATCCGCTTGCGGTCGCATAGTATTTCACATCCCGTGGTGTCCAGATTGCGTCAGTCTCATTCGAGCATGTTTTCGCGACTTCGTTTTCACGTTTGTTTTTGATCTACGAGTCATGGCAAAAAACAAAGACATAAATCCTCACAACGACGAACAACTTGAGAGGTAAAGTTAAAATTGTTGCATTGCTAATTTGTTATTATTGTTATAATTTCCTTCTTGTTGCAATTTCAGTTGATTCTCTGTATTTATTCTCCATCTCTTATTTCGCCAGGGAAGATGCATATTCCATGTATTCGCACGTCTTGGGCGCCTTGTCTTTCGAAGAGCAATTTGAAGCAAAATCAATCGCTTTCGCCTCGACTTCTTGAGGTGCTGCAAAAGTAAGAGCCGCGGAAATCTTGAGACCTGAGTTTGCAGCTCAAGAACAAGAAAATTAAACGCGAGGACTACAAGATCCACAGCTTCTCTTATAAACGCGGGCATTTTACACATGGATTCTAGAATTTGCCGCCAATTCGAATTGATCGTGATCGTGATCGTGAGTGATGAGAGGTTTACCTCAGTTATTTGATCCAGTATAAACACTGTACAAATGTACCAAGGTTTAGTCAGTAAATGTTTACCTCGGTAAACGCTCAAGTGTAAACACGACATAGGCAAATAAGAAAAGGAAAAAATAACGAGACAAAACAAACAGCAACAATAACAAAAACTAAAGTTTGAAGGAGAATAGTCTTAAAAAACAAAAAGAATGGGAGGGGCCTGGTGAAAGAGCCCCGTTTTGTCTCGATCTCCTTCCCAGTGCTTATCTTCCTCCCAATTTTATCCCAGGTCCCTCCCAATCCGACCCGGCTGCTCTCAACAGCGATAATATGCAACGGCATGAGCCAATCAGAATTTACTGGAAGTCAAGCCTTCACACGAGACGCGACAGAGGCCTGCTGATTACCGGTAATAATTGTTTTTCGCTCAGTAAGGAAAAGTTGAAAATAATGAAAATCGGACCACACGTTTTACCTGCGATCCGACGAGGAAATTTGTCAAGTGCTGAAAGGGGGAAAAAGGGGAAAGAAATTATGACAGCCCTTTATCGATGTCGGCGACTGTCCCGCCAGAATTATTGCCGAGTAATCATCCTTTAGAGTTTGACTCGGTATTTCACAATCTCTATCAATTAGCTCGACCTATAATTAAATTAAAGGCAAACAAAAGATATCGACAACGTCATTGAAAACCACCTACATGCAATCGGGCGGTTATTTTTTTTATTTCTTTTATAAAAATAAAGCACGAACTGTACCTTGATTAAAATTAACGTCAATCATTTAACCTTATTTACATATCCTCTTCCAAAAACCTTATCCGTCGATCCCATACCAATGTGCGTTGTATGTACATGATCCTATATATTCCTTTATTTATAAACATCCGTTTACGTCCCGCAGGCGTCAGCTTTGAAATGCCCCCCTCTTGAAATTAACTTCCTGTCGTTCAATTTTAAGTGTCTATCCTTGTTTTGAAAGCATTTGTCTTCCCTAAATAGCGCAATGAATATATTAATAGCTTTCTCTGTTCGTGGAATAGCCGAATTCATATCAGAAGACGAGAAGCTTGTCTCAGACGGAAATCCGTCCGAAGGAATTTAAAGACTTTAAAAATGTCTTAAGATTATTACTAAAA